>JAEQBH010001354.1:0-600000 GCA_016808115.1 Tetrastigma voinierianum
CTTATAATAGATCTAATCTCTTTCTCTAAAATTGCATTCTGCTGATTCGAGCCTTCTAATCATCAGGTGTTTTAGAGGAACATAGATCCTTCTGTTTTTCCAGGCTCTTGGAATAATAATTATCATGAAACCATATAACACAATGTGGAATCATTTTAAGTATAATATACGTATCATCATATAATGGAGTGTTGTAATCTTACAGATGCTTCTTTGGGAACAAGTGTGATCTAAATTTAACGATGGTGATAAGAGCTCTCCTTCCACTTTTCATAACTCTAAAATAATATCTTGGATTACTTCAGCATAATATCAATAACTATCATAATCGCATACCTTTGAAACTCTTCAGGGCCACTAAATGGTAAAGTCTCTACACTTCTGTAAATAACTATACATATAAAAAGACATTTTTATCAAATTCCATTTACTTAATAGTTGATCAAGTTTATAGCTTCTACAAGATATAATACTCCAGTGTAATTGTCTGTTTATGTGTCTGCATGATCTTTATTATAAAATCCCATAAGTTTAGATAATAATATATACCCAGGTCTTGTATGTGCGTTCGATACTGCCGTCTAGCGTATGTGCCAATAATTATGGAGTCTAGTGGCGCTGATGTTGACCCTAACCGCCGTGGCGATCAGCAGATCCCTACGTGTTTCGATTACCACTGCGACCAGTTTCGTCTCCATCGTTTCATAGTTTTGGCACCGCATCTTGGGATAATACAGGGCTGTGCATTTGTTGGGATAACACCGCCGAATGGTGGTTCTGAGCGACGATTCAGGCAAATGATGGTTGAATAAGTAATTTACTCATGGGATATCTAACATTCAGAATGGTGAATTTGCATGTCTGGTTTAAGAATCTTCTATTATAATCTGATGTGGTGTCGTTGCAAATGGATGCCTCGAGTTCAGTCGCGTTGCACTATAAGCTCAGGCGGCCGGGATTGTGGCGTGTTATGCCGGTTAAGTGTTCACCGAACCAGTTTGTTCATGGTGATGATGGATCGGGTTTACACTATTTGCGCATTCTTTTATCATATGCTGACATACGGTGAATTAATGCTTTCGCCGGTTTAAATGTTGCCTCTAGCCATGTCAATTCCGCCGCTGTATTCTGACCGTTGGTCGCCCTTCATGGAGATGTGATAATCATAATCAAAATTAAAATTATTATGTTTCCCTCTTAGATTAAGTCGGATGAAAATACATCAGGTGCTATGAAACATCTCCATTGTAATGAACATGCATCGAATTTGAGGTGGCATTAACTGCGATGTTTTCAGTTCGCTTATTAACTCAGCAAACCACACAGCCACGAGTGGCAGGAATGGCTGTTGCATTATTTGTTTCATGTGGGTCTTCACTAATGCACACATAACCCGCAAATATATGAGATTGGATTAGGGACTATTTGGGAACCAATTCAGTAAAGTATTTGTGTTTTATAAATAAAATATACCCAATAAGTAGCCTGTTCTCATATAGTATAAACTGTCGAGTATTAAAAATATTCACCCTTATTAATACCGAATATATCGATCCATGAAGTGTGATGCTAAATTTATAAAGGAGATTAAGTCAACTCATAATATCAGCGCTAGTCGATGGATTCAGCATAAAAATTAAACCTTCAAATGTGAAAGCTTAATCAGATTTAACGGTACATCTTCGACTAAGGAGTGCCGAGACAGAGTTCTGGGGTATTTGGTTGTTTTGTGTGAACAAATCACGCTATCTAGCCAAATTACAATTCTGTTGTCTTGAAGGCTACCACAGGTGACCTCTTACTTTGGTACATTATAGCCTCTCTCAGATCAGATAACTTCTCTCAATAACACTAGGTGTTCACCTTCTCGGCTCAGCCGCAAGCATTAGAGGATCATTTAAGGTCCAGTCTCACATGCCTCCTAATTACTAGTAATTTTTCTGTTACCGGGCTAATGGTTGGGTTCATCTATGTCTAGTTCTTTCATCCCCTTCTCCGGATCTTTGCCGAAGATCTGCTCACTACATGCTGCAGATTATCTAAAAATCAATATATAAATAGAACAACATGAATAAAATGATAGTCTTGTCTGAAACAATGAAAAAGGAAATTAACAAGTAAATATGAATTCATGTCTAAAATCAACCAAACCCTAGACACACACAAAGTTGGGAACATAATAGAAGTTTAAGTCTGTCTAAAATGAGATAAAACATGGAAGAGAGAAACATCAAATAGTCTTCCGTCTTCTTTCTCACAAATCCTCTAGGTGATTCTCTCTCAGAAACAGAGCTATTTTCAGAAACTATCCTCTACGGAATTACTTAAAGTGCTTCTCATTCTAAACAGAAAGAATCCTAGGAAAAAGGTTTCAACTTGTAAACATAAAGTAATTAATTACTGAGAAGATGGCCAGAGTGGTAGATTGCGGCTATCGATATCAGAGGTTGGCGGGTGTTGGCGTGTACAGGTCTCGGATGAAAGAACCAAACCCTCTGTCATTGGGTTGATCCGTGAGAATCTCAGTTTACTAGATAGTTGTTTAAAGATTCAGAAGATAGTCGGTTTTGCTGTGATTTTCGAGGCGTGGTATCAGGTGGATAGGCAGGATTTTTGAAGAATCTAGGAGTTGGAAGTAATTTAGTAGTTCTGTTTAAAATGGTGGCAGACATAGATACAAGGCGATAAATCGTTTAGGAGTGAAAGGGACACGGGCGGTGTAGCATGTGTGTGACGTGGGCCCGAGCCTTTAGGAACTATGGTAAAAAAGTCAAAGGAATAGTTTTGGGGAAGAAAAAATCTCGTTTTCTCTTGCAGTTGCATGGGAAGGAGAGAGGAGCGAGCTCTTCGACCAGTCTCTGATTAGTCGATCGGAGTCGGTCAGGCAGATTCAGTTCATTGCCTGTGAGGGCCTGTACCATATTTTCAAGGAAACAAAGTTTTATAAGAAGATCCAAAATAGAGATGTCTCGAATCAAAATATTTAGGCTGGAGCTCTGCTTGTGCTCTGCTCAGCCACGAGAGTGAGTTGCTCTGCCGGTTTATTCACCTGCACTGTAGATTAATATGTTTTGGGATTGGTTGGGGTTCAATTTCTGGCATTAAGATTTCACCACCCTTGGGGCCTGGCTGGGATTGATTAAAGTTCTTCAGCGTTGTTCTATTAGGATGTTGTGCATAAATAGAGGATTTGTTAGAGCTCACGATTTAAAATTTATTTGAAACTTAATTCTACCCTTAGGGTTGATTGGGGATTGTTCCCAGCGTAATTCTGCCATCAGGGATTGATTTAAATTGTTTATTTTTCAATTCTATCATAATTTACGATTTGGGTTGTTTGCAGTAATTCTGAAGGGTTTTGGTAATGATGCAGCTTCAGTTTGTCATTTTGTTTTTTACTATCGGTTATGTGACATGTGTTTTGTGATTAACAGTAACCATGTCACAGCAAAAATTATTTAAGAGACTTTTTGGATATTAAAGATAGATATTAAGACTTGTTTAGCGGTGGTTCTTAAGCCAAATTCGAGATGCCGGTTCAGAAGTACCCTTTGTGTGGGATCTGCACGCAATAGACTATCCATATGCCATGATGTATGAGGTTAAATGTGGTATCATGATTAGTGATATATGTGATAGTGTTCATTTGATAATATTCAGTATGGGCGTAGCATGTATTGGCATTTGAGAGTAGATGTTTTGATGCAGAGTATATTGCATGTGACCATAATTGATTCATGTCACCGCGATAAAGTCGTATGGATTACATATTGTCCATATGACATTCATTACAGTATGTGGCATGACATTGACCGCGTGGTGCATCACATTCATATCTTTGCGAGATTATAAGCGTTTCATGGGTGTGTGAGTCTGTGGGTTGAGATCAACCGCTGTTTGGTGATTGTGGGTGGCCTTAGTGCATTTGGATGAGATTCAGCAGTACTTGCGATTACGCGCCAAGTGAGAAGCGCTATTAATGGTAATATCAGAAGATTTCGAACTACCCTCCTCAGCGTTGCGAGCTGAGTGTGGTTCAGCCGACTGGTGAAAGTCCGATAAAGAGTGTAGGAAGGTCTTCGAGCGTGGTTAAAGACCTCGGCGAATTCTGCCGAAAAGGCACTGGCGATTTTGTATGAAGCGCAGATCATTGGGGTTGTTCCAAAAACACTGGTTTATAAACTAAATGATTTGGTTTCGAAGGATCGTTGGATCGCCAATCTATCGGCGTGGATTTTGCTCACCATATGGTCGTGCATTGACTAGCCAGTGGGGTCGATGAGAACTTCCGGTGTTGTGGTGCATGGGTGGTCTATTCGTTCGTGGCATGACATGTAGATTCAGCCTGGATTCGCCAGTGGCGCTGGTGTTTGTGAATGTGAAAGGGTGTCAAGGTGAACTATTGCATGTATTACTAACGTGTGAGGAATTAACTACTTTGTGAAATCAGCTATGTTGGGCGTGGCTTTTCGTCTATATCAGGATAACATTTTACAGGTGCAGGTTGTGTGCATCAGTGGTAGCTCTGTTTGAGTTACAAGAGGATGAAAAATACGGCTTACATGAACTGCTATATTTTTATTTTCATGTGCGAATTTTGGATCCATCAGTTCTTAGAATGTATTTATAGCTATTACTGTAAAACGATTTCAGGAATTAAATTAATTTGGCACGTGTGCTAATGTGTTCAAGGTTGTGGTGGGCTCTCAAATGGATCGGTCATGAAGTGCATTGTGGTATATTGCTCCTCGAATAGATCTGTGTTCGTATATGGTGTACAGAATTGGGTTTTGGATGGAAACAAATTCAAAAGAGATACAATGCGATTTCTCGATGTTGTGGATCTGGGTGAATGGGACATAGAAGGTGTCGGGTTATGATATCACATAGGTTTATGATACGATGGGTGATCAGTTCCCCGCGGTTTAGGCGTCTGACGTATCGGTGCATAAGTGTGTAATTACTGGGGGCCCTGATGACATAGGTCTGAATCATCCCCATTCATTATTGCCTTTCATGTTTTATTACTTATGCTGCTGCATGGTGTGTGCTATGTGTTTGTGTAAATAATATGCAGCCAGTAAAGTGTTATATCTGGCGAAGGAACACTAGGGTTCGAACATAGTAGGGTTCGGAAAGAATGAACCGCGATAGTTCGGATTATTGAATCTACTGAGTAGTTCAGCTGCGTATGTTCACTAAGTTAGCGGGAAATCTCAGGGATTTAAGCAATTCCGTTTTTGGATATGTAAGGAATCTTTGCTTTATAGCAGTATAATGTGAGTAACTAATCGAGGAAAGAATGTGTGATTAAGTAGTTATGTCATACTACCAGACCTTTAGGCCCGATAACGCCGTAGAGAGGCTGTGAGTCTTCTGCCTGATTACTGCCGTACGCGTAATATACCGGTGTTGCCAAAACGCCACTGCCGTTGCAGATTACTGGCGGCTCTGGGGGTTCAAGGCACACTAAGTGCCTCAGCCGGAGGACCGATGGTGGCCGATCGTGGTTCGACGAGGATCGCCTGAGATCTTTGGGGCTCAGCGGAAAGATCTGCCTCCACCGATACTTGCGCTGGATAAGACTAGCTTACATTCGGCTAGGGTCTGCAGTGCGGTGCAAGATGAATTGAGCGGAACTGGAGGTGAAGTGACCATTCAGTGAAACTGCCGTGGTCAAATGCCCTTCACCGTGCGCCTAGCGCGTGCAGAACCCAGGGTTCTAGAACACGAAATACGGGATGATGATGGCTTGTGCGCGCCGAATCTGCGTGACAAGTTCACCTGAGTTAACCGGCCTGGCGATGATTGCGCGGCCGCGGACACTTGGCCCAAAGTGAAGATTTAGAATGGTTTGGGAATTGTCTATGCGGGATTGCGTGGCGACCGCTCCGGCAAGGTGGACTTGATGGTTGTTAAGACGGTGGGATACATTGTTAAAAGTGGGGAAAGCGAGATTGGTGGGCGTCAGTAGGCAGTGAAGTTAAAGTGGTTGGGCTAAGAAGGTTTGAGTGGAACCGTGTGTAAAGTTCTCACAAGACTGAGATTGGCTTCCGCGTTGATCGGTCTGTGGGGTTGTGGAGTTAGGATCTCGGGGATTCACCTGCTCCGCCCTATGGACTATCAGGGTCATGGTTGTGTGAGTTTGATGTCGTCGCTAGGGATGGACTAGTTCAATAACACATCGGTCGTCATTGATTAGTCACGTAAGGTGGTTATCCGCACGCAGGGAATTGTTTGTTTCACCATGGGGATAAGCATGATGCTACTGAAGTTTTGTATGCGACTCTACAGATGGCATTAGGCGTGGTCGATGGGTTAAGCTCAAAGCCTTGCGGAAGGATGAGTGTAGAGCGAGTTGGGTCTGCAAACCAGTTTACCGTGGGTATGAGGACAGTACTGCGGACAGACGGGGATTGCCTTCCGCATGGGGATGGCGAACTTTACTATTGGAAGGTTACGCCTTAGTGCGTCTCTATTTCATGACTACTACGCAGAATGTCGGCGCCTAATGGTTCTTTGAGGAACCAGGTCGATTATACCGGAGTTGTTGGAAACGGGGTTTTATTAAGCGGGCGCCTCACGCTGGGGAGCTTACTTCGGTCGCTGATTTACCGAAAAGAAGAAGGACAGACCACGCGGCTGTGCACGCCGCGGTCTGACCAGTTAAGATGAGTTACCTATCGAATGGGTCTGCACTCTCAGAGTTGGTGATTATTTGATCGATTAAGGGTATTGGTTGTTCAGATAGTCTCCACCGGTTGCCATCGGTTAAGCGAGGTTGGAAGGATATCCATACTAAAATAGTGTTTGGGCTTGATATGGGCACGTTTGGGTTCCAGCGCGTGCCATTCGGATGGCGTGCGCTCTGGTGACATTCATGGATCTCATACATAGGGGTGTTCCTAACGCCCTGCGCAGATCTGTTGTTGCTGGTGCCGTTGATGATATCTTGATCTTAGTGCGGGGGACCATGGGTCGCAGTGGTGTTCTCGGCCCGTGAGGAACATCAGTTATTGTACCCAAGTTGGTAAGGTGTGGTTTGACTGATAAAATTCTTCAGGAACGTGTGGTGTCAATTAAGTTGTGTCGAGTGAGATTGAATAGGTGGCGTATGAGTCGGGAGGAAGCACCGGGAAGTCGGTTCCCGGAATGCGGTTTCTTGGATGCGCGGTGTGCAAGGTTCATGGGGGCTTTCTATCGATTAACTGCACCTATGATGGGATTAAAGAGTGGTTGCGTGGAATGTTTCGTGTGAGAAAACCATTCGGGGTAAAGGAGGCTTACTTGGCTCTTTGATGCGAAAGTTCCCGAAGGAGGATGGAGTTCTGATGTTGATGCCTCTGAGATGTGGTGCTGGATGTGTGATGTAATGGGAGGTAGTGGCTTATGGTTCTGCCGACAGTTAAGCGGCTGGTGATTCCACCGCCACATGGCATGGAGTTGGCGGCCATTGTCTTTGCTAGCAGAGGTTTGGCGCATGCGCTATCTATATGATGGAACAGCTCGGGGTGTTTTTCGGGGACTCTTGAGGTTTCGGAAGAATTATTTTACGATTGGACTACCGAGCGCGAGGCGAAGTGGATGGTATGCGGGGTGCCAGCTTCCGCTGCTATTACCCATCTGAATAAGAGCAAGTGGCGGGTGTGATGTATGATATTGAGTCGCAGTGTTGGCTGGAGTGTAACTCAGTGAAATTAGATGCCGGCGGTAAGTGGGAATGAGTTCGGGCTGCTTACTGCAGAAGTGACGGGGTACTGAGGGTTGCAGGGTTTGCTGTGTTACCCCATTTGCGCAGAAGTAATCAGTCACGGGGGCGGGACAGCTAAATGTTGCCGGGGACCAGTGCAGTCGGGACCTGAGTATAAAAGTTAGGCCGTTCACCAAATAAATGAGAGTCTCGGTATAGGGACGAGTTGTAGTTCCGATTAAGCTTAAGCCGAGAATCCATAAATTCCGTATATATTTTGCTGATTCGAAGCACTTTTGTATCTAGGTGGCGAATACTACCATGATCTTTGTCATAATATGCTGTGGGATGAAGAAACGTTGGGGTTGTTTGTCGTTGTTGTCATCATTGGCTGAGTGGTACAGGCCGCCGAGGCCGTTAGGTTGCTCGCAGCTCCCGCCCGGGTGCAAGCTAGTGGGAGTGGGACCTTTGTAATCACGTTGGTTTGGCGATCGCGCCCACCACGGACATCAGCGAGGGCATGATCTTTCGCGTGGGTGATGGTGGATGACACTAGAGTCGACTTCACGCACCTGGTATTGTGAATCAGTAGCTCAGAAGATTTTGTAAGAATTTAAGTATATGGGAGATTATCTGTTGCATAGATTGCTAGTATCATAGTGTCAAATGGGATCCCGGGTTTCCTACCATTCATTTTGGAAGGTTTTTACTGAAGTCCTTGGGGACCTGGTGTTAATGAATGCCTTTTCCATCCCGGTGGATCAATTAGGTCTTGGGGACCATCCGGACTTTGCAGGACATGCTGCCGGGCATGCGTTCCTGAATCTCAGGGGTGGTTAGAGAACATTTACCCTTCAGTGGGGTTCGCTACACAACAATAGTTAAATGCGCGAGCATCTGAATCTTTCTGTGAGGCTATTGCTATATTCAGGGAAAGCTGGCATCATCGATCTGCGGGTTTGTTAGATGGAGTAGGAAGAATACAATATGGAAGTCCGGTTGGTTGCAGGACACCTCGGAAGAGGTCGTTCACGATCTTCAGGAAGCGCGTTTTTCGCCAGCTCAGGCCTGCACGGAAGCTATGTTGAAAATGGTGGCGATATTGGCAGAGTTTCGGTGGAATCGTGTCTTCTTGATTGATGCCTGAAGTGGCTGCATGTGATATAGTGAGAACCTATTGCTCATTGGTATGTGGAATTATCGAAGTACTCACGGTGCGTATAGTTAGCCTACCGATTAAGCGTTGCCATCAAATATCCCAGGGTGTTCTGTCTGATATTTCTGTGTCTCCATGGGATTACCACTCTGGAGTGGAGCTCACGTAAGCGAAATTGGATCAGGGCGAAGGTGTTGTTGGTGTGGATTGGACAACGGGAGGTGGACGATGTATCATGGATATTAGTCGGGGATCGGGTTTCTGCGAGAATGAATTGTGAGACTAAATGCGAGATGTCGTGGTAATATAGAGAGATTGGAACTATGTGGGACGTGAGAAAAAGCTGTGTTCGGTGTCGGCACTGCTGGCCCGGGATGGATAAGCATGTTTTGGTGATGTGTGGCTTTTGCGTATCACGTGGTCCGGATATTGCCGTGATGTAGGTACAGGGACGGAAATTCTTTTAGTGAGATGTGAAACCTGAATTAAGTTTGGTGCACCACACGAGAAAGGACCAGCCCGTGAATTAATCTTCCCGATCTGGACCATGGACTAAGTTTTCACAAGATCTTTGGTTATGACGGACCTCGATTGAGCAGTTCATGCTTTGAGAATCTAGCTACAGGAAGAATTTGATTCAAGATCAGTTGGATTTCATGGTTACTGGAGTGTGGGTTGTTCAATGGACTGAAAGCGGGATTTTAGAGTCTTGGAAGATGGAAAACTGGGCTAAGTAAAGTTCACATTAAAATGTTGGAACGGAGTGAGTGAAATAAATCGTTTAAAGAGTAGGAAACAGAACTGGACAGTGAAGTGACATGTGGCGTGAACAGGCGAACTCAGCTAAGACGTAGCAGGTCAAATGGGCAGGGAAGAGGAAAAAATCTCATTTACCCTGTTTAGTTCGCGAAGAAGGAAAGGAAGAACTTTAAGCTTTTAGCGCAAGCGATCGTCCTCACCTGCAGATTAAGTCAGTCAAAATTCATGAGGAATAATGCTAAAGTTCATCTACTTTGTGAGACTACACATATAAGGTTTACTCATCGAAAGATCAAAGGAATTTGGGAAATCAAATATTTACGGGACAAAGACTCACGCCGGTGATCTTTGAAAACTACAGGAAGTGGATTAACACCTCTTGGTTTGTATTCCATAACACGCATTGGATTCAAAATATGTTTTTGGGATTTGGTTCTAAGGGTTGTTTGTATAAGTTGCTGCATGGAGGTTTGATTCTAAGTTGTTACTTTAAATTCCTGCTATAAGGGTTGGTGCAGGAGCCTGGTTCTAGAGGTTCATTTCGTATTAATTCTACCCTTAGATTTGTTTGAGTTAGGATCAGAAGGCTTATTTGGGTTGAATTCTATAAATTTTATTTAGGAATGAAGGTTAAAATTTGTTTATTATTAATTCTGCATGAGGTTGTTGGTTCAGTTTTGGGTTGTTTTGGCATTTTAAGCCTTCTGTAAGTACATGATACAACGTTGTGTTCGTCGGTTGAAATGGATTGTTTGTTACTTTACGGTTGTAACCGACTGCCGGATTGTTTGTGATTGTGTGTAATATGTCTGAAGTGTTTGAGACTGTTTGGGATAATGGTAGTTTGTTGGGAATTTGTTAGCCGGTCTGCAGCTGATTAAAGGCTGGTTCAAATCGCACCTCGGTGTGACTTCACACTTTGCAGTGAGCATTATAAGCAATACCGCAGTGGTATGAAGGGTTGAGGATATGTGCGGATCAGTGATCATATGCCGATCGTGGTATTGTTCGATGAATGTGAGTGTCGTTGTGTATACTGTGGCTGCGGAATAGATGTTTGACACGGAAGTTATGTTCATGTAATATGGTGTCGCATGATGATGGAAGTGTATGGTTTATATTGTCCGTATGGCATTCATTCCGCATATGTGTTTATGACGTTGAGCTTTGGCCTGATAATTATCATACATATACTTTGCGCAGAGGCATCCGCGTTTTCATGGGTCTTAAGTGCATGGTCAAATCAGTGGTCTGGGAATGTTTCGGTCTCATTGGATGAGTCAAACGGTCATGTGATTCTTACGTGAAAACTGTGGCCGGTGTAATAAAGGCTGGAGATACTCATATGGGTGAGGCCCGCGTAGTGGTTTTCTGTACTCCGATGGTTGAAGTCCACGATAAAGTGCCGGGAGGAGTGTGGGGATTTCTGGGTGGGATCGAGGAAGTTCAGCTGCTCGGAAGAGACTGCATGATTACATGTAAGAATGATCATTCAGTTCTGCGCAATCAAAGCACCGGTTTTATAAATAAGTGATTGGTTCACGGGTCGTGGATGCTGATATCAATGACGGTTACATCACCTGGGGCGTGTAGTGTGTGGTGGGTCGATGCAGGCTGAGGTGTGTGCATGAAGTGAGTCTGACCTCATTTCATGACCATGACATATCAGAATTCAAAGTGGGATTCATATTCTTGCTTGGTACTGTGTAGATGTGAGATGTCTAAATTAGACAATTGCATGTGCTAGAAGATGATGTGAAATTATCTCATGAGTAACTCTTCTCGGATAGCGTTGAGGTCTTGTGAACATGCGAGTCCGGTGAAGCGAAACTCTCATCACAGAATATGGGATGGCAAGGTGTACCAGTACTATATTTGTAAAAATGATTGATCAAACTAGTTCTAGATGTGATACCTAACTAATACTGTAAAGCATTTTATAGATTAAAATTGAATTTTAGCATGTATAATGTGTTAAAATTATAATTGGAACTCATAATGGACCGTTCACAATCATTAGTGTTATATTAAGCTCTGATTATATCATATTGTGTATAGTGTAAGTTCGGGTTTGGATAGAGCTCTATACAAAGATTCATGTCAATTTACGTTAAATTATGGATCGGTGAAATGGGGACTGCGAAGAATTGTGCGTTTACCGCGGTATCACGTGTTTAGTGGGTTGATCGTTGATCTAGCGGAATATGGTTTCCTCTCTCTCGTCCACTGCCGTGTTTCTGGGTTTGGCGCTTCGTACACCTGTGCCGATCCGTGGGATAAATCTGAAGCCAGCCGCGGAACAGTGGCGACGCTGCTGCAATCAATCTCCACATTTGCGGCGTTTGCGACCTGCTGCGACATCGCGGCGTTCTGCGATCCTGTTTTTGCGTATAACTTGTGGAGGCCATAACGTCATCCGGACTTTGGTTGGGTTAAGTTACTCGTGGAAAGATCTTCGAAGTTCGAATCTATAAATGGAAATGCGCATAAGTGTCACTCTGCAGCTGAATCCAAAATTCTGTTTGCTCTGCGACCATCTCACCTTCTGCCGACTCACCCGTGCCGTTGGGTCAAGTGGTGAATGGAGTCTCTTTTAAAGCACCGGGAGATCTCACTGTCCACGGCTCCATACTCTGTCTTGTATGCATTTTGGGTCAATCTTATGTTCAAACCATCAAAACACGTGCTCTTTGTTTATGTCTGATTTCGATTTTAAAGCTTTGTCTCAACGTTTGCTTTTATCCATGACCCACTCATGGTTGCCTAATCACTAAGATTGGTTTAGGCGTTGAGATCCATGACGTATAATGAACTACCAAGAGTGTAAATGAGTATCAAGGATCGTTAGATTATAAAGTAGGCTCATCGCCTGGAAACTAAGGGTCTTAAGCACGATACTGAGTAGGATGGCTCAAGACAGCAGAGTGAATGACATAAATAACAAGAATGGGATGAGTATGATAACATGTTCATAGATGGAGGATCGATATAAACATGGAATTTAACACAATCGTCGTTTCAACTAAGAATTCTGGGATCCTTCATTTATTTAAAATCTCTAAGACTTATGGCAGAACAGAAACAGGTGAGAAAGGTCATTTGAGTCACTCAGTTTTAAGGTCGCAAGTTGTGGGTTCATGTATGATCTTCGAGTGTAAGATCTGCTTACCCTAAACTTAGGTTTCTGCCTCATATGATACGGAAGAAGCTAACTGCTTGAGTGTTAAAAACCTGCCATTTTCATTCAGTACTAAAATGCTATAGATTGCCTAAAGTACAAAGTAGAGAAGAACTAGATGAGAGGTTTTGGATGCTGGTGTTCTGTGATTGGGGTCCGTGGTGACTCCTTGGTGGTTCAAGGACACCCAGACATTAAATTGCCTTGCTATACGGATATGAAACCGATATCAGATCTCTCGATTATGTGGGAAAGGATCCGTTAATCGTATAGCCAGCGTGAAGTGGGTAGCTCTCGATGGTTAACCTAAGGCGATAGGTTCAAGATTACTCAAACTATGCAATTGAGTGGACAATCCGCGTTTAACATTCCACAAATACCACATTTATTTTCTTTATTTCTTATATTGCCCTTTCTGTACTCTTCATGTTTTAATAATCACTACTCTTCACAGATTTGGGACTCATTAAGCAAATCCTCTTTATACAAAGTGTCCATCACGGTACATTCACAGAATCCCCGATTCAGTTAGATTCAAAGGAATAAAGGTTTAAGTTAAGTACAGAAATCAGGTATGTGTGTGTGTTCAGATTCTTTTGAAGTAAGCTGTTGGAAATATGAAGGAGGTGTGAATAAGTCACCCATACCATGCAAGCATAATTTCAGGTCATTAAAAACGGGGTCAATTATCTTTATCTTTATGGCTTCTAAGCGGTTTGTGTTTCGAATATTCCTTCTGTATGCTGGGCATCAAACCGGCTCCTGCAGGACATGAATAAAATAAGCGAAAACTGCATGCTAATGAGCAAGATTAATGGTGGATTTTGAATGATTACCTGGTTCATAGATTCCTGCTAAGCTTAAGTGATTAACGTCATAATGTGGAGCAAAGTAGGAATGGATAAATGAAATTGCTTTCTGCAAGATTGATCAAGTCTCTGGGTTGCTCTGAAATGGAATCTTGAGCTGGCTTTGCGGGCGAAGGTGGTTTTCGGAGTGGGCGGGTGGGGTCTGAGATGATGGGATCGCCCTGGACCTGGTTCGCTCTTTGCGAACAACGCCGCCTCAGGGTGGTTGCAGATAAGTTTCTGGCTTGTGGTTCTAATGTGTCGGATAATACAAAGCCGAGTCTGAGACAGAGCTAAGAAAAAATAAGTCAGTCAAGAAGGATTGTTGAAACCTCAGAGCAGATTAACCCGGTGAGGAAGACTGTTGGCCGGACTTGCCCAGTTTGTCCCATTTCAGTCCGTGAGTTTGTCCTGGTGGATCATGTTTAGGTGCATATGCCATCATTTCTCTGAAGTTGATAATTGTATCGATAGACAACTTGACACATGGATCTTAGCGATTATTATCCACTTGGTTTCTGTTTTCTTCTTCTGACCACACGTTCATATTAATGATTTTATTCATTTGTAGCAACTGAATAAGTGCCTCTTTGAGTCTTTTATGGGATAGGGGTCATGTTTCATTTTTCAACTCTTCATGCATCTCACCCCGTGGAGTCTTCTGAATAAGTCACTAGTATCATTCTGCATACATGATTCGGAGGATTCAGTCATATTAACTACACAGCTAAGTTTCAAATTGTATCATTGCTCCCATATTCAGACTATCAAATCCTTCGTATCCTCTCAGTGATTTCTGTTTGATTTATTGAACTCATGTTTAATATCTTTAGTTCTGTATGATTAGATGCGCCGCTACCATCATGTATTTGTCTCCGAAGGACAGTTCAGATATATTTTGCCTGTTCATGTGTTTGGATTCCACTGGACTTTCTTAGTATATTAGTGCACGCTCATCTTGTTGCGGTTCAACCTCAGAATGTAGTTAGTCCTGAGTGTATTAAAGTATCTCATCAGCTCAGCTAACTCTTGATAACATCAAGTACAAGATTGGACAATAAGTGCAGTGTCCATCAATTGATTTTGGGATGTTTACGCATTGGCGCATTGGACTCTTTCACAAATTCGTCATGGTGCCTCTGCCATCATTCCTCTAATTTAGAGGTTGACTCATCTCACATTTACCGATCAGAAACATAGCGTAACGAAGCAGTCACATTTACCAGCCATGATCTTACTACTAAGTTCAGCATTGCCGAGAATGAGGTGACATGAGTCTTACTGCTTCAGCCATTTTTCTTCCCAGATTACGATCTGCATGGGCTTTGGAGTTGTGGTGGGTGTGACGCACGTTACCTGCAGGAGGAATGGGGCGATGTTGCCAGCCTGGGTCCATAATTGATTGTGCCTGAGGTGTCTCGCATGCAGGCCGCCAGTCATGCCATAAGTGGGTTCCTCGAAGCCCCTGATTTTTCATGTTTGTGTGTTCATTTCAATAACCGCCTCGTTCTTGGTGTGAATTAGAGTTAAGTCGGGTTGTCAGTCTCAGTGAAGGCGGGATCATTGTGGTTTGGCGAAGTTCAAAAAAAAGTTAAGGTATCAAGAAGCCTCATAAAAGCCTAAGATAGAAATGTATTGTAATAAGAAGTGTTCCGAAATACCAAGGAAACTATGAACCAGTGGTCTCAGACATAAACCTCCTGGTTTTCTCTCTGACAGTGGGATTCGAAGACCTTGATAGGCGTGTTGTGTTTTATGAGTGCAGTGTGAATGGGAGTCTGCTGTTGCTGGCGCATGAGTGTGCGGCTTTGTCCGGGGTGATGTCAAAGGGTGTATGGAAGATGTGGATAATCGATGTACGGGAAGTGCGGGATCTCAGTATAAAGAATTCAGAATCACTTCATCCTATTCGGCCTCAAGTCAGTGGTTCCCAGACATAATTAACTAAAAGTAGCGAAAACAAATGAGGTACTTGGTATTTTGGCAAAGGATACTCCGAGAATGCCAGGGTTCTAAGTTATTTTAAGTATGTATTTGAATCAGCACCTATGTCTGGGCTACGAATTTCATTTATATTGTGTAGCAGGCTACGAAGCTCTTGCTCAAGTTAATTATAAGCATGCTCTCAAGGTCGGATCTTCACAGCGACTGGTCTTTGTGCTAGCACCAGCCTGACATTAAAGGTGCAGGTCTCAAATCTCTGTCATATCTCTCTCCTAATTGCGATGAATTCCTGCATTACAGAATAGATAGGTTAGTTAATCTATCAATCTGGTTCTTTGCACTCTAGCCTCGCTATCATCATGAACAAATCACCCGTGCGATATTAGCTAGAATCAATATGTAAAGTGGAAGAACTTCGAGCAGCAGTTAATGGAATGGACATTCCTAGAACAATGCGAAAAGAAAATTAACTAAGAAATAAATATAAGTTCATGTCAAATCCAGCAAGGCTACTAGAACCTAAGTTCTGAACTTATGCGGAAGGGTTCATACATCTAAATCAGGATCCCACATCAGAAAAATGAAGAAAATCCTAATAATGCATGCGAGTCTTGTCTTCTTCTCCAAATATCTAGTCATTTTCTGGCAGGGTTGCTGCAGAGGCCTCTCTCGGGGTCTCAGTCTTAGTCTAGGGTTATAACTGTTTCCGGGAACAAGGGCCACCTGGGAGGTGCTGCTCCGCATCGAAGAAGAGCTGATCGATCTCTGCCACTGAGATTGATTTCTCTCAACTCGTTCCTCATCGGTGTTTTAGGTTTGAAACTTTGACCACCTCATTATGGAAGCAAGAGTGTGGATAAAAATCCTGTGACCAAACATGAACATACGGTGACTGTCGCGTGTGGACCACGACGTTTTCCTGGCTCCTCACTGGCAGTCGTGTTTCTTTGGGCTCACTGTTGCCTGTAAGTCTGCCTAGTCAATCCGGACGATTTCAGGTGTTCTTGGTACCGCGTTAAGATCTGGAAGTCGTCTAAAGTGAATGCAATAAAAGTTTAAATTAATATAAAACTAGATTAACAAAATGCTCCAGCGGTGCTTGCCGGGAATCTGTACTGCTATTCCAGACTGCAAGCGATCATAACGTGTTTGAGGTCAAATTGAGGTGGAATAAGGTCTCTTTGAAGGCGCAGAAGTCTCTATCAATCCATATAAATGTTATGACCGTTTTTGGATCATCTTCTGCTAAAACATTCAGCATAGTGCCTCTTGTATGTATATAGTTCTGTGATTTTACCGGGCTTTATCTCTTTTGGTGATTTTTGCTCCTTGGTGTGCCCTCATGGTTGTCAGTCACTAAATTAGATATTAAGAACGATACGTCCTTATTTATATAATGTAAATTTACTAAACTAATAGAAGCAAAATATAAGGTCAAAATGGTACAAAATTGTGCTGCCCGATGGTGCCTCATCGATCAGAACTTCCGTGAGTGTTTAAATCAGTGGGCTAAGAAGAGATTACACGATTAATCTGAAGTGCGAGCCTCGGTGTATTAGCTGCTCCTATTAAGTTTCAGATTTGTTGCTTTTACTGTCAAGTGGCTCGGCAACCCATGCTGATAGTGTGATTGCACTAACTGGTGACTCTAGTTTTCTTTGGGTCAATGTTATAACACAATCAAATAAGTGAATGATGTCGCCAAATACGTACCGTGTTTTGAGTTACGGGTGCAGTGTTCTCGTCGTTTGATGCAACCATAGAACCTGACTTTTCGTATTCATGTTGAGGTTCGAATCATTTATGAAAATTTTAAAGGCATGACCAAGTTCCATAATCACTGGTCTTCGCCATAACATAACCATATCCGTTTTAGTGTTCGTCCATCGTAAAAACTAACAAACCGCGCAGTCCTCAAAGTTGGAACTGGGTTGATCCCCAAGAAAATATCATGAATGTATCTATAAAAGTGGACTTTATTCTACGAGCCAAATGGGGTATGAAGTGCAGTAACTCTTTTCTGGTTCTACTGCATTATCCCCTGATGAAAATCGAGTTACGTTTTATAATTAAATTTAAAATTGCCTCTAAATATCCGAGAAAAACGTATCTGTCCGTAAATCATAAACTTTAAATTTCAGAAAACTTTCTTTGTTTCCTCAGGCCCATGTCGTGAACTAACACCGGCCGACATTTGGGTGCCGACGCAGGTCAAGTGCAAAGTTCTGCGCAGTGCCACCGCCGTCGGGTTTTGTCTTGTTCGGATAATCGCGAAGCCTGCAAAGATTCATGCCAAAAATGGCGTCTGAATGAACATGTTGGTTGAGGCGCCGTTCACAATTGGGATGGAATAACTAAAATGAAGTCCTCAAGTTCAAGTATTGGTATGAGTTGGGATCGGCTACGGTGACTAGGATCTGTTGCGTGATAGATGAGGAATAAAGTGCACTGTGAGAAGGGAATGTCACACCCAAGGATGGTTATGCAGAGTTCAAGATCCGTATGATCTTGTAGCTGAGGTATATTGACATTAATCGCTTTGCATGTGCGAAATTGTTTGAAACACCCTTCATGATGCAGTTACCATGTGTGGGCCTCTGCGATGTTGGCTCTGTTTACCCATTTGGCAATGGTTCCGCAGGTCGAAACTTTCTTGAAGATCATTTTCCGCTATCCCGGTTCCTTGAATCCTGGCGTGCGACCTCTCTGAGTCAAGCGTGGTGTGGTGCCTGTGATTCATAGGGATCTGCCGGATCGGATGTGTAAGATCAGTCAATACCAACTGGTTGTCGTTGGGCTGCCGCGGATTAGGTATAATGGTTGTCGATTATCTGTCATGGTGGCGCGGTGACCTGATGCTGCTCGTCGGGACCTAGTGCTGTAACGTTCGCTCCGTCAAAAACCTGAGATCGTGCCGATCCTCTCGCCGGACGCTCGAAGGTCTTCGCCGAATCCGATTGCGGCGGATGATACCGTTGTTGTAGATGGGTTCCGATTATCTTGTTGTATCATCGGGGTCAGCTCATAAGTTGCGCTTTATCCTCGATAGTCCGACCATGAAATTATCAATCGCATTCTTCATAAAATTCGAGATTGTGCTGGTTTCTGATGGTGTCGCTACCGGTTTAAGGTGTTGAACATGTTCATCACTTCCGTCGCTAAAGATGTCCTGATATGCAGTTCGAAATTTCTTGGTGAATGGAAGTAAGGCGTAAATATTAGCTACGTAATTTCAGATACATGGACGATCAACAATCATCTGCTGCCCTTGAACACTCTGACATATCGTTCCTCCGCCTGACCATCCTCTTGTTGCCATTTTGGTTTGATTGTTTACCCGGATAAAGTCTTAATTCCGATTCGATGTATGCGACTCGCAGAGTTCTGTGATGATATGGTTGGTTCAATCCAAAGTAATCCCTGGGATTAAAACGCACCTTCCGATTGAAGATAATAGGTATATTTTTCATCGTGCTGAGTGCAAGAACTAATCCATCGGATCCTCGGGAATTAAAATGGCAGAAACGGCTGATAATAATACTAATAATGTATATGTAATCTAATGAGATAAGACAAGTTGCGATGGTGTTGACTACAGCAGATCGTGTGAAGCTAGGATAGTTGGTGCATGAAGAGCGCTCGGGGGCCATTGGTTGTCGAGATTGCTGCAGGGGTGTGGGTTCTGCCACTGGAGATCGGTGGGTCTTGCCAGGGAGTTCTTACAGGCCTTGCCCCCAGGGTTTCTGTTTCTCATTCGGAAGCACCGGAAGAGGAGATAAGATTGCATGGGACCGTGCACATGTCACAGTCTGGACATAGGGACTTTCTCTGCCTGTGAATAGTTCAGAGGTGTAAGTATTTAGTGATTCTAATGTCAAAGGATGTCAGTATTTGCTCAGTGATGCCGAATAGATATCAAATTTAGGGAGCCTGTATCTTATTCTCAAGTCATAGTTTATCCATAAGAATAAATAAGAAGAATCCATACAAAGAATAATAGAAATAAATGGTTCTGAAACACCTCAAATTTCGGTACTAATCAAGTCTTATTCATTCTGAACTAAATAAGATTTCTATTCTGAAACGTCGTGCGGTAAAAATCAAATAATTCACTGTATTTTCGTAGTAATCTAAATACAAAAGGTTCACATCTGCGATATCAAGAAAAATATTTCTATGGAATGCGATAATCCACCTTTAAGAACTATATAGACCTGATTCCTCTTCTACTATCTCGGGTCATTAAACGTAAATCCATTTTGGATGAGGGTGAAGATTACTGACTGTTGTTATCAAATGGATCTATCATCATCGTTCCGCGTGTTATGCGGTTATAGCATGGTGTGGATCAGTTTACGGTGGCGCGTCGTGGCCAGGTAAAGTGAGTTGGTCTGTCGCCGATCCGTGGGTCTTCGATCAAATACAGGCTATCATATGTATTTAGCCATCGTCGCGACCAAACTGGGATGGTGGTTGACAACCATCCAGCCTGCTGGATAATCGTGGATAGATGGCTGACGCCGGCTTATGAAATCGTGAGAGTCTGCTTTGTTGGAGCTCTGCGAAGGTCTGCTCCTGTCGAATGGTAAAACTTATGATACGTCGGGTTCGTATCACGATTCGAAATGAATGAAAGTGTACCAGGCTAGTAATCTCACGCGTATATCCCAACGAAATAGTACTACATGGTTCAGGTTCACACGTTATGTAGTTCAGCAGCTATGTTAGATTTACCAGTTCTGTTGCCGTGGCCTCTCGTCAGCCGCGAAGTCGAGCCTAAGCTATAGAGCTGGCTATGTGAGATCCTTCTGATGCAAATCTACTGTTACACAAACCAGTGATCCTCTGGTAGGTTGAAACTAAACCCGATGTAGAGTGCCTGAATGCGATTCTCCGCACAGAATTTTTGTACATGGCGAGAACAATCCACGCATTCAGATAATTTCATGGATCTCTCGAATCATGTGCGTTGACCAACATCTGATCGTAAACTAATAACTAACGATCAGATAAATCATCGTTGTTAAACTCGCACGTATGATCTGATCATCTAAGATACCGAGTCAAGATCTTGTTCTGTATGACAAATGTGGGGATCTCAGATACTCTGCCGTTCTGGATCGCATTGATGAACATCCTGATGGTTTTGATCATCGCGTGATTGAGAAGATGCTACGATTTGTTTTGTTCATTCGTAATGCATGCACTCCTCCCCAATATTACAAGGTGCGATATATGGGTGCGCATGAATGTCTGGGTCTAACACGATCGCAGCCGCATATATATTAACATATAGTTAAAATCACATAAAGAGCATCTTCGTCGCTGGAAGGTCGCGATCAGATTCTGCCGTCGTACGCGCCGGGGTGCAAATGCGAGCAATTCGTTTGGAATCATAACCAGGCGCATTTCTGCACAAGAAGTTGCTCAAGTAATCTGATATTCGTGAGCGGTGGGACCTCGGATTCTTTCGATTCGCATTACCCACTAATCGGAATTGCACTATGCCGCACCGGTTCAGCACCCAGAATGGTGCTCGTCATCTCAGACATTCCGCAACCGTTACATGGCTCTTAGCTACAAGATCGCCGTAGGTAAGGAAAGATCCTACCTCGCCCAGGTTAATGGACTCCCACGAATGTGATCGCCACGCGTGTATGCCGCGTGAACGATTTTAGCTGGCGCCAAAGTCGAAGCCATTGGTCAGTGACCAGTCTGGAAGAAAAGCTACCTTCTCTCTGAAACCCAAAATCTCTACCTCTGCATCCCAATCCTTCGTGCACCACGTTCCAACGCGCACGCTCGCACTCTGCTCTGTAAGAAGACCTGAACTAATTCTGGCATTTTGTCTTATTAATCTCATTGTAATTCTCTCATGATTTATATATCCCTATACTGTGGTTTGACACTGGCTTTAATCGCCATTCTGTCCACATATCTCTCTCAATCTTTGTATGTTTCTGGGAGGTACATATGATGATTGCCTGCACATCTGTGTCTCTTCAAAATACGGTTTTCTTTTGTTCCCGATCTCAGTTCGCCTCGTGGCAGAAGTACTCATTTATCACCAGATTAGAAGCTGAAGTCTGGCGTGGTATATGATTACCGTGGGAGCTGATTCTGATCGTGATGCGTGGTTTCAATCATCAAGTCTGAATTTACGGATTTTCTGCGAAATAATCATTCCTGCCCCTTTGAAAATTACAGGATTTTCTGGGTCTTTACAATCTGTCATCCCAAGAAAGTCTACAAGAACTATCTGCGATTACTAGATCTGCGCCTCTCCGTGTAATGACCGGTTATTAATGTGATTTATGATCTCGTTCGGACTGTATGTTGTAGTGTCTGAATTTCATCATATGGGACTTAGTGCGTCGCAGTGCGGTCATGATATATTTTAATAAATGAATTTTCTGGAGATTTTCTCGTGGTGACCGAAACTGCCTGCATCCATATGGGATGTTGCCATATATCTGCAGTTTTTCCTTTGATCTGGGTTCAAGGTTACCAGTTGGTCTTGTGTGGTGGAGACTCTGCCTTTTGCCAGCATCTTGAAACGTGTCTAAAGTGGGATGCAGATAAGCTCCTCAGTTTCACCTCTGCATCCACACCCCACAATATCATATTACATGCAAAGCCATGAAAATAAGAATATCTTTATAAGGTGAGAAGCAATGTCTGGCACCTGATGGTCTCTACTCTGCTCTGTAATGCATGCAGTAGTATCTTGAATCTCATTCCTGTCCTATCTTCTATGGTTTTAGATTATTATATTGATAAATTGTCCTAATGGTCAAATGTTTATATTTATAGTTAAAGTGTTCATTTAGTAAATGTGTAAATTAGATCTGCCAAGTAAAATGCGTCGACGAAACAATTTGCTCTGTAGTGTGATGGTGTGTGTTTGAAGGGATTACTGGCTATCGGATGAACTAAGTAGCATCAGAAAAGCTTTATATGTCGTTCTACTACATGAGGCTTTGCGATGCAGGTTGCATATCAAGTTTGGATAAACCAGTTATGTTTGAGGTAAAGAGAATTTATAAAATGAGGTTAATTTAAGCAGTGTTAAGACCTATTTCTACGAAGGATATTATCTGGGAAGTGGTGAAATGAAAGCCATGTTAAGTGTGGGTCCGGTGCAGAATTTGCAAAAACTGCCTGAGCGTGATCGCCGCACAGGTGAGGCAAGTCTCTCGCAGGTGGAAACTGCCCTTAGGCTGCAGAGAATCTTGAAGGAAACCGGAGATAGAGGTGAAGAAGGAAGTCGAGCTTTCCGCCGAAGTCAGTTTATTCATCATCCTCTTTCTGCCTGTTTCTGCCTCTGATGGTTTTTCTTTCACTTTGGGGATATTTTAAGTTACTTTCTTGCAGTTAGATGTAAGACTTAGATATGCATGAATTCTCTCATTTATGACCAGTGTGTGTCCGCATATTGTGTTCGTGACTGTTAATCTTACAATGCTTCAATGATATTTGACTAATATTACATGATTTGTGAAGCGATTGGAACTGAAAGTGATAATTAAGCTGGTTCTGGGTGAGTTACCAATCTGGTATCGCCGAGATGAAGGAAATATCTTGTAGAAAGTTGGTGTGGTGTGGATTCTTGGGTTTATTACATTCCTGGGTTTTGTGGTTGAGTAAGATAAATCTATAATCTAAGTGAATGTATTATGCAAGAAATTCATATACATTAATTAAGTTGTCTCTTCATGTATTATCTCAAGTATTGATTGATTGGGTTAAGGTTCTCATATATGATTGTTCAGTCAAATCATATACCCAGGCACCAGTTTGCGTTGGTCGTGTAGGATTGAGTATTTGCGTCTGGTTGTATATTCGCAGTCTTCGCGGTTTTCTATCGTCTGAGCGAATAAATGGGCGAGTCGGTCGCAAGTAACCCGAAGATTCTCCGCGGTAGTGCTCTTGCCGTTTATATTCTGCCGGACAACGTGGTGCCCCAAACATAAACCTTATTCTTTGTATACGCGCTGGTGCCTGTGCATATCAAACTACGCCGTTTGTTTAGGAATGTATCACAGATTCTATGTTGGCGCACTCATTACCGGGATATATGAATAGCGGTTCAGGTCTTGGGTCCACAGATAAGAACGGATCATTATCTGTAACGATCTGACCTGGCTGTTTTACGTTCTTTCGCTGCTATCACCGCATACGTAGAACGTTGATCCGTCTGGCGAAAAAGTTGCCGCGATCGGCGTTGTCTCATAGCTCGCGACCGTTTCTCTGGAATCTCGGATGACGCGCTGCGATTGTATGCGTTGAGATTGCGTCTCGTAAAATCTGATGCGTTCAATTCCGTTGGATTGCAGGTGTCGATTTCCGCGTATTTGCGTGATCTGGTGAATATTGGTTGTGACATTTGCTTCGCATGATGGGGCTTGTGCGCGTGTGGCACTAGGAAGGACACCCGGCAGGATAAGTTGGAATCAGTGTGTACCGCTTTCTCAGCCACTGAGGCATGGTGGTAAGATTGGAATAGAGGCGCCAGAGGGCTATGGCGCAATGTGTGTAAGTGTCGAATGAATTTGGGGAGGTGATTATCTTGCACCTAGCCTATCAGGTTTAATTGGGAGGTGATGAGGAGGAGGTGGTTCAAGTGAGAGGAGAAAGAAGAAAAGAAGGAAAGGAAGGAGAAGAAAGGAGAAAGAGGAGAAGAAGGAAGGTGGCTTCCTCACAAGGGTCAGGTTCTTCACTCTTGCATCAGGATAATGTTTGATACTGGGATCATTAATGAAATTTTAGCTGGAATTGCCAGCGTGGGGGCAGTTCGCTATTTGGGGATAAGCGTGTGAGAGTTTCTAGTTCTGCCGGTTCCTGCTGGTTTCAGATGGGTTGGACCCTGTAAATGTGTTCATAGTCGCTGGATTTTCATTCTCCATAGTTTACCCAGTGAAAATAAAAGTCCGGTTCCATGTTCTTGTTCCCACGATCATAGGTTCTGAGTGATAACGTACCATGTTATTTTCAGTTCGAATTTGAAGAAATCGATTATATGTTTCTGATTTGATAACATGTGAATTATAATGAAACAATGTAGTAAGATTTATCACAGTTTAAAAGCAAAAATGTGAACTTTGCCGGTTTCTGCCAGTTAATTGCGGTTGAATCTTTTGTCGATTTTTATCAGAATAATATTAGTTTATGCGCATGCTAAAATGATAAATAAAATCTGATGCATTGCGTTTCCGCGTGCATGTTGACTACGTCATGTATATACGGAGGTTAAATGAGTGGCGCGTTATGACTGGAACAAGTGATTTTATGGATCGTTATCAAACAAAAATACTATGGGTCTTTCCCAAGAATAAGGAAATATATGGGGTTATGCAGTGCCTACTCAAGTTTGTCCGATAAAATATATGATTAGTTGTCGCGATTTTTATGAGTCTGTTAAGATAAATATATGGGGTTGTCTGATTAATATCAGTCTGTCCGTGAAATATATCAGTTGTCACCGTAAATTGTATGCGAGTCACGATAAATGAAAATATGGGAGTTTGTCACGATGTCGGGTTTGTCCCAGTGAAATATATGGATGGTGGTCAGTAATTTATTGGTGATCTATCAAATGGTATTGGCGAGGAACTAAAACTTAAAACCTTTTTGTTTAGAAAATAATTTTCATGCATGGAAATCGTAATGTGAAGTGGGGTGGATTACGAAGGGTATGGGAACTATGCTTAATTCATGAATTACATAGTACCGCGGATGGGTCATTTGATGAACATGGCGTATGTGCGCTAAATTAGGAATCAACCTCGGTGAATTTATGCATGACCTGCTCGCCGTTGTGGGCAAAATCCGACTACTGGGTCACCAGGAGATACGCGCTGAGAATGAAGCCAGATCCCGAAAGTAAAGTTGAAAAAGGTAGGAGTTGCTTTTGTATCGCTGTAAGTACTAGTTAAAAGCCAGTTTTGTTATAAAGGCCTGAGAGTTATGAATTAGCTCATTTGCATAAGAGTGTAAAAGTTTGTGGGATTTCTGCATGTTCACATCGGAGTTCACTATGCCATGTAATAAGGGTTAATTTAAATGAATTTGCGGCGTGTCGAAAAGTGTGATCCCGAGTTGGGGTGTCATGGTATTGCTCTTCAATAATAGGATCCTGAATTACGTTGCTGGTTTGGTGGCGACTGTCCGGGATATTGCGAGTTTTAGTCTTATCAGCACCTCCCAAATGGAATCTCAAACCCATTGGTTGCTACTGCTCCTCGGGATTAACCAGCCTCCAAGCCTGCTGTGTCAGGTCGCCTGCGGCAGCAAAGTCCCCAGTCCGGACTCTCCAGGTCTCTCTCCGCCGTCCTATGCTGCTAGGGATGTATTGATAACTTCACCAGTCTGCGGGACTTTTATCAGGTCTATGCGGCACTACCTGTTCTGATCTTTAAATGCCTGTTTTCTTCCTTCAGTTCCGCAGGATAAAAATTCGTGACAATTCAGACGGTATTATCCGCGAATGAACGTTGTGATGCCCAGTAGGAGTGGGGGTTAACAACTAAAGTTCCTCCGGCTCATTGCGTAGTTTGAAGTGGGCTGGTATAAGGAGGAGGGTCTCCTGTGTCGGAACCGGTCGGGGATGGTTGCCCAGGTTGGGGATAGTGGAGGTCTCTGTTGGGATGCCAGTAGTGAATTCTCTATTTGCGGCCTCACGTATGCCAGTTGGGATCAGCAGCTGTGCGACGATTCGATCCGATCCAGGTATTCACCGTGCGTTTAGTTCAAGTCATTTTCATGCGCCGTTTAAAAGTCACGATGGGATTGAAGTAGGAACCGAGTTCGCGAGTCGGGCCTCTTTTCGACTCTTGTTTTGAGGTTACAGTTTAATTTTTGTTTTTGTTTTATGCTATTTTATTATATTAAAGGTAATATATTATAAGACATCTTAAGATCTACGTACATTAATTTTATTTATTAAAATTATTATTATTATTATTATATATTTAAAATACAAGAATAATAAAATGAAAATAAAATAAATTCTAATGCTTAATATGTCGGGTGTGAAGGTGATCTTGACAAGTGGACCCTGAACGCTGCTGTCAAAACTCAATAACGATGAAATCACCTCAAAACCTGTGAGATTTGATGCTTATAATTTCATGCGCCTGTCGATGGGATGGAAGATGAACCGAAAGAAACCTGCATGTGTTGTGTCTGCGAGTATGAAGTTCTTGAATTCTGGAATGTTACAGTACCTGGTGGTTTGCCGCATACCTGCGATTTGGAGATATCAGTCATTGTATTGGGTGATTAAAGAAACGTATATTCAGTCAGTATTATTTGTGAACCAAGCGCTTTAAATAGCCGATACTTTATTTTATCCGCCGCAGAACCGGTCATATGACATGTTCATCGTTCCACACCAGTTTCGCATTTAGGGTCTGCCGAGGAAGAACACAGATTTTCTTGCAACGGCTGGATGGTTGATGGTGTTGCCAGGTTCCGTGTTTACGTTTCCTGGTAATCTTGTGACCTTTCTGGGTTCATAAATTCTCTGATTTCCCCGAGATTCGTGGCGCCGGGTTGCTGTTTGTCCTCCTGGCTATTTGAGTTATCCGGTGCTTTGTCAAACTAGGCAGTCGATGAGCATGAACCATTGTTGATAAAGTCCTGACGTTCAAAGTCAGATCCTGGGTGATAAAGTCTCATCATAGTTAACACTCTCGCGGACTGGGATGCAGTTGATGGATCAGGATGAACTCCATTGTTGGAAATTTGCTCGACCGGTTTCATGGATCAGTTTCAATCTGTGGCGCTAAATGGTAGATGTTTTTGCTAACCTATTCAAATCAAAGTTGGAACATTAAAAAGTTTTCTTTAAAACGTTCATCATCCGGCTCACGTATCTAAATGTGATCAAACAATTTCGCCGTAATTGGGTTCGGCGCTTCATATCAGGTCAAAAATCAAATACACCTAATAAAGTAAGTTTTTATCCGGGGTTCATTCTATATCCATATTAAACCGAAATTAAGCTAACGCTGTATTGCTGCGTCAGCCACTATGTGCCTCAGGCTAATGCCCTTTAGTCTATAACGTCGAAAGCGATGTTAATTTATATGTAAGCTGTGACCGTATCGTCGCGACATTTTAGTGGCGGTGCGTCTGCCAGATTATAATGATTGTGTGCATCGTTGTTCTGACGCAATGACCAATACGTGAACCGTCGACTATTTCAATACCGGTGTCATATATCCGGTTTAATATGATGAATAAGCGATGTTTCAGTGTTTGTTAAATCAAATCATTAATTCATGCGCCATCGCGCATCTCTGCATGGAATATTGTTGTGTGATAACCGTGTAATGTTGTGCCTTCAAATCGTAAATGATGTGTGATCTTCTTTAACATTAAGTGTTGTGACATCATTGATTAGCGGTAATGTATATCGTTATCTTGTGAATGGTACGCGTTAGTAGTTGGCTTGAACCTATAATGTTCGATACCTGTTGTGTATCAATCTTTCGATCATACCACTGCTATCAGTCACTTTAGATGTTCACTACCTGCATTTTAGCCAAGATGTTCTCAAGTAACTCAATTATAACGTGATATGTGTCTACATATGTGTCTGCTCGACGTAAGTAATTCTTTGCCGTTCAAGTCTGTGTTTGATACTTTAAGAATGGCGATATATGTATTTTGTCTGATAAATCTCTGTTTTAAGTGTTGTTCGTAATAATTCTAAGCGATTAATATATGTTGCTAATACATTGCCTTAATGATATTACCCCATTATGTGATTTAAGCAATGTTTTTGGTACCCATAATTATACGAATCTCAGTTCTTACTAATTACATTCCGAGGCGTTGTGATACTCGTAGTGTCGTTATGACATTCTAATCATAAACAATTGTGATGGACGGTGAATGTCGCCCGATATCTCATCTGGCACAAAGCGCCTGGTGTCGGTGCCCATGTTTGTTGGCTGGCGAAGCTGAGCGAGTTGTCGTACCACCATCAGCCAGCCTGATCTGCGTTGCTGCTCGCGTCATGATATACATCTGTAATAGCGTTGATGGCCCACGCGTCCATCTGACACCGAGTCGCCTGGTATCGTAGGGGATGCTAATGAGGCAGATGGCGCCTCAGGGTACCGGACCGTTGATCATTCGGTCAAACTCGTTTCCGGTCGAGGCTGGAAACCGGTCAAATAGTTAGGAGATGTTGTGAATACGGGTTGAACATTTCGTGGCTCTCAGCTTGAAGAACTCACGAGAGCTGAGACAGGGCTGTGGAGATTCTTTCCTCGGGTAAACCGGCATTAAGTGCCGTGTGTGTAAGTATATTTTGTTTGAAGGGCTATGTATGTAATTTTGTTCGTGCTTGACAGTGAGAGCGAGAGGGATCAGTGAAGAAGTGGAGGAGGAAGGAAAACAGAAGAAGGAGGAAGAGAAAACAGAAACAGAAAGAGTGAAGAAGAAGCAGGAGAAGAGGAAGGAGTCCAGATGAGTGAGCCGCGGAAAAGGGCGAAGCGTACGCTGCAGGGGTTGTTTCCATCCGCTGGTTGTGCGTACAGGGGCCAAAGTAATGGCCTGCGAACACACAGACCAGATAAAGATGTGTGGATTTAGTTTGTTGTGACCAGTCCGATGCTTTCCGCGAGGTTTTGGATTTATCAGTTGGCTCTTGTGATTCTAGGGTCGCAAAATCCGCGGTATAATGAAAGCTAGCGAGGTCTGCCTAAATTTCACGCCCTTGCGATCGAATAATCTTGAGTTGTATATGCTTCACCGGTCCGAACGCCGATTTTACGGTTAGCCGGACTCTTTGGGCTTATTTGAGGTCTGGGATTTAATGGATGAGTTAACCCAGTAGAAATGAGTTGGATTCGATGGATGGAGTCTGTGAATCAGTGAGGAGATTATTTGTTATGATTTCCTACGAGATACGTTTTCGAGATAGGTATCTGGCGTCTTACAAGGAATTTGCGTGTAGCTTTGGCGACCCGAGGATTGTGTTGGATGTTTTGTGAATTATTTAATTAAAAATTAGTTTTTGGACTAGATCCGGTTATTCTAGAAATAGCTATAGTGAGTTTATAAGTAGGTAAGCTAATGTGTATTCTTAAAATTAAGATAACATCTTGAATAATGTGGGGGCTAAATAACGATATATTTGTGCGGATGAAATCAGGAAATAGGTATATGTATTAAATATAATTTATCTATGGCCTTGACATGTAGTGTAATAGATATGTGCATGTGACTTTATAGCTTATATCGTATAAATATACTTTTAATGACTCATCAGTGCGATACCGCAGGTTATCATGCTAAGTCAGGATGTGATTCTTATAAGGATTGGGATCGGCTCTTTGTGATGCTAGGTGTTCGAATATGAGTAATCTGACCCATTATGTTTGGGAAGTGTTGATGGATGGACCTCAGTATTTTGGACTACATGTAATGGCATGATCTCACGGAGTCGCATTTCCAGCGTTTTACAGATCTGATTTCTCGGGATCTATGTTACTAAATAAGCATTTATCGGATTGTTCATTGTTTTCCTGTCCGATGAAATTTGCCAGTATCCAATGTTTTGGAATAAGCTGCTCTGAACATTCCTTGATGCAGATAAATAATTTATCGAAGGTGTCAATGTTTTAGATAAATCTTCCTCACTGAAGTGTCAATATTTTGTAGAAGCGTTTTATGGGCTGTCTAGCTGTTGCTAGATCGCAGTTCATAAGTGTCAGTGCTCGAAATCATGAGGTTATTGGAGGCTATCTTATGTTTTTGCAGAATGCATAAGCGTTATCAGAAAATTGTCCAGTATTTTGGATGATAAAACGTTTATCGGGATAAATCCGCTGATTTTGAATACGGAAAATAGTTTATCGAATTGTGATGTTGCCGGCTGTTCGCCGGAACAATCGTTTTGGAATCATGCCCGTTATCGGAGGTCATCCGTGCGCTGAAATCGTGGGTTCATCGGGCGTCACTGTTACTGGAATAAAATAAGATATTGCCGCCAGGCGTATGATCTCTGGTTGGGTCAATCTAGCGCCTGGTCTGCATGCTACCGCGATCTTGGGTGGAAATAAGTAGGCGTTAGATTCCATCCAATGTCTAAAATTCTGCGAACAAAAACTGTTGCTTGGAAGAAAAGGTCGAGAGGCGGTCGTATGTGATTTTCCGCATTTGAGCCAATAATGTGGGTGTGGGTCCGGTGAGGGACCTGGAGTTTGGGTCATCAAGGCATATTGCATTTCATGATATGTAAACGATTAGAATCTGATCGGGTGGTGTTTGAATCGATGTGTGATTAATATGTGTGGCATTGCATGTTCCTGCGCACCAGGTGGGATGTATGGTAGGAATCGCTATCTGTGGGGCTGCCTCTGGCAGGTGTGGGACCACCTTCACCAGTGCATAAAAGCTGATGCTCGCCGGGTGGTGATCTGAAAATTAGTTGTAATATGAAATTATTTTAGTAAGATATATTAGAACAATCTAGTTTTGGCATGTATTTGTGTAAAGAGATGTAAAGTTCTGCATCAAACCTCTTGTAAGTGTTATGACTGTTTGTATGTTGTAAGAAGCAAATGTCTGAGGTGACCTGAGATTCACACTGCAGGTTAGCAGGAGGTTGTCCATGGTCTCAGCCTGGATACTGGAAGATCTGGCATGAATTTGTGAGATATCTGTTTAGAGTTTGAAACCGTTACAATCACAGTAGTTATATATCATTTATAACTCCACATGAGTGTCGTATATATGCATCATGACTAAATCGCGCGAGTGCGGGGGTTCAGCTGTCGGATGATATCGATTGACGTGGGGGACGGATCGGAACGATGATGGGGAATGTGCGGAAGCCTCTAAGAGATCTGACATATTGGGTTCAGTCCTCCATATTAAGTTCGGTCAGTTGTTTCAGGTCGGATTGGTTTTGCGTTTGAGGTTGGTCGGTAGTGAGGCACCGGGCGCCGTCTCGAATCGATATAGCCTACGCTGAGTGTAGGAATATGAATGTAAATAAAAAGTGCTGTTGCAGTGAGTAGAATAATTTTGTTTTGGAAAAATAAAATAACAACCATATTTTTATTCGGGATTAAGGTACATTTACCTGTAGAAATTTATTTATTTGAATCCATTTCTTGTTTTCAGGATGTTAGGTTCACTGCCTTGGTTCTTGGGACTATGGGACCGAACAAGTGGCTGATGTAGTGAACTTTGCGATTTTGGTTCAGGTAAAGATCAGTGGACGTTTCTGACTCTGTGATGGCTCTCCCGAATCCAAGCCCTCTTTTGGTTGTGGGGTGGGACTGTGTTTTTGATTAAAATGATTATATATTGTCTCAATGGAATTTTATCGCTAAGGTTGGAAGAAGTGATCCTACATATAAGGATGTTGCGAATGTCATTACTTAGTCTCTGATGGATGAATAAAGTACTGATATTTGGTTGGATGTATTTTTGCAGTGTGATCATGATTCCTCCATTCATTTTTATTAAATGACATTAAAAGGACTACAAACAAGAAATAGTGATGACTATATTCTATTATAATGGAATAATCAAATATAATTACTCGCCGGGCATATGTCCTCTACTAAGCCTCGTTATATCTATACTTTAATCGTGTAGTTGGTGTGAATTGAAACTGGTTGTGAGTGGGGCTGTAGGGTGTGTAAAGTGCCTGCCGTGCAGATGAAATTGGGGAATCAGGGTGAAAGCGCTGAAGGCAGTCGTATTTGAATTCCATCTGCCTGAGTCCCTAGTCCTGGTTCATGACCTCACTCCTCAGTCTATCATCCCCATGATGTCTCTTTCCTTTCACCGTCCTTTGCACCTATACTGATACTTACACATCCTGCCTGAGTCCATGAATTAAAAGTATAATAAAAATGCAAAAGTCAGAATTAGAGAGGCCTGGGGAAGAAATAAGTTGAAGATTTCTCTTCCCGATTATAAATTCTCAGGATCCCTACATCTTAAGCAGTTAAAGCAGATGAATGCTTTTCTTTCTTCTTTGTTTGTTTAAATGCTTGATTGAAGTTGGATACATATTTTTGAATTCTTTATCCCTTCATGTAAAAAACCATGTATATTGTAAATTTCAGAAAGCTAGGCATAAGAATAGGCATAGAAGACTAGATCCAACTAAGAAAAGTTGTTACAATTATATATAGAGATTTCAACCAATCGTTGTTGAGCAAGTTTGATTGAACAGATCACTTTTCTTTTCTTCTTTGTTTGTTCTGTGTGTTGAAGTTGGATACATTTTTTATTTTTTTCTTTTTCATTTTATGTTTGGCTACTAAGGAACTTGAATATAGAAAGAAAAAATCTTTTGCTAGATGCATTGGTCTTAAGACTTTTAAAGACTTTTATTAGTTTCTGTTTGGTTGATTTAGTTGCTTTATTTTCAAACTATCATCTAACCACAAAAATTACTTCCTTTGGCAGGTGAAAAAGGCAAAGTTGTAGATGGACAAATCTTGGATACATGAATCTAATCGGGTAGGTTTGAAGTATTTGCAAGGAGCTATCAATTTCATAGAATTTGCTCGTAAGTCCTCTAGTGATGAAAACCTTGCTTGTCCTTGTAAAGATTGTGTCAATGGACGTTATTACACTCCTTAAGTGTGTTCTCGGAGTCATATATTGCATCATGGATTTTCTCCAAGTTATACAAATTGGTACTTTCATGGAGAATCTTTGTCTTCTTTCGATGAACCTGATCAACCTAGTAATACATCTTCTACTACATAGAAACAATACAATGTGCAAAATTATCTAGAAGATTTGATTACAGGTCACACCTATAATAAAGATGGAAAATTGAGAGAAGATATCTTTGGACATTGTATTGAGTTTTCTCTTGAAAAATACTGGTTGATTGTGTGGAATTATTTGAGAAAGCTAAAAAAGTTTCATAAATTTATTAGAAAACAAACCGGGAGCTTTTTGTGGGTGTAAAAACCTGATGCGCTTTCTTTTATTCTTGAACTTTTCCACAAAGTGCATGAATTGATGGAGTAACAAATCTTTCAGCACGAGTTGTTGGGTACATTAGAGAGAAACTTTACTTGGGAGTGAGGAAAATTGCCTAAATCTTCTTATGGAGAGAGTAAAAGATTATTTAGAACTAGGTTTAGGCTATGAAAAAATTCATGTTTTGTCGAATAGTTGTATACTATTTTGAGAAAGAACAGAGCATGATGACATATAAAATAAGATGTAGTGACTCCTAATAGAAAATGAAATTAGTTCTAACGCAATTCTTCATGTCATATTTAAAGAAAATATTAAAAGGAAAAAAAGATTTATGAGATGGTTTCCTCGTAAAGCCTAGACTGGCTAATATTGTTTATGTAATAAAACAAATTTGATGATAAATTTTGATTTAAATATATGGATATGGTTATTTGAGACATCCACAAATGCCCATGCATGGAGTAGATTTTATGTTGGTATAAGGATTTCTTTATAGAACTCGCAATATCTTGGCTGCGTGATGGTTTAGAACTGCATTTCTGAATTAGTGAATGTCGCCATATAGCACAAAGGTTGTTTAATCCATATATAACTGGCCTACGGTCGTGGCATGAAGCAACATTCATTCATGTTATTCTCACCATTCCCTGGTCCTAAGTCATCCGGGAGAAGATTGATGCTTTACACCACAGAGACTACGTTGTTGATTGATTTGTAAGGAATCTGCCAGGCAAAACCATGATCCTAATGCAAAATTCTTCTGCTGAAGCCGTATCGCTGACCATGCACGATTTTCTTCTTATGGAATGTTATCTCCAAGATGTAGTACGGTAAATTCAGTATGTCCTACATGTATTTTAAGAATTGTCATGGTTGGTGCATGGTGGAAAAGTGGTCGCTTTACGGGTCATCAGAGATTTTTCCTATTTATCATCCTTTTAGAAGAGATAAAGGCACTTTGATGGAATCAAGAATGAGAACACCTACACTTTAAAAATGGATCGACCGCATGCAACAATCGAATGAAGAAGTTGTGTATAATGCAAATGGTAAATTGTTTCTTTGTTAGGTGGAAAATGAAAAGTATATTTTTTACTTTACCTCGTCATATTCAATTTATTTATAATTTTGATGTCATGCATATTGAGAAAAAATGTATGTGATAAATATATTAGGTATATTAAATGAATATCAAGGGAAGTCAAAGACAATTTGAAAGTCTTAATTTGATCAAAAAAATTTGCATAAGAAGTGATTCCATCTAATAAGAGCTTCCTAATGGAAGGATGCATTTAATTTCCTTGCCATATACAATGTCTTCAAAAGAGAAAGACTTTACTGAGCACGAAAAGGAATCAAAGTGCCGATAGTTATTCTTCCAATATTTCATGTGTGAAATCACAACGAAGTCGATAGGTCTTGAAAAAGTCATGGTCAATATGTCTGATGCAAGATTTTGGCTCTGATATAATGATAGATCCCAACAAAATGCTGGGTCAAGCACTACGACCTTATATTATTCTAGAGTCGTTTACAGTTCAAAGTAATATCTCAAGAATTTGGAAAAAGAGTCACACGGTGCTGGGAATTTGAAAAGATATCAAGGTTACGGTAGAATATCCAATCCGATTGAAACATAAACGCAGCAGTAATTTAGTACCTTATCCCTTAACTCACCGCGATCATAATGCAGGCTTGCTAAAAACCATGGAAGGTGTGTAGGGAAACAAAAACTACTCTTGGTAGACCGATTCATTGCTCTTCAAAGTCCCATGGTCTGGTTTGATCTGATCCTGGTGGCAGCTTCTTTCTCTCAAAATGACCACCCTCTACAAGCATCCAAGGCTCTAAACAAAATTTAATGAATCCATCTCATGGAATGCTAGTTCCTCGCTCATTTTCCTCAAAAAACTAAATTAGGGTCTCTCTGTTTAGGTTGTTCTTTCGAGTAAAAGACTTCACCACTATGAATTTATATTTGTCTCTATATATATATATATATATATATATATATATAAGTCCTGCCAGGTTTTAATAAACGAATTTATATATATTATTAGTATATTTAAAAACTCTTTTAAATAATAACAATTTAAATTCAAATCCTTACTCAGAGAAGGTAGCAAATTATTTATATTAATATATATTTAAAACTCTTGTATATAATAATTAAATTCAAATCCTTACCTATTGTAGCTTAAACGAATTTATATTATTATAGGCTTAAAACTCTTTAAACCTTTGCTGTGATTATTTCAATTAAATAAGAAAATATAACAAATAATTTATTTGTTATATCAAACTCATTAATTTAAAATTTCTCAAAATTAATTCGAATTTAAATAACAATTTAATTAAGGTCAGATTTAAAATAATTCATCATTTTAAATTACTACAGAGTGAAAACTAATAAATCAAGTATTATTCGTTTTTAATGTGCTAATTCCTGACAGTTCAATTAACATTAAGCAGGCCTAAATCACATTTTTGATCTCTGCAAGCCACAAGTGGCCTCTAGCAAGACATTATGACTACCCAAGTTAAACGAAAAGCCCATGCATCCGAGACAACCTTAATATAGCTAATGATATAATTTTTCGTTCCCATGATATCTTGATAGGAATATAAGGCATGGACAAAATAACCTTATATCGCTCTATCTGATTTCCTCAAACTCCAATTAGATCGACTAAACAAATGACATTGATTCCATCAATTCATTCGAGTACTGGCTACATTTCCTCAATTTCAATCAAGCCGAGGGACTCCAGAGACATTCTCTTATAATAAGAGGGACAAATTTCCATCTTAATCGCCGATATCTCACTACATAATTTTATTATGTTCAAGATAACCTTTATAATCATCCGATTAAGACAACGCTTTTGATTATATCAAAATGACACATTCCTTATGTTTATAATTATAGCGATCTCAGTCAAAGATTAATGACACAAATCATAGAGATTAACTCATAATTTCGATCCAGCGTATTAATCTCAAGCATCGTCTGCCCAATATTTCCGTTTCTCAAAGAATAGATATAAATTTGATTTGTATCTCATACACATATTCATCCCAGATAATATCAATCAAACTTTTATAATTAATCTTAATTTGTCATATTCTATACACAACGATTAGGACATTTAGAATAATTAATAATATTATTCAAGGACATTATATATAATAAACATGCAAATCATCGTAATAATAAATTCTCATAAATAGTCAAAATACCATGTCCATACAATAGCCCTAGAGCACTATTACTAACAGATATTTCCTCCTGGATTTTTCACTATTATGGTGCACTTAGTGACTCATCTGCAAATGAGGCAAAACTAATAGCAAATTGTACAATTAGAGATAGAGTATCGTGAATCAAAATGTATCTTTTACTTACAATTATTTTTATATTTTTTGTTCTTTTTATATTTCCTATACTAATTAGTAATTGTGTGATTCCCAAACTGGGTGTCCGTTGACAACCCGTCAACCTCATGGACAGGCTCGTGGATCTTGCAACCACACCACTCGAAAATCAGCCTTCCTTTCAGACGGGAGCTCTACCCAAAAAGGCAACCTTCCGTCCCAACATCAATATCATTTAAACACGTGATATCGAGTAAAATTTACGACTTGGCTCATACATCAAGATTCTCATCAAAATACACCAACTATATATTGCATAGCTTCAAGAGTTAATAAATCATTTAGATCTAAACATGGTATTAAAAATTACAACATTATAATACATGTTATACAAACATCAAGCCATAAGTCGGCTTTCTTTCCTCAAACGGTCTCTAATGAGTACTACTCCCAATCGCTCCTCGTACCGAAATGGTGATCCTCTATTGCAGGAGCAAAGCCCAATAGAGATAATTTCCTACATGGGTTACTCCCCACCTAAGTGCATATGTCATGGAAACAATCACATTCAAGCAATTTCAAGAACCTACTCGAATGTTCATATGCCTTAAACCCAGGCTGTCTGAGTCCTCACCGACTCCCTCACATATGCCTAAGCCGAATGAGAGTAAAATATCCAGTTTTTAAAACAAAATATTTTTGTTCTCGAAAACTCACTACCAAATTTCCTGGGTAGGCCATCGACTACTCCTCCAAGTCGACCGTCTGGATAACTCTCCGAAATGGGCCATGGTCCTCATCCGAAGTGATCCTGCTGACGTCCCTCCAAGGCAATTCTTCATAAAATCTTCCACTAAATTTTCTTCACAAACATTTTCTGCTTTTGTTTCATTTCACGTCATGTACTCACACCTAACATTCTAAAGGTCCCAAGCAGATATAATTTATTACATGGCTAATTCCAATAATTTATGCTAATACAATTCACATGCATATATTAACATAATGTACTCACAACAATCATGTTATTCAATTTTCACATCAATAACACTAAAATTAGCTCACATGGGCTAATTAGCAAACACAAGCAATTCATTTTGAATCACTTACAAATACACATTCTAAGTACTCAAGAAAATCTCACATTTATTCACATGAATGTAAAGTGAAACCTCTGCCATCGTTTCACCACCAAATTTGGGATTTTCTCTACTAGTTTCAAAGGTTTTGAGACCAAATTTACGCTAAATCAGCCTCGTAATATCTCCAACTACAAACATGGCTCTTAAATCAAAGAATATCAAGCAAGTAGGAAAAGATCCCCTACCTCTTTGAGTCGCCGAACTCCACTAAATTCAATGGTGTCCACGCCAGCCTCACGCAGATCGGGCCATTTGCTTCGCCGAACCGACGTCTTAACGGTCGCAAATCTAGACAGAGAAGGAGCTCTTCTCTCTAAAACGCAACCCACTCTCGCAGACGTCGATTCGTCTCCAAATGAAGAAGATGAAGACTATCGCCATTTTGTCTCATTCTCACATTTCCTTATAATTCCTGATTTGTTCATTTTTCTTGATTTTTGACACATGGCTTAATATAAGCCATCCATATTTCATTATCTATCTAATCTTGCACATGTGTCATAAGAGAGTACATGTAGTATGGGGGCTTTTTTTGCATCATATCTCTCAAATTCGCTTTACTTCAAGACCCGACACCATGCCTTGAAATGTGAAATTTCGACCGCTCCCAAAATTCGACGTGGGTGGCGATTTTGAACATTCCAACCCGTGAAGTCCCGTTTCTGGCCATCCGAGATCTACAGAAATTTTGGATTTTTACTAAAATTACCGTTTTACCATTTTTCAGAAAATTGGAATTTTCTCGTCTTTACAATTTGATCAACAGAGGTACTTAATGACACTTAAATCTAGTGTAAAAAACAGAGCTAATCATGAGGGTTCAATGGCAGAATGGCACATTGCAAATGAATCAATAACTTATTGCTCATTGTATTTTGATGGCGCAGAAACTAAATTCAATCGAGCAATACGTGAGGATGATAAAGATGTTTCATTTTCATGCAGTGAATTCATACTTAATGCAAAATCTCCCTTTACTGGATTGCACTGCCTCGATTGGAATGTAAAGCGCAATGAACCTATTTGTGATAAAACATTAGCACATGCACATCGATATGTCTTATACAATTGTGATGCTATTGCTCGATTGATAAAGTAAGTAATGCTAAATTGATATTTCTTATGCTTTTTTTAGATTCTTTTATCAAATATGTTTTGTGTTTGATATATTACATAGTTGATAATGGGTTATCTACTATATGGAATATCTGATCGACATTTCTACAATTCTTAGAAAATGATTGATATATTTGTCATATGATTTCTATTATTTTCATCGTTGATCATCAGCAATCATCAAAAAAGGAACGATTGAATAAAAATCATAATAAGGGTGCTACGATACCTGAAAGAAAACTATTATGCTAGCAGCATTTATTGAATCCATCATGCTACTATTGAATGTTTTCAGTCAAGTAAAGTAGAATTAAAAACTCGCTTTTGAAGTTAACATTTCAATAGAATGATATTAACAACATTTTTTTTTATTCATATATTTATTGTAAAGAATATTTCAATAGGATGGCTATTAACAACATTTTTTATTTTTATTCATATATTAGTCGAAGGTTAATGTGGTCAAAAGTTCATTAGAAAACCTTCAACATATTCCAAAGGTTAGCCTGAAGGTCCAAAATAATGTGGGTAAGAAGATTTAATGGATATAATATCGAGTGTGTACTGTTTCATACAAAAGAAAGGGAGAGTAAAAGAAAAACTCAAAATAGCGGTGTTGTTGTCACATCAAAAACATCTGACTCTGAAGATAACATTATTTATTCTGGTGTTATAAAAGAGATGATAGAGTTTAATTATTTTGAGCAATTTAGAATTGTTTTGTTCAAATGTGATTAGTTTGATACTCTAACAAGGAAGGGTGAAGAAAGATGCATCTGATTCACTTGTGAATTTCAGTTAATTCCACATGAATATAAATTCTTACTCTGGATGAGCCTTTTGTTTTTGCATCCCAACTTCAGCAAGTATTCTATATTCCAAGATTTATTGCAACAAATCAAGTATTGTTGTTAGAATAAAACTTAGAGATGTGTATGAGATGGGTGGATAATCTTCATTCTTGAATCAAGTGATAAACATTGAGGTGCAGATGATTAGATGTTGATGTTATAATGATGAGATAGAAGATTTTAGCTGGGTAAGAAATGATATTGATGACACAACTATCATCACTGAAGAGCACTTTCAAGATAAATCTTCCTCAGAAGATGAATTATAAGGTTATATTAAACACTAACCATTTTTTACTAAATCTTCTATGTTTTGTAAATTTATGCATTATCGTAATTATTGAAAATTTTGACTTTTTTTATAGGTACAAGATCGCTATCATGAATAGAAAGCTTCAAAAATAGAGATGTGAAAAACTAATTAAGTAAGGATAATTTCTTACTTTTCGTGCATGCAATTGTAGTATCTATGGTGCCTTATAATCTTACGCCACTATTGACCAGTCTCTCAATTGGTTTTTGAGCCTTTGGGAGTTATAGAGTTAGTGGTGTGAATGAATGTTATGATTTGTTATTGTATTATATCTGTTGAATCATCAATCATCAGAAGGCACCAACATTGAACACGTTGATGAACCAGATTGATCACATCACCGTCGAGTCGCACTGCAACACAACATGATCACAGATCATCATCAGATCAGTTATGTCAAACATATCTTGAGATCTGAATATGCATATCTACATCATATATACTACATATCACTATACTCAATGAATGCATCATCAATAACAGGAATGGAATACAAGACTTACTCAATGATCTCATCACTACTGATGTGACACACTCTATCACTATAATGAGTGTTAGATATATACACTCACATATAACACACGTATAACATAACGACACATCACAGATCAGATACCATCACTCAACGCACTAACACCCCAACTGATCCAACCCTCCATTGAGCAGAAAATCACTCATTATTGAAATCATCTGATTAACATATGCAATCATGTTATAATAATCGAATCAACTGACACTCTAAACAACATGCTCAAACCATCATCTACAACCACCTTATGCAATACGCCCAACCAACCAACAACATAATCATCACAGATTTAGATATAAATATATTAAGGCGTAATGTTACTAATATTGTCTTGTTGTATTATTTTATGGAAAAGTTACTATATGCGCTGCAAAGTGTAGGCCTATAGCTAAGTAATTTATAAACAGATAGCAGCAAAGGAATTATCGTATATATATAAGCAAGTATTTACTAAAATGCTGGGTACAAATATATATATTTGTAGTTACATTTTGTTAATTGTGGGTTATATGTCACAAATATAGCAATGTTTGTTAAATTATCGCAAGCAATGTAAATTCAATATTTTTTTCATTGCAACATTTTGACAAAAATTCACCATACACGTAAAATATAAATCTTGAGCAATGCTTTATAAAATATCATTGAAATGTCGTAATAAATTATCATAGAGATGTATTAAGCAAAATATTGGCACAAATAAATTTTGTAGCTACAATTTATTTAATTGTTGGTTATATGTCACAAACATAAAAATGTTTGTTAAAATGCCATAGAAGATGTCGCTTAATATTTGCTCTATTGCACCATTTGTTAAAATTATCGTGAAAATTATCTAAAAGTTTTATGTATTGCAACGCTTTACGAATCGCTAAAATGTTTGTTTATATCATGGTAGATGTTTGCACAAAACGTCGCCTTAGTAATGGCTATAGACCAAATTTGTTAGATATATTTCAAATATATTTTTCTCTGGTCATCAAATATCAAATGGTGCCCAACCATGTGAAACTTTTCAAATGGATGGCTAGCCATAAATTGTTCATTTTAAAGTGGACGGAACCAAACACTACTAGTATTAGTAACCTCTAATCGAAAACCCTAGAGGCTGAGGTTCAAATCAATTACATTCACCATCAAAAATGTAAAGGTCGGCCTATTATTACGGATTGGCAGGGACGAGTGTGATCCCGATTCTCGAGGGGTCAATTTTTTTTTTTTTTGGCTCTTGGACAAGTCGTCATGACCTGAAAGTCCTACATTCGCGACACAATTTCTCCCTATTCGGCTAACTTCTGTAGGCCAAAATGATCGTCATGAAAGAAAATCTTCCCGGCCCTATGTATCTCATGACTTTAAAATTCCTATCCTGGCTTACAAAACCTCTCCTTTAGCCATACTTTGTCGCGACATAGAACTCCTAGCCTTGACCAACTCTATCATGACAAAATCTTTGTGTGCGTAACACAAAGGCCTTTGGTCTTGGCCACACTGCAATCGACATAGAATACTTACATTGCGACACTACAATGATTCATTGCGACATGAAATCTCTACTTGGCCTTGTTGACTCTTGTTGCAACCACGACCTGCTTACTCGGTCGTCTCGGTCGTGACAGGGAACCTCTATCCGCGATAGAAAACCAAAAACCTTTGTCATTGATCTTAGTGGGGTCCACAATGCGTGACGGAAAAGCTGAAAAACAACTATATCGCGACCGAAAAACCCCCTGTCAGCATTTAGTACACTTTGTAGCACGGGAACCATGTCTCGACATAGAGCTAAAGCTCTGTGCGACGGAGAAAACCTGCATGCGACCCAAACCGCCCGGCATACGTGTAACTACCATTGCCTTTACGCACCTTGAGCACTTTTTTTTCCTTTCTAAACACCCTAAATTCGATATACAATAACATTTTTATTACAAATGCAATATGAAACCTGGGATAACCTTGCCAAACAATATTAATCATACAAAATGAGTTTGATTACAATTCTTTTCTCCTACATGGACAAAAACTGAGTTTTCTGCTCATAATTTTACAAAATACAGAACAAAGCCAAATCTGACCTTTTTCACCACTAAGATCTTGGATGTATTTCATCCCTCGATGTACATCTAGTACCTGAAAATGTTTTCCCACGGCGGGGTGACAATGCCTAGTAGATGAATTCCTCTCTACAGGGCTACTCCCCCACCTAAGTGCACTTGCAATGGAAAACACACACGTTCAAGTAAAAATATGCACATTCCTACGTGAATGTCTACATGCCATACCCGTATCTCGAGTCACACCAGAGGACTCCCTCTTTATGCATTTGCCATGTATGAAAATTTGTTTTCAAAACAAAGGATTTTTGTTTTTTGAAAACTCATTGGTTTCAATCTCATATAATTTATTGGACAACCCTCCGATATATATTTATTGGACATACTTCGATAATATTTGTTGGACAACCCTCCGATATAATTTAGTGGAAATACTCCGATAAAATTTTGTTGGTCAACCCTCTGATAATATTTATTGGACATACTCAGATAAATTTTTTCCAAAAACCATGTCATGCACTCACACCCATTTCTTAGCGATGTCCCATTACGCATATGAAATCTGAAAACCATTTCATGCCAATTTATATTTACATGCATGATGAGTATTACATGGATATTACTATTTTCGATATAATTCACATCCATCAAGTAATCCATGTTAATACATCAAATAAGCATATATCAACATGATTTTTTACACAACCAGCATGTTATTATTATTATTATTTTTTTTTTTTTGCAACAACACATAAAAACAGCACACAAGTCCAATAATAGTTTGAAAATCAGTCCCGGATTGCCCGAAAACAGTTCCAAAATTTTAGGACTGAACCGTACCACCACTCACGACCCCAAAATGCTCCATGCCATTAAATGACTCTTAGACAAAAAATAACCAAAGTAGGAGAGAAACCCCTACCTCTTGGAGTTTGGAGAAAACCCAAGATTCTTGTATCTACCCAAAGCTCTCGTCGCGTAGATGAACTTTGACTCTTGCTCCGACGAAAATCGATGGCATGATCTCCGTAAATCCTAGAGAGAAGGTGGAGCTTCTCACACCTCTCTTCTTCTTCTTTCTTTTCCTTTCCTTCTTTTTCTTTTCTTTTTCTTTTTCTTTCCCTCATTTTTCCCTTCTCTCCAACGAATTGTTCCAACTTGAATCAAGTGGGAAAGTTCCTCCACTTCCACGCCACATTTCCTTCCTCATTTGCTCTCTTTCCTTTTATCTTATCCGAGAAACTTGGATTTCATTAGTTTAGGGGTATGATACGTGGCCTCCATGGGTCGCGTAGACCCCCTTTGTTTTGACTTTTCTCTCATTTGACACATGTCTTAATGTGAACCATGGATCTTCTCCTTTTTACTATTCATGAGCCATGTGTCACATGGACACATGCATTAAGTCAAGCAGTGCCACACCATAGCTCTCATGCCATGTGCACCCCTCTAGTGCGAAGTGGCAGCTACTGTGAGTTATTCCATGTGGCACAGCTCATTGTGTCCTTTCGACTGCGATACACAGAAAAATTCAGGGTTTTAAACCTATACTATTACGACAATTACCATTTTGCCCTTTTAAGAAAATGTTTTCCACCGAGTTTTACATTCTTCTCATAAGGAATTTCATCCGAAATTCCACACACATACACAATAGTCACATGCATATACAGCAATTACGCAATCACATGCATACAAACTAGTCATTTAATCACCAAACGACTAAACCACGTACCTTCGTCCTTTAACAAGAAATGATAGGTGGCACTCATCGTGTCCTCTCGTTCCCATGTTGCCTCCTCCACTCCTAGGTGTTGCCATAACACCTTCACTAGCCTCACGGTCTTGTGTCGCAAAACCTAATCCCGGCTATCCATGATACATGGAATCCTCCTCGAAGGTCAGTATGTATCAACTGACAAATCCCTCTCCAATCCACTGCATGAGCTGGATCTTGAGTATACCTGAAGCATGGAGACGTGAAACACCTCATGGATACCTGATAAGCTCGACGGTAATGCCAAGTAGATGCACTTAGCTATGCCCACCCCTGCGGTATCTCGAAGGGCGGAGTATACCTCAGCGATAGCTTCCCCAGCTTATAGAACCTGACCACTCCTCTCTTGGCATCACGCTTGAGAAGACACGATAACCCACCCTCAAACTCTAGGGTGATGCCGTGGTGGCGTAGCTCTTACAGCAGGCTCTGGCGGTAAGGAAGCAACTGCGTATCAAACCCACCTTCTCAAAGGTCTCTCTAATCAAATCGGGCAGTGATGGACCTCTGCTCCCACCTTTGTCAAACTCGTCAGTCGGCAGCCTCGTACAAAGCCTCATGGGTGTCATATGTATACTCTTGATGGCGTATTGCTTTGTTGTTGTAGGCAAATTCCACTAAGGGTAAGTGCTCCTCCCAGCTACCCTTATGATCTAGGACACATGCTCGTAGCATGTCCTCTAAAACCTGTATGATCCTCTCCAACTGACCATCTGTCTGTGGATGAAAAACGGTGCTCATCATCAATTGTGTCCCAATGGCCTTCTGAAAGCTCTTTCAAAAGTGTGCTGTAAACCTGGGATCCCCGTCTGATACCATGGACACTGGCACTCCATGTAGTCGGAGAATCTCTCGAATATACATGGGCATAATTCCTCGATGGCGAAGGTCATCCTCATTTTATAGAAAATCTTTGACGACTTAATTGAGACGATTACTTATCACTTTCGCCTTAGCATCATGCCTTCGAGGTGTAAAATTGCGCAAGTCGTTATAAAATCCATCATGATATGCTCCCACTTCCACTCCGCTGCCTCCAATGGCTGGAGTAGCCCCGCTGGCCTCTAGTGCTTAGCCTTTATCTGCTGGCATGTGAGACATTGTTGTACAAATTTCCCAACGTGTCTCTTCATCCCGCTCCAGTAATATTGGCGATGAAGATCACGGTACATCTTTGTACCTTTGGATGCACCTGGCTCGTCGAGAGCAATGGAACTCCTTGAGGATCTCTTCTCTCGGATCACATCCTTCAGGGAACCGATCCATCCTATCTTTTGAAGACTACCATTTTGTGTAGTAGCTGTAGCCGTCACCGTACTATTTGTGCAGGTCCACTGATGGATACTATCTTTGTGTCACGCCCCCAGGACTCAATCGCTCTTGCACCGGTAGGAAGGCACTAACCATTAAACTCCCCCGACATACCACAGGCGATCACTGCGTAGTCAGCGTCCGCTAATCTCAGCGTGCGAAATTCTCGGGGAAGCTACACTAGCGATTACTCCTCGTGACCGTTGCATCAGCCACCACATTTTCTTTACTAGGATGGTAGTGTAATGTGAAATCATAATCCTATAAAAACTCCATCCATTTGCGTTGCCTCATGTTGAGGTCCCGTTGCGTAAAGATATACTTCAGACTTTTGTGGTATGAAATCACCTCAAGCGCTCCTTAGTATAGGTAGTGGTTCCAAATCTTAATGAAAGACTTTGGCCGCCAACTCCATGTCATGTGTGGGGTAATTAAAGCTCATGATTCTTTAAGCTGTCGAGAACCATGAATGCACTACCCTCCTAGACTCGTCAAAATCGTACGTCAGGTAACTTTCGGGGCGTCTCGCGACCTGCTGTGTACCTTTGTCCCCTTTCCGAGACTATCAGAATAGGAGCTGAAGTAAGCCTCTTCTTCAATTCCTGGTATACCCTTTCACATAGGTCATCCCACTCGAACTTGACCTCCTTCCAGGTTAATCTTGTCACTTGAGTCTTTGTACTGGGGAGAAATCCTCTATGAACCTCTGTAGTACCCCAGCAATCCTGAAGTGCGTATCTCGGCGACTTTAGCCTCTTGAGCTCATAGCCTCAACCTTCCCGGGGTCTATTGACACACACAGGCCGGCACGATGTGTCCCAAATAATTTCACCTCGATCAAGCCCAAAGAATTCACATTTGCTGAACTTAACATACAAGCGATGGTCTCTCGAATCGTAAGACGACCCTCAAATGATCCTCATGCTCCTCCTCATACTGGGAGTATATCAAAATGTCATCAACGAAGACCATAACAAACTGATCCAAATAGGGTTGGAATACCTTATGCATGAGATCCATGAATGAAATCTTGGCTCGTGCGTCCCGATCAAAAGGCATCCTTTGTGAACTTCGAAATGCCCATACAGCGTCTATATTTGTCTTAGGGATATCTGCCTCCTAACTCTCAAGCGTGTGTAACCGGTCGCCGAAGATGCATCTTGGATTAGACTCCGCCCCTTTCGGTGATCAAACAAATCATCGATTCTCGGTAATGGATCTGGAGTTCTTGATCGTAACCACTGTTCGGTATCGTTAGTCAATGCACAGTCGAAGGGTCTTGTCCTGCTTCTTAGTAAACATAACCGGAGCGCCCCATGGTGAAGTGCTTGGTCTAATGAAACCCTTGTCCAACAATTCCTATATCTGGACCTTGAGGTTCCACTACAACTCATAGGTGCCGTCATCCTACTCTGAGTCATAGAAATGGGCGATGTACGAGGTGTAACTCGATAAAATCACACCGCCTCTGGTGGTAATCCATTAGCTCATCAGGAAAAAATCCTCATACTTGGAAACTACCCAAGGCAGATCCAAGTCCTGTTTCACCTCGTCCTCCAGGGTAAGGCTTGCTAGCCAACCCATCAACTACCCATGCCATATGGAATCGTACATAGTCTGGGGTAAAACATCGTGCTTGTCCCCTTGAAACGTAACATGAATACCATCTTGTGTGTAGGCGGTAACTCTCCTACGTTCACAATAAATGATAATTCGGTGTGTCGCCAACTTGTCCATTCCAAGGATGACATTAAACTCTGACATGTCCATGACCCTTAGGTCCGTAGTGTTGATGATCCCATAAGATCTCTAGCTTCGCCAACCCAGGCATATCGGATCCATACTCACCCCTAGTTCCTAGGGAGGCACATATGTGGCTTTTCCAAGGTCTGTAACCTCTTAGCCCGATTCTCTCACACATGATGCATCGATAAATGAATACGTGCACTAGAATCATCGATATCTGCACATGGGTGAGATGAAGATCTATACCTTATATGGCCGGCGATCCGGTGGCTCGTTCGGTGGTGCTACGTAGATATGCCTATAGGTCCCTGAAGTGTCGGCTTGTGGGCCCTGTCCTCGACCTCGACCCATACTCTGGCCTGCTTGTGACATGGTAGGTGCCTATGCCGCACTCTGAGGCTAATACTGGTTCCTCTGGCCCATGCTGGGGTGAGAAGGAATATCTTTGCGTCTGTCATCCATAGATGATTAGGAATGAGTGTCAGTAGCCTGGGATCCAACCTCACAGACAATCGTGTCTCACATGTTCAGGCTTATGGCAATGGAAACATGTCATTTGTCCTGACTGGCTAGGAGCACTCATATGGCCTTGGCCCTAATAGTCACGGCCCTGTCCTTGAAACCCTCGTGAACTAGAAGCCTTTAGCTTCTTTCCCAAATAGAAAGAAAATGGCCCTCCTTCCTTTATCACTAACACATTGTCTCGGATGGCCCATTATTATTAGTCTATCTTTTCTCCATAACCATAGCCGTCCTAACCATATAGTCCATATCTTGGCAGGGAGGAATCTTCTGATCTTAACCCGGATGGACCTTGGGATAATGCCAGGCCTCACCTTGGCCATATCTGTGGCCACATAATCGTCAGCAAAACGGGCTAACTCTGTGAACTTAGCCACGTATTCCATCACTGTCATCGTTTCTTGCTTTAGCTCTAGGAACTCCCGGGTCTTTGCATGTCTAGCAGTTACCGAAAAATAATTGCTCATGAAGAGCTCATGGAACTCTACCCAAGTCATTGCCTCTAATTCCCTTGAGGTCTTGACCTAATCCTACCATACTTAGGATTCACCCTCTAGCTGGAATGTCACTAGTCTAATCTTTGTCACATCGGAGGTGATTTCCATAGCCTCCAATATCTTCTCAATATGTCGGAACCAATGGTCAGCTACCATTGGATCCCCTCCTCCTATGAATGTCGAAGGATGATGTGCCTTAAACCTTTGGAGGTTATTTAACCCTCCCGACCTCGGTACACACTAGCACATTATAGCGGTAAGCGGCGCCCTGGCCTCCATAAAGGCCTGTTGGTAAACAACGGGTGATGGTTGGCCATCGCCCCGTGGACGACCTCTATGTCCTCATCCTCAACTTACCATCTACACATGTCAAATGGCAATAGGGTTATCAAATTTCTATCTCAGTCTAACTAGTAGTGCACATGTCAACTACTAATAGACTTTATCATCATGAACTACACCGTTTATTCCTTTTTCCTTAGTGGTGCAAAGGCGAACAATACCATTCGATTAATTCTAGAACCATCATGTTACGTTTTGTTTTAGAACCCCACAGGTTATGTTTTCTAACCTTAGTGTTCCATATACAATCTACCACGTATAATGTTCACACAAATCATCACACATGTCACACATCATGTAAGCACCAAAACCACATGACCTACAATGATAAATGATCTAAACTCGTGCCCATTGAGTCCTAGGTATTCGTATACCTAAGCTCTGATACCAAGTTGTGACACCCCAATTCTCGGGGGTCATTTATTTATTTATTTATTTTGGCTACTGGACAAGTCTGTCGCGACTTGAAAGTCCTTTATTGAGACACAATTTCTCCCTATTCTGGTCAACTCTGTTGCGACCCAAAAATGCTCTTGCGCGACAGAAAATCTTCCCAGCCTGACCAACTATGTCGTAACCTAAAATTCCATGTCGCAGCACAAAACCTCTCCTTTGGCCATACTGCAGCCAGCGACCTAAAATGGCCCCAGTCCTGACGAAAACTCTGGCCCTAGCCAAATCTATTGCGACACGAAATATATCGCTGACATAGAGACTCAGGCCTTGACCAACTTTGTCACGACCTGAAATCTTGTGTCGCGACCTGAAGAGCTCTTTGGTCTTAGCCATACTCTGTCATGACATAATATACCCTGTCGCGACACTACAATTCTCTATCACGACATGAAATCTCTTGGCCTTGACCAAGCTCCTATCGCAACCCTGACCTCTTGCCTTGGCCATCTTGATCGCGATAAGGGAACCTTTGTCGCGACATTGTCCTGACAACGAAAACTTGTCATGACATCATAGAGGTCCACTGCCCGCCTTAAAAGCGAGCTCTTCTTGCCATGACCCGGTACGCTCTGACACAAGGAACCATGTAAGGCGAACTACCTAGCATCGGAGCCTTTCTAGGCCTTTTACGCACCTCCCAACTCTTTTTTTTTTTCTTTCTAAACACCTAGAATTCGATATCTGATAACCTTTTATTACAAAGGCAACATAGAGCACAGGATAACCTTGCTAAACAATAATAATCATACAAAGTGAGTTTGATTACAATTATTTTCTCTACATGGACAAAAAGCGAGTTTTTGCCCGTAATTTTACAAAATATGAAACAAGCCAAATCGACCTTGCACGCCTAAGATATTGGATGTATTTCATCCCCCGGTGTACCTCCAGTACGTGAAAATGTTTTCCCACGACGGGGTGGCTTGATGCCTAATAGATAAGATTACTCTTACTAAGTCTCCACCTAAATTGCACATGTGCTCAAACACGCACATTAATTAAAAATATGCATTCCTCATGAATGTCTACATGTCATACCCATGTCTCGCGGACTCCTCACATGCATTGCAATGTATGAAAAATTGTTTTCAAAGCAATAGATTTTGTTTTTAGCTTCATTGGAATGATCTCAGATATAATTTATTGGAATGCTATAAATATATATTTATTAGACATACTCGGATAATATTTGTTGGAGCTGACCCTAGATATAATTTAGTGGAAATACTCAGAGATAAAATTTGTTGGTGAACCCTCAGATGTATTGGACATACTAAGATAAATTTTCAAAAACCATGCCATGCACTCACTTTTATTACCTTGATATGCGTGCATATGAAATCGCGGAAAGCCATTTCATGCCAATTCATGTTACATGCATGATGAGTACTACATGGATAATTATATTTTCTACATATAATTCACATCCATCAAGTAATCCATGTTAATACATCAAATAAGCATATATCAACATGATTTTTCACACAACCAACATGTTATTAAATTTTTTTTTTTTTTTACAACAACACCTGGCAGCCTACAACAGCACACAAGTCCGATAATGATGCAAAATCGAGTCAGGATTCGCAGTCCCAAAATTTTAGGAATTTGACGATGCGACCACTCACGGCCCCCAAGCGCTCCATGCCATTAAATGACTCTTAGGCAAATAACCAAAGTAGGGAGAGAAGCTACCTCTTGGGTTGGCAAAAACCCGGAGTTCTTTGTGCCTACGTGATGCTCTCGTTGCGTAGAATGGACACACTCTTACTTCGACGAAAACCGACGGCCCAATCTCCGTAAATCCTAGAGAGAAGGTGGAGCTTCTCACACCTCTCTTTTTCTTCTTTATTTTCCTTTCTCTCCTTTTCTTTTCTTTTTCTTTCTCTCATTTTTCCCTTCTCTCCACTGAATTTTGTTTTTAAAACTCATAACCCATTGGACAAACCTCTAATGGTCATTTGATTTGATCAAATCCCATGTGTTTATGCATTTGTGGGCCACGGATTTTTGTGTTTACAAGTAGGGCGCCAGCGTGCCTTTCAACATTTTGTGAGGCTTTCATGGTGATCATGTCTAACCTCGATAAATTGAGTCTTTCATGAGGAGAATCTACCCCCGTCTTGCCACTTTAACACGTATTTTCCTTTTCATGCTATGTAATAGTAAGACTCATTATGGACGTTGTCTCGTTTCCGAGCTCACCACCTATTCACCAAAATTGATGAATGACCACAACCATGCACCCACACCCAATGCTGTGTGTTCCGTGCATATAATCTGACTTATGCCATTTCCTTAATTCACTACATGTCACATTTATAAATCATGGATAATTATAACCACCACGTATAATTTTCATCCGTCGTATATTCCATGTTAACACATCAAGTGGCACATATCGACATGATTTCTCCACACAATAGCATGTTATTCACACAAGCAACAACAAGCGATCTAGGTCTTGAGTTTAGACGTAAATCTCATGAACCATTTCACATGTTAGTCGTATTCGGAAAAAGACACGTCACACAAAATCACTCAATTTCATGTTTTCTACAACCATACCTTGTTCAGAATAGTGGTCTACAGTAAAAAGGAGGACTATGCAATGGTCCTAGCCCATCGATAGTTTGATCTAAACTCTTTGTGAAACCGGTAATCTTTAGGAGCTATTGCCTCTTGACCGTTGAATGACATTAGACAAGAATACTTAAAAATAGGAGAAGCCTCTGCTTGGAGTTTGGCCGAAATGTTCTGATTTTGGTACCCACGCGTAGCTCTCATTGCCTGGACCAACTTTAATTCTCGGACCGTCGAGCTTTGACTGTCAAAACTCCAGGAAATCCTCTATATTTCCTCTCCCTCTCACGCATGGCTCTCCCCTGTTTGTTTTTCCTCCTTTTTCCTTTCCTTTCTTCCTTTTCTCTTTTCTTTCTTTTTCTTTCTTTCTTTTCTCTCACCGATTTGGTCAAAGTGGGAAATTTCCTCCCACCTTCTTCCTTTCTTCCTCCTTGCCACATGTCCCTTTCTCCTTTCTCCTTCTTTGATTTTTTTTTATTTATTTTTTATTTTTTGTTCCTATCCCAAAGTGATCCTTCCTCCTCTATAAAGCAGTGTGTGTCATCACATGGTCCATAGTAATCACATCTTTAAGTGTCACGGCCTTCCGTTGCCAGAAAAACACAAAAATTCGATTGTTTCGGGTCGACAAAATGGCGGGTAACTAGATTTGTGAGACAATTTCAACGATAAAGTCAGTTTCGTAAATCGAGGATCTCGAAAATTTCTAGGTTTAAGCCAAAGTGGATTTACCACCGGAAAAAATGAATTTTTCTCTGGTTTTACAAGGAAGTGGAATTCCTAAATGAAATAGAAAAAACGACTGTAGCGATTCAAATAAGTAATCCATACAAATCCTTACATGAACAAGGATTCGAACTAGTATCCATACAGCAAAACTATAAGCCTTGTACTTCTTCTTATTCTTCTTCTCTTCTCCCTCTCTCTCAAACATGACCTAGCTTAAATTGAATGATTAGCACATTACATAAGATAAATGTGGTCTTATCACTTACATAAGCTAAGGCGTATTTGGAAAATAACTATGATTTATTCTTAGTTTTTGCGTTTAAGTCATACTTATTCGGCTTTCGTTCTGCGTTCTTTTACTCACATATTCTAATTGGGCATATAGTCTTATGATCTTATGACATTTGGGTCCTTAGTTGATAAATTACTAATTTACCCTTGACCCATAGATAAATTTCGAGGCTTTTCTTATTTTATTTTTAGCATTATTATTCCCGAAAACTTTAACTTTTAACTTGTATTACACCCTCAACATGTTATAAAACTGTCAGTGTATAATTTTGGGTGTTACAGGGTCCTAAGTTCGAGTCTTAGTGAGAACAATGTACTACATTGTAAAAAGTGTTTAATTGCCAAAAAAAAAAAAATATCAAATTCAATTCCGTTTTTATTTTCCTTAATTTTTTATTTTTTTTACTTTTCTTTCTTTACAAGCTCCCTTAAATTTTCCAACAACCAAACATAACCTAGGGAATAATAAAATTAAGCATTATTATTTATTTAGGGTTTTTTTTTTTATCTTAGTTAAGAATTTTGGTTTGATATATAATTAGCTTATGTTAGGTCTTGGTACAAGTATTATAAATATAATTAGTTTATTATTGTTAGGTATTGCTTTTATAACACTGCTCAATAAAAATTGTTGTGTCGTTGACAATAAATAGATTTTTTGTTGTGGTCGTAAATTACAAATAAAAAAATGTGCAAGGAAAATAAAAGGACACCAAAAATCGTTAACATAGTTTGGTGCACCACACCTACTCACGTGTAGCCCCGAAAGCGGGGTGTCCGTTAATGACCGTCGGCCGTAGGAATGTCGTGAATGTCGGGTAACGACACCACTCATGAAAATCGAGTAGAGTCTCCTTTGTGCGAGGGCTCTACGAGGTCTGGCCTGTCGTGAGTTTCTGATGGCGCGGGTCGCATATGAATAAAATGAGTAAAAATGGCGGCGAGAATTTTTGCGTCAATACTTTCGCGAAATCGTATCAACCCGACTATCTTGCATGGTTGAAGTTAACCACGTTACTCTTAATACAAACATATATTAAAGTTTGCAACATTCTGTCACATGTTATATAAAATCAATAAGCGCGACCGACCTTTCTTATGCTCGACCTCTGGTGAGTGTCGCCTTCACGATCGCTCATATCAGCGAAATGGTGATCCCTCGCTTGAGTGAGCAAGCCCGATGAGATAATTTCTACGTGGGTTCTTTCATTTTAGAAAGTCTTAGCGTCATGTGAGCAATCGCGTGAGCGATTTCGTAGGAAGCTCTTTCGAATGTCTACATGACGATCAGTATCACGAGTCACTCTTATTCACTCGCGTATCTTTCAATTTGAATGCGAGTAAAAATATCAGTTTTCAAAACAAAACTTGTTGTTCTCGAAAACACACTATCGAATTTTGATAAAAGTATTAGACTACCCTCCGAGGCGAATGTGTTGGAGAACCTTGAAACGATTCATGGGCTCCTCAAGCGTGTAATTGATGAATGCATCTCACGACCTGATTAACGGAGAAAATCGTCAGGTGAAATTCCTTTTCTGAAACATTTTTCGTTTTGTTTCGTTTAAGTATGCGTGCATCGCCTAATATTACGAGGCATACAGGTGCGTATGGAATCGTGATCTGCACGATACGAGAATATTCATGCTAATATATTCACATGCATATATATTAATATAATTAATCGAGCAAATCATGTTATTAAATTCACATCAATAATGCAAAAATTATTTCCGCGTAGAATTTAATTAAGCAATATGGCCAATTCATTTTGAATCACTTAACATCCGCAAAGAATTCACACAAAAATATTCATGTTACTATTCATGTGAATAATTGAAACCTCTGTCATTATTATTTAAAAGCCGCTAAATAGGAATTTTAACTCGGTTAATTTTGAGGCCAAATTTACGAAACTAAAACAAGTATCAGGAATATTACAGCAGATTCAGCTATTTCTTTATACAGTGCTTGAGTAGGAAAAGATCACTCTTTATACTTTGGAGTTATCGGAGGCTCCGCAGTGAATACTTATAGCGTGGTCTCGCCGCGTAGAAGCGGCTTTTCGGCCTTCTACTCAGTCGGCCAGACGGTCCGTCGGCCCAATCACAGAGAGAATAAAACTTTGACTCTAAATCCTGTCTCAGTAACCTCTCGTTTCCCAGCCTCTGCGCGCTTACATTCTTCAATTTGGAGAAGATCCTTTATTCGGCTTTGTCATATTATCGTTAAAAACTTAGTTTAATTAAGTCGTAATAAAGCCTTACAAATTTTATTGACTTGTATTATCCCCAGGCCGTCAGTTTCAAGTCGTCTCTCTCTTCGTACAAACATGTGTCGCGTGGGTCTGTGTTATAGGTGACTTTAATCGCATCAGCGTGTCGTTTCTGATGTCGATCTTCGGTGCGCCGAAAAAGCGTGAAAATTTATTTGTGCGGAATTGTGAGTCGACGTGGTATTTAGATTCCGAGATGATTGGCGGTGAAGTCGGTTTAAATGTCAGAATCGAAAAATTCGGATTTTGACCCGAAATGACGATTTTGCTAGATTTTTCGAAAATTGGAATTTTAAAAGCTCTATTTCTGGGGCCAAGTACCGGATGTTGAACCATCCTTTAGAATCGATCGGTCTTGTCACATGTCTGGACTCGTATTCAAAGACTCACTTTTTGATAATATCGTCGTTGTGAAGAACCCTTTAAGTGGCCTAATTCAACAAGCATCATTCGTCATTTCAAAATTTTATCCTGAAAGTAATTTATTTTCCGCTAAAAAATTACCTTGATTAAACACGATCAAGGCTATCATCAAAGACCTTTCTCTCAGGTATTTTCCATGCAAAAGCACATCAAATTTCTTCATTAAGGAGGAGGCACTCAAGGCCCGGAAACCGACCATATATCATTTCAAATCAATCGAATATAACTGGCTACAAATAGCAAATTCCAATCAACAAATCATATCAGATATGCATAATTCCCAAATCAATAAAATAAATTCCTTTTCCATTAACAAATTCCAACCCACAAATCATGTCAAATAAAATTCCAAAGAAATCCCCATATATATTTTCCAAAATAACCATCGCAAAAGATATTTTCAAAATCTCTTCAAGAATACTCATTAGTGACCAGAAATTCTTCCAATATTTGAAAAAACTAATAACGAGGAGGCTGAAAGTTACAAAAGGACAACTAAAAAACGTCTAACAATTACAAATAGTCTCATTAGAAATGTCAAAGTGGAAGTACTACAAATTACCCTTAAACAAGTTTGAATTAAAGAAGCGATCAACGGCTGTAGGTAGCCGACCGTCTCTTGATGATTAAAATAAGTAAACTCAACGACATTTCATTTACCGTCTCTTATTGATTAATAGAAATTGAGTTTAAAACATAGGAAATATGAGAAGGAGAAGTGCTTAGAAGTTGGTCAGTGAGACCGGTATTACAAATTGTAAAAAGCTTAATTGTCAAAAAAAAAATAATATATCAAATTCAATTCCGTTTTATTTTCCTTAATTTTTTTAAGCTTTTTCTTTCATATATTTTCACTTAAAATTTCAAGAAGCAAAACGTAACTAGGATTAAAAAAATTAAGCATTGGTTTGATATATAATTAGTTTATATTAGGTCTTGGTACAAGTATTATAAATATAATTAGTTTATAATTGTTAGTATTGTTTTTTATATCACTTTCTTAAGTGAAAATTGTTGTGATATTGACAATAAATAGATTTTCTATTTGTTACTATAAATCACAAAATAAAAATATGCAAGAGAAAATAAAAGGATTTTAAAAAATCACTTACACACACTTTCAATATATGGTTCAGACTACCCTTCTTTCTTGGACCACACCTAGATATTGAACATCAAACCAGATCGAATGAGGCTCTTGCAGAAAATCTTAGACTTGCATATTCAAGACTCCCTCTTTGACAATATCGTGTTATGAAGAACCCTTTAAGTGACTTGATTCAACGAGCATCATTCGTCATTTCAAAACTTTATCACTAAAGTGATTCAGGGCTATAATAGGACCTTTCTCGCCAGTATTTTCCATACAAGCACACATCAAATTTCTTTATTAAAGGAGGCATGGGAGCTGAACACACGGAAACCGCTTCATATTACAGAATAAACCAGAACACTATTTATTTTAACCTTAATTCCAATCAACAAATCATATCATATCATTCCAGGTCAATGAATATATGTTTCAACAGCAGATTGAAATCTGAAATAGTCATACTCCCAATTGCCATGTTCTGATCGGCCGGAATAGATTCGTTTTTCATTTTGAATTCCAACCCACAAATCGTATCTAATAAAATTTCAATAAATCCCCATATATATTTTCCAAAGTAACCATCAATAAGAAGATATTTTCAAAATCTCTTCAAAAATACCTCATTAAACGAAATTCTTTCAATATTTTGAAAACATGTTCTTGAAAATTTACAGGTTACAAAAGGACAGCTAAAGTATATATAACAATTACAAATATCTCATTAGAAATGTCAAGTGGACGTACTACAGAATTACAGCAAACAATTTTACACAAATTCCAGACTTGAATCAGCAGAGCTGTGGGTGACCGACCGTCTGTCTGAATCTGGACGTAACTACAATTGGTTTGCTTACTCAGGGATAGGCTGACCTGGTTTGACTTTTATTCTGACGATCATGTTGAGTGACTAAATATACGGCGTTCAATGTCTTACCATGGAAAATTCATTGCCCAAAGACTGAATAACTAATTTGGAGATCAAAGAGCAAGACTTAAGAGAGAAAGGAAAAATAAAAACAATTACACCTAAGCGTTTTACCGTTAAAAAAATTAAATATACTTAAAATTTTCTTAAATTTTGTATATTTTAAACTTTAAATCATTATATAACAAAATCAATAAAAATAGAGTTTGAATAATCATATAAAATTAATTTATTAAATTTAAATCTATTTTTTATTTTTTGGATATCAGTATTTTCTTTATTTAATTTTTTTGCAAGTGCATATCAGTTTTCAAACTTAAGCCATAGAAAGTGTGCCAGTTAGATAATCCACAGATTTTCCTAGATTTAATTTAAAAAGTTCACGACATCATTGATTTTTTTAAAGAATTTTAGAGAAAGAAATCAAGTTCATAGACTCGATCTTGTGATCTACTGCTGATTTTATTAGAGCTATGAGCCTGTTTAATTTTTTTTTTCTTTGAAAAGATGAGCCTGTTTAATTTTGAGATGCCCATAAATATATGATTTGTCTTTAGGGTTTATGGAAGTTTAAGGTATTATAGGAATTTTTATGGGTTTATGGGTCTTCCTAATTTAGTCAATTCTATCCCTATTTGCTTATTAATTGTTCTTTGCTGTATACCATATTCCATGTTCATTGATAAGAACCAAGTTGACCTTGTCAGCAATAAGGATATGGTTGGTTACTGAAATTTTGAAGAAAAGAAAATAAGGAGAAAAATAAGAGGGAAAGAAAATAAAGGTATAATTAAATATGACATATTATTTTTAAATTTGCATCAACAAAATAAATTTAAAAATATCATAACATAGGTATGAAACCTTGTATACAATTTTTTTAAAGCTTATTTGTCCAATGTTATGACTTGTCTTTACCAAAGAAAATTTATGAGTACTCGTGAAAATGTATCAAATTTCAATATTAGATTTTATTTAGTTATTGTAGTGGAATTTGAATTATTGAATAAAATAGTAAGTGTTGCATTAAGTTCAACAGATGAATAAAGTAAAAATAGTTGAATGAATAAATATATTTTAGTTAGATTTAATTCTAATATTACTGAATCTTTGCTTGCATGTGTCTCATAATATGGCTGACAGCATAGAATCTCATTATTTATTTTAGTTTAAACTTTCTTGTTAGAGCAATAATTGTCATTGATGAGGTTAACCTTTTTCATTTTAAACAAATTATGAGATCTTGGTGAAATTTATATAAGATATAAAAATTTATCCCAAAATACAAAATTATAATTCTTAAAATAAGAAGCCTATAAATTTTCTCTTGTTTATATCTACTTTAGCCTTTTTTCTTTAAAGCCCAGGGAGAGACAGTGTTAAATAGATTCTTGATCACAATCATTTAAATATCTTTCTTTTTAAGATTCTTAGTCATTCTTAAAATTTGTTGTTTTTAAACGATTTTAATTAGTCGTCTTTGGTAATACGTGTTTTGTCGACGTTTTAGTGAAGAGGGTGGTTGTGTTGTCTAATCGGTCTGACAAATATCGGTTTTTAAATGCCAGTTTATGAATGCGACGTTTATTTATCTATTGGAATAGAAATTGAATGACAAAATTACCATATTCTTAAGAAGGCAGAAGATAAATCGATGTTGATTATAGTTATAAAATTTGAAGTTATTTATATATATTAGGTCGTAATAGTAATCTCCAATCACTCTGACTCTGAACTTCATCGATTTGTTATCTTGTGCTCCACCAAAAATATTATTTAAATGCTTTTATGGTTTTAAATTTTTGATTTTATATTTAATAAATGCCCCACGTGCTAGTGTCTTTAAAAATAAAAAGCGAGATTAATATCTAAAACACAAGAAAAGTGACATAATGAATTATTTCCTCTTTACACGTGTTTTTTCTTTTTAGCGTTCCATATAGATTTATGTGTTATTGTTTTGGTTTCTTTTACCTATTCTCATTCAAATATCTCAACATAAATAAAGACCAAAATAATTTCTTTTTACGGTTAGGATTTTTGTTAGATGGCTTTTTGTGGCTTTATATATATATATATATATATATATATATATATATATATATATATATATATATATATATACTATATACTATATATATATATATAATATTTTTGAAAAGTTGTGGTTTTATATGTTTTTTTTGAATAAAGGTTTATATGTTAAAACTTCAAAAAAACAGGTTAGTATATATTTTAAAGATATTGGAAGAAGACCTTGTGACTAACTGACAGGACTTTCTAAGAAATATACCTTCTAATGAATGTTTTGAAGAATATTTTTGGAAGTGATGTTATGATGAATATTTTTTAAATATCTTTGAAGATTTTCGGAACTCCATTTGGTATGTTTTGTTGATGGAATTTATTATTGGAAAAAATGACTTATGTTGGTTGATTTGGAATGATGGATATAAAGGAATTTTAAAAGTGTACAGTTTTTGTGACATTTAGTGTCTCTCCTTGGTGGAGAAAATTAATATGTAGTTTATGAAAATATATGAGAAAAAAAGTATTTGATGATAGTATGATTTGTGTTTTTGCTCTCGCTGAATTAGACTATTTGGAGATTTTTACGACTTAACATTACTGAGAAAGGATCGCAATATTGCGAATCTGAGATTGTGTTTGACTCTATTGTTTAAATGAATGATTCAATGTTTAGATGTGACATCCTTATCTTCTAAGTTGAAGAAATCCTTGATAAGTTGGTCACAAAGATGCGACTTTTCAAAAAAAATTTTTTTTTTCACATTTATTAACACTGATGCGTGACAACTTCAGTATCTTTTGACATTCAGTTTACATTTTAGGATGATCTGCGAGACTAGGATACAAACTAAATACAGTGACTTCGATTTTAAATACATTTTAATATTTATGTGCCATACATATTTTATTTTAATAAGCATATATATATATATATATATATATATATATATATATATGCTCTATATATATCTCTCTCATATTAATAATATTTTAAATTGATACTGAAAGTACAAAGAATATAAAGGATACAAATTTTAAGCTAAATATAGTTATATATTTATAATGTTACATGTAAAACCATGGATTAGACCATTGTTATGATGAAGTTAGTGACTTTTCAGCTCTAGGTGGTCTGACTTTCTATCAACAATTAAATAGGATGGATACTGCGCCCTGAGAAATTTTTGTATTGGACTGGGTCCTTCCTTCAAGTCAGTCTCAAATCAGCAAGAAAGCAAACCTTTACATAAGAGGATTTCTGACAACTGAAAACAGCAGCTCTTATCCATGGCGGCTCAACTTAGTGTGGGAACACGCTGCTGCTGCTAATAGCATCTTCCATTAGTACTTTACAGCAGCTGCGAGCAGACGTTAATGGTCAAGCCAAGGAAGGCTGTCTAGACAGATGTGGGGATGTTAGCATCCATATCGTTACAACGGCGATCGAACACGCACTAACCCATGACTCACTGACTTCAGCACTTTGGCCGACCTCCAACCCTCCCAAACTGTTATTAGGCGAACCATCTCCAGAGGGAGATAATATCGTCTGGGAAGCTCTATTTCCCTGGATGGTGAGTTGGATTCTACAATATATGAAGCCATGACTACATCCCTTTTGAGTCTGATGACATCTCCTATTCTAACAGGCCCGAGCTGACATCCGGCTGGTTCAACATCTCAAAAATACCAGAAACAGAGTTCACTATGGTTGGATTTGTGAAAACACTTATGCACAGTTGGGGTCAAATTGGGAGAAGAACGGTACAAGAATTGGATGCATGTCATTTATGCGACAGCATCTCAAATGTCCAAAATGGATCTTATTCTGCAAATAGTTTGGCATTGCCAGACCTCCATCCCTGAAGGGTTGTCTGCTATAAATTTGACAATGGGCAGCTTCTACAATTATTCTGGCATCTGGAAATTCGATCCCTGCGGCTATGCCTTTGTTGTGGAAGAATCTTACTTCAACTTCTCCTCCAACCATCTACAAGATTTAAAGACTGAAGAGTTGATGCCTATGGTGTTTGATTGGGCATTTGGCGACGATACATGTCAAGTAGAAGATGTTATTAACAACCAGATCACCTGCAAGGGGAACAGCACCTGCAATAGGAGGGAAACGGGTTGGGGATATCTTTGTAACTGTTCAGAGGGTTACCGAGGGAATCCATACCTGGACCATGGTTGCCAAGGTACGCTTCAATTTACACATTTTTTGTCAATTAATATATATATATATATACTTTTACCCTTTACCCATACTGCACTACTGCTCTGCTACCTCTTCTTATATATATACCACCTCACCCCTTTTATATAACCTTTCTGCATACTCATTATATCTAGCATAACATTCTTTCTTTCTTTTATCAGCATGGTTATAAATGAATTAGAGTTCAAGATCTCTGCAATAACATGGTGATCAAAACCTTGCAAATCAATATCAGGAGAATTATACTTGTTCTTGTCCTTGTGGTACCATGGAGATGTAAGAACTAGTGGTGAAGGATGTGCTCTCGATCACTTGCTTCAGCTGATGCGTGTTGCCATCGGTTAGTGCACTTACTATTTACTAATCATTCTACCTAGGGATGGCATCGGACCGGTTTTTTCATGTTCTCATCCCACCCTGCTCAAACCCAAAAAAATATTTTTTTATAAATTATTTTATTTATATTTTAATATAAAATAATAAATAATAAATAATAATAACTCAACAATAAACTTAGTAATTTTTAACGAATAATTTATAAAAATTTTTATTTTATATGATATATTATTGAATATTAAAAAAGCAAAATAATGCTCTGCTGCAAAACGAAAAGATAAAATTAGCCCAGGTGGAGCATAGAGCACCTACTATACTGTGGCCAGCTTGTCTAGTTTAATTTTTAAATATGGTTATGAAAAATGATATAATCAGCATTATGGGTTTGGATGGGACTATATTGTTGTCATCCCTAATTCTATCTGGCTAATATCTATTTATCCACCTCTATATCATGGTCTAAAATGAGTGTAAATGCCTAATTTCATAACTTCAACTGCCTTAGTGTATATTCTGGAAGCTCATATTCTGATCTGTCTGGAAGCTAAATCAGGCTTGTGGCCTACCTCAAGTCGTACTGATGGGCCCATTGATCAACCAACGGGCCCAGTCAGGCTTCACATATTAACCTTAAAAATTTTAGAATTTGTGTAAGAAGGGGAATCGAAGCCCCACCCTCAAGCTCATACTATAATGCGGCAAATGTATATATATTATATGGATTGCAATTTGTGTTAACGGATCATGTGAAACTATAAACATTAATTAAAGTTTGGATTAACTTTGTTGACTTTGTGAATTAATAATAGTGATATTTAAATAAATTTAAACGTTATTATTGACAACCTGATGACCCATATTACTCTATTTTTAATTGAACCAAGATTATTTTCATAAAAAATTAAAAACATTTTCTCCATTCAAAACCAGAGAATTACCTTCCAACATCTATTTATTACATTTCGCAACACTCAAACTCAGATTCTTTGAACCAGATCAAAAACACTAAAGCAAAAAAAAAACGGAAAGATAAGAAATTAGAAATATATCGACCACAAAATGATGAGATTTGATTATACCCTTTATACAAGAATATCAAGCATGACAACACAAAAGGATTTTAATGAAAATCAAAACTTGGAAAATAAAATACTTGAAAATAATATTCTTAAATACAGTCTCTTCTAAGATTCATTGTATTGCTTCCATCTTTGCATTAGCTATAGGAAATCATAATAATAACTAAGGATCATGAGTGAGCTTGCTCATTTCAAGACCAGTTTAATGGAGGTTTGAAAACCTAGGATATATTGGAAAAAGAGGAGACACTGAGTTTGATTGAAAGAAACAAACAAAGCAAGCATGAGTTCGTTTGAAACTTGGGAACTTATGCAAGAAGAGTTAACGTTGGTGAAGAACGAAAGGAAGTGGAAAACTTGGGATGAAGCTTGTGGAGAAGAGATGATCGGATGGGAGAAAGTATGGGGAAAGAGGAGAAAAAGTGAATAACATAGAAAGTTTAGGATTTGGGGAAAAATAACTATTTATATCATGATATCGTGTTATTACATATTTGCCCTTTTGTCTTAAAATAACTTTCATATGTTTTGCAGTAATTTGATTCAAGATATTGAATCATGCTCTTTGCAGTTATTAGGTCAAGTCGGGTTATCAATTTGACATGAAAATGCTACGTTGTCGCTGAGATTCATTTTGAGAGTTGACGATTTCTAAACCAGGATCCATGATTAACCAAACCGTAAAAATCATGTCGAGTTCGTATCGTGTTGATGAATGTTGTCAGACCTTTTTTTCCATTGACATATATATATATATATATGCTGCTCTGTCTCTCACTGCTACCCTCTGCCACTCTTTCATATTATTATTATTATTATTAAAAAAGAATATAACCTGGGATGGGCTGTTAGGTGAGAACATGGACGAGCCTCAGGCAAGCACATGGGGAGCTCGAGGTTGGGTTAGGCCATTGGATCACATCAGATCTAACATGAAGTCCATGGTCTGATCCTTCCAAAAATGGGCTCAATCGAACCTTGGGCCACATGCTGGCCACATGCTTTTGGAAAGGAAGAGAGGAAGGAATAACTAGCTCATTTGTAAGTATTAGAGAATTCTTTCAAATAACCGATACCTTAGAAAAAAAGAATATTATCTTATGATCATTCCCAAATGTGAGATGACATAGCATGACACCAATTGGGATTGAAGACTGATATGATGAAACTTCCAAACTGGCCCCATGTTAATTTTCTTGAAAATATTGGATTAGCTTAAAGTAACTCTTTATTAGACGCCTCACTTTTAGTGAGTGATGAAAGAAAGAGGTTATCAAACTAAAAGAAATATTTTCAACAACAGATGGTTTAGACTTAAAAATGAAGCCTTTCTAGGAAAAACTGGATCTAACAGAGTAATCAAATTTTCTTGTTGTTGAACTTGAGAGAAAAACTACAAGAATTTGGTAGAGGTATGATGATGGAAGTTTTATGGTGACCTCAGGACTCAGACTGAGTGTGGGATAGTTTACAGTCAGAAGTGTAAGATGGTTGGAAAACTAGTGAGGAACTTCATAAATCAGTTACGGACCACCTCCTGATGTGACCTTACTTGCATGTTGTACAACTCTTGATTAGCTATTGCGACTTGAAGTACCTTCACTAGTTCACGAGTTCATCAATAATGGAAACCTCTCGATTGTTCATGGCGAATACAAGGCAGCATCTTCTATTACATGGGAAACCCGCTTTACAAGGATTGCTCCCGGCGAAACTTCTTCCGCTATTTGCGTTAAGCATGCTCTGCCACCCTCAATTCTTGGGATGTGAAATGCAACATATAACATTTAGGATTATGATGTAAAGGTATGTGACTTTGGAGCTTCAAGGGTGGTTTGTGGATAGAACTAGTTATCTCTTTAGCATCCGGGGAACTCCTGGATGCTTAGATCTGAATAATGGATAAAACCAGTGCGAAAAGTAGACAGCCTCTGTTTTGGAGGCGTCCCTTGTGAGCTACGGAAAAACTTGCCGAAAAGGCTTTGGAGAGATTCCAACTATCTTTTCCTCTTTGCTTTGAAAGATGACAAATTATTTGGGGTTCTTGAGAGTTATAGTGTATTGGAAACATATATCAGGACACAGAGAAGATTTATTGCTCCACACATTTAAAGAAGTGCTAATAATAAAAGGAGGGCAGATCAAATGAAGAAAGTGGCTGTGAACTCAGAGGACTAATAAAATAGTGGGAAAAATGTTCTTGAAAAATTAGGAAGGTCGAGGAAGATAATTACATACTTTCTTGAAGACTCATCATTTCAATGCTATTTTGGTAATAGTGAATCATCCCGCTGTACACATAGCATGGTGAATGAGTTTCTTGTTACCAATTAGTGATGGGTAACGGTTTTTGCTTTACAGTAGTGTTGGGCAAAGAAGAGCAGAGAAAGATGATGGACTATTTGATGGATACTTATAGTGATAAGGCACATTGGAATATAAGAGAAAAATAAACTTGTGTGGTTTGTTTAGTTACATATGGGTTCATAAGAACTAGTTTGTAAGTTTTATTATCTGTATTCTTTGTTATTGGTCAGTGAAATGTAATGCTTTCTACTGTTTTCTCATGCTCTATAGTTGTGGCTCTATATATATACCTTATGATTTTGTTGTTATTAATCAAAGCATCAATCCATTCTGATTAAATAAAAGCATTAATTTTCGTTTTGTTTGGTCTCATTCTCTCGATTTTGAACCTTTTGAAATTGTTTTTCTGTAGCTTTTTATTTTATGGTGTCTTTTCGTCAATTTTAATTGAGATTTTTTGAATTTCATATGAATAAATAGATGCAGAATTTATTATTGAATAAGAAGGGATAAAGGTCAATAAATCATAACTTTAAGATTATATGTTTAATTTGGGCCCTAAACCTTTGGATCAACATGATCTTCATAGCGTTTTCTTAGTGACACACTTATGCCCCCAATTGCTATGGAATCAACAAATAGACAAACAAGTGTCAACGACATTGATGTGACAGCCACATACATTTTTAGATGGCGTGGCCATTTACCGCGATGCAGGTAATTTTAATCCTAAATTATTTTAATCTAAATGCCCTTTCTCATTGGATCCCCATACCCCAGCATTTGGGTTTCTTCTCTCTTTGCTGACCCCTCTTCCTCAAGCCAGAGGATGAGAAACATTAGGAGAATATCTGTTTGACGAGTGGAGGCGGGCGAGAGGCGAACGAGGCTGGTATGCTTCATTTTTGCGGCAGTAGAGATGGCAATAGATAACTTTGTTCAGTCAACAATTCCACAATTTGATGGTCATTATGACCATCAGAGCATGTTCATGTAAAACTTCTTGAAGTCTTGACATGCTGTGAATACAGGAATACAACCAACCCCTCAAGGTTGGTGTGGTGTTGACAGAAGCCCGGAAAGTTGAGTTGGAAGCTCTAAACTTGAAGAATTTGAAGGTAAAAAAATTATCTTAAGGTATGGCTCAAGATAGCACAGTAAACATGGGGGGCGAGACTGTACAGTTTTCCGGCATTGAGTGTGCTTCCCGAAAATCATTAGTTCAAATTGCCTTTAGTTGCTAGAGGAGGGCCACGACAATTAACTTTAGAATTTTTCTCACCTACGTTTCAATAAGTTAATACTACACTCACATGTTTACGTGGACTAATCTTGTGTGCCTTGTCACATTCATTTCCATGAATCCTCATTATAGTGAAAAATGTTATATTTGACAATCCTGATTAAAGAGTGGGATTTTGCTTAGAAGACATAACCTATAAAATGGGTTTTCCTTTGTAATGTTGCATCTCTTACGTCTACTTTGGGGTTTCTATAGTGTTGCCTAGTGCTTGGGTATTTACTTTTTAGCTCAATTTCTAAGGAAATTGATTTGTAATCTTAAGTTTGTAATTCTCTTTGATTAGTGGAAGTTGGTCGCTGAGCGCTGAGGGATGTCACGTGTTATGCGAACCTCGTTAAATTTTGGTAATAACTCTCTTTTCTTTTCACCTTTAGTTATTCTTACTTATTAGGATTATTTTGTATGTTTGCACAACATGCAAATGAACATCAGAAAGCTTTGATTTCTTTTATAAGTATGCTCTGTGAGATTCACTGGCATAACTTGATCTTCCACATCATAAATTTGTTCTTAGTATGTTGGAAACTTTGAGGTGAAATACGTTCGAGAAGAAGCTCTATTATCCTAAGGGCTATTTTGTGGAAGTTTGTCTAAGGAAGTTGGTATTTTGACATATTTTGAGTTGATCTTTTCACTGAACTTTTGTTCTATTTAGAGGACTGACCATTCAGGATACTGGGTGATCAATTCAATCTTTCCCTGAGGCTGTCATAGTATTTCTTGAGACCTTGATTGGCTGGAGTGGCTCAGGGTTTGGGTTAAAAGCAGGCGATCACAAATGCAAAAGTGATGTAAAGAAAAATTTGATGGCAGGAATAATTTTTGGATTATGGTAGTATGAACCCAGAAAATTCAATTCTGAAAAATGGCAAAATGATAATTTCAGTCAAAATCCAATTTTTCTAGATCTCGGATGACAAAGCAGGACTTCAGATTGGAATCGTCTGTGAAATCCTAGCTACCACGTCGAATTTGTTGGATTAAGACAAAACGAGATACTGTGTTTAGAGCTTTGAACATAAGTCTTGGTAAACGACTGTGAAAGACATGTGATGTGACAAAAGTCACCTACTATATGTCTTTAAAAATGTGACACATGTTTGCATAATTAGAGAGAGGATGAGATCATATGGCTTAGATTAAACTTATGTAACAAAAATAGAAAATAGGACGAAGATGAATTAATGGAAATGTTAATTGAATAAGGCACAAAAGTTAAACAAATATCTTCTTATTTGAGAAGAACAAATGGGCGTGGGCGATCGCGGTAGATGGGTTTGTGATTTTAGAGAAGGAGATGAGGCTTCTCTTTAGATTTGCGGCCGTTCGGACCGTCGGTTCTCAACAAAGCAAGCCTGCAAGTCGATCTACGTGGGGCTGTGGATGCCACGGAGGCCCAATTGAGTTCGACAACTCGAGAGAGTGGGGATCTTTTCTACTTGTTTTATTCTTTGGCTAAGAGCCATGTGACGGCGGAAGCGGCGGTGTAAAATATGCGCCTATATGCGCAAGTGCAGCGTCGCCCCCAGTAGTATAGTGTGCTCGTCGACCCGGTCATCGATCCACGAGGACGAGGTGTATTGACTACAAAAGGTTGGCACCAGATATGTCAGAAAGACCATTTCTAGGAGGAATTCAAATGTGTAAAGATTACCTAAACTATTGATTCGATTAAAGTATTGGTTTTGAAGCCTGAGGTTATATCTCCCCTGTCACGTTCAATGGATTAATCTTCTAAATATGTTATTATTCAGTATATTTACAATATGTCAATGGCGAGGTGATCTTTTCTACAAGGTATCCTCTCTCGAGGTATATCCACCTATCTCGCTAATAGAATCGGGTATATCTCTATCTGTTTGGTATTAGAAGTGCATGTCATTACCTTTAATTTCCACCTTCGGGTTCGAATATCTCTATTTACCGAATCAGCGAAATCACACTCTACTGAGATCCACTGAATACCCTCATCTCTCGAATCTCGGATCTCGGTGTAATTATACATGTTGGCGAGACATCAACATACGGTCATCGAGAGGCATAGAATAGTTACAACATATTGAGAAATAACTGAATAATATAAAGTTGCAAACTTTAATCCATGAACATATGACAAGGTTCAATATAACCCTAGAAATAAATCTAGAACATCATGAATGAAAAGAAGAAAATGTTCAGTAGTAAAAACATCATTCTCCTATCAGAAAATATCGAGCAATGAAGCGGTCAAATCGGTACTTCATGAAGTCTGTGTCACTCTGCTCACGGAATTGGTGCCTTAGTTGTGGCTTCACCTCTCTTCTCAAGTGTTGGTAGCAGATAATAGGGTGCGGATCTCGGCGGCGTCGCTGACGTGGAAGCGTCGCGACGTGGCGGCGTCGCGATGTGGAGACGTCACGACGTTGAGGCTTGTTGACTTTTGCAATTGTTGACCCCACGTCGCGACGTTGGGACGTCGCGACGTGACAACACTTTCTTGCCTTGGTCCCATTATCGAAAAGTAGCTGGAAAAAACCGCGCGACTCGATGTGCGCATTCTGGCAGATGTCGTCAGTATTCTGGTGCGACGAAATTACTCGAAGTGACGGAAAATGGCGGCGGCGACTGTATGAGTGTTTAGGCACTCATCACACCCCAAACTTAGTTTCTTGCTTGTCCTCAAGCAGAAGCGATAACGGAGACACACACACCCAACCTAATGCAACTAACACTAAGACAGTGTTGCACATGCTGAAAAATAGGGGATCAAATTGGACTGACTCACACTCCCACTGTTTTGCTCGACGTTCAGAAAATGCATACAGATATTTGACTCTCGGTAAATTCGATTGAGATAGGTGGAAGTGACTAGTGCATCAAATCCCATGATATTCAATAGCCTTTCCCAGAACCCCTATGTGCTTATAATGAATGACCTCAGAGTATATGCCTAGGTTCCGACACCCCCGAGCTGAGCTCAAACTCACCATATTTGGAAGAAACTAACTAGAAAAAGGATAGGGAAACGCACCCTTTTTATTCATACGAAATACCTAAAAAATTTCCTATGTACCTAAAATAAATGGAAGAAAACCTAGTGCCCGAAGTTTTAGCGAGTGTTCACGTAGCGAGGGATCCGTGGTGACTCCCCACCAGTTGGTTAAGAATTGCGGGCATTAAGTTCTGCCGAACTTCACCGAACACTCAACCAAGCTTCGAAGGCCCTAGGTTGCGTGAATGATCCATCTTACGTCCCATGTAGCGAGCGGTGGAGATCAATAAACCCGGCGGTTGATGGGGCGTGAGCTTTAGCCAGGCCCTTCGGGCGTACTTGAGATTCGATTGGATGATATAAACTATTCTTATCTTGAGATACCACTATTTTTGTCATTTGTCTTAACCACTTTTATTGTTTTGTATGCCATTTTATTTTCTTTTGTTTAGAATATTGAAGTCTCTTTGGTAGGTGTCCATCAGCAATGATTGAATCTCTAGTTTGCAATTGAGTCACAGTGAGATTCGATCTGGCTTCATGCATACTACGAAGGTCATTAGTGTGTGAGTGTGATGGGTTTCTTGGGCTGGGTGTATGAACTTCTGGGGATGGGTTTCACTAGCCCGCCATTTCTTCAACCTAATGCAGGCATCAAAAACATTGTATGCATTTGAACATTCATGTTAATCGTGGTCGGTCAAAAGTGATCCTCCCGATTTTAACATGGCACCTGAAACTGCATGGTATTACATATAAGATTGACCTAACACAAACGCAAGCTTGAACTACACGAGAACTCGAGTAGTGAACTAAACATGAATAAAATGAAACACAAGCTATCTTGAACAAAATAAAAGCTTATAAAAACAAAGAAAGCCTTATAAGTTTAAAAAGAAAAGCAGGAACTAAACAAAACAAAACACGATCACCACCCCAAACAAAATATCCGGTGTCCCGACGAAGAATCAGCTCGTAGAAGGTGAGGGACTCCACGGTGATCACTGCGGTGGTGGTGGTGGAGGCGATGAGGCAAGGCTGACGATCTGGGCACGCAAGGACTCCTATTGTTGAAGAATAGCTGGCCTGATTTAGGCCCGGAGGCCGGTCTTGCCTGTCGGCCGCGGGAGGGCTCAGTCTGTGGAGCGAGGCGGGTACTCTGGGTCTCATCTGGAATGCATCAAAAAGCTCCCGGTGAGGAGAGCATCGGGTCCTCAAGGTGCAGGGAAGAGCCCGGAGGGAGGCGCCGCCACATGGCTCTTTGGGGTAGTGATGAGTGGCGGGACGGGCATGCCAATCATCTCTGGGATGCCAGGATCTTGTGAAGCAGAATACCCTGCCGGCTGATACCAGTGGGCTCCTTCCCGAATCGTGACCTCGAGGTTGCGGGACACCCGGTGTGTCAGCCCGGCGAATATTGCCTTGATGGGATGAAGCCGGGCTTCATTATGGTTAAGGGCACCAGGCTTTGTTTGCCTGAAACCAAAGATCGAGGAAGAGTGTCCCTAGGTTCATGTGGCATCCGGTTATGGAGGATGGCGGCCGCCGATAACACATAACATCGAGAAGAATTTATGCACAGCCAAAGATGACAGTTGAAACGTTGCATTTGGCGGTCGCCACGGTGCGTCGTCGGGATGAAGGCGCGGCGTGATGAAGTAGTGCCGAGACCTTGGGAATGAGGCGGAAATGCTTGACGCCGAAATTAACGCGTAATGCGTACTGTTGATTTTTCCGCTCTGCAGACATTGGTGTCTGGCGTATAATCTGGGTGATGGGGTGCTGCGGGGCGGTGTCAGAGCAGCTCAGAAGGGACCATGCTCTAGGCTGTAATAACTATTGATCGACTCCGTAGCCCGAAGTCGACCAAATACGCCCTTCTGACTCTTGAAGACATGGAGGATGAGTTGTCAGAGCTGCTTTGCACTCCATCCCGCTGGATGGGGTGGTTGGCACAAACACGCCATCCTTAGCATAATTGTCTTCTTGGAGAAGTCACTCCGGGGTGGTGAGCCGCCTCACTTGATGAAGGATCCGGTTTGCAAATGGTGCCGGACCGTCGGCGCTCGCATTTACAAACCCTTGAGCATCGGGATAATGGAATTGGATCCTCCGCTGGACGAAAACTCGGCGGCGGGCTGATGCACCTCTTGCGGACATAGAAGGCGGGGTGTGACAAAACCTTGACGATATCAGGCTGGAACAACGAAAACCACGAACACTAATGGCGCTCTGAAAAAAAACAAAAAAATCGAACTAAATAACTACCTAATGACTCAAAGGCCTAAATGGGACTCGAGACCTAAGGTAACCCTAGCTGACCGTGGTGCCTGGACATCTGATTGAGGAACATGGGGCTACATACTTGCAGCCAGAGTGGGGTGCAGTGAGTGGTGGAAATGCCATGACCCTAGCCAGAGCTGTGAAGAGGGTGACTCGAGACACCCAGTGGTGGGTGGCTTGATGGAGGGTCTCGGAGCCAGCGGAGTGAAGGAGCTGGCAGGATGGGGTGCTGGATCGGTGTGCAAAGGGTGCTAGGGTTTCGATTGGAAGTATGTGCGGCGAAGAGCCAAAAATGAACAATTTTGGCCTTAAACGAGTGACGTCGCGGCGTGCGAGTCGCGTCGGCGACGTGAAGCGAGGCTTCACTAGCGGCGTCGGCGGCGTTGAACAGCGTCGCGACGTGGCGGTGCGATTTTGACCGCGTGGCGGCGTTGGAGTCGTCGGCGTAGCGGGTTGCGCTGCGTATTCGACGTGAAATCCGCGTCGGGCGTGACGGTATGAAAATGGCGTGCGAGTGCGAATCAAAATGGCGGCGGTAGTAAAGATCAGTGTGCGTGATCGCGTCGCCCGGCGTGACGAGAAAGTCAATTTGGCGATGGCGTGGGGAGGTCCGTCGCGGCGTGGCATGGATCAGTCATAAATTTGTGCACATTGATGATCTCTTGATGGGAAGGCCTCCACTGTACTTTGTGACTTTATGGACTGGCCTCTTGAGCGAATCTTTACTAGGCGCATTCGCGGGTTACGAAATTAAGCCTGACAAGTAGAAACACGGAATTACGGAGAAAGTTAGAAACCTACATTGCTGAAAATAAACAATAGAAATTGGAACTAGAAAAAGAACAGTTAGAAACACTTGGGTTGCATACTGGCATTGTGTTTAATGTCGTTATTTCGGCGACCACAGTCATGATATTATTTGGGAACCCAAACTCCTGCGAATCTCTTACTCCATCTTGTCACATTCAGCGTCAAAGATGGATTCTTTGATACTGCGAGAAGCTTCCCGCCTCATAATCAGTTAATCGTTGGGATGGTATTGTAAAGTTGCTTTCTCAGGATGTTGTAACTTACGCCACATTAATGAAAAGAGACATAATTCTTAATGAAAGGCGGGACATGAGGACTTCAAGTATACTGAAGAAACAGCGAGATTGAATAAAGAACTTCGTGTGCATTTGTGAACTCCTTTACGGTGATGTGTTTGTCGTGCAGGGCTTTAGTCTTTTCGCCTACAATGGTTTTCCATGGCTTGGTTTAGATTAGTCTAGCTCTTTAATTGGAAGCAGTGGCTGTGAAATGATGTCGCATCATGTTTCAGTGTCAGTTGCCCGATGAGCTCGATGCTCCAGTTCCAACGGAAGGTGTGCGCTTTACCATAAAGCGATTAGGCGGGGTTTGTACCGAGGAGTTTCATCTGGTCGGGCAGGCTCTTGGAAGTGCGTAATATCTTTAAACGATCTTACCGGTGTTGTTGTCTTCTCTAGAATATGCGCGATTGATTGATACTTGCTTTGCCGGTTTGTTGTGGTTGATGCAGAGATGTCACGATGGCGTACCCCATACTTTGCAAGACCTTGTCAATTACCTTATTGCGAAATGGGTGCCATTATCTTGATCGAGCTCGAGGTTCAAAACGTGAGAATGTATTCTGAGGGGTGAGCCTGACATGGCATCATTAGTGCGTGCGGGAGGTAGCTTCACTTTGGGACATAATCTCACCTTAGCAAAATGGCCTGGGATTCTTGTATGATGCGGGGAATGGTCCGTGAATCTATCTGTAAATCAAACAATTCTACATAAAAATGGATAGCTGGTTGGCTCAGTCTTCTGAGATCTTTCCAAAATTCGTTGACATTGTCACAATTGGAAAGCGAATTGATGAACATCTTTCAACAGAGGCAGTAGAAGCCAGGTGAAAGCACCTTAGTCGTTGTTCTCTGGCCACCAAAGTGTCCACCACATGGTAGAGTGTGACAATGGTTTAGAATGCTCTGCATTTCATCTTCGGGCACACATCTCCTTATGACCTGATCAGCGTAGTGTCTGTAAAGAATTGGCTCCTCCCAATAGTAGTGTTTCAAGTGTGCGAAACATAACTAATAGCGATATTAGTCGGAGGGACCATGGAAATAATTCACATAATCTGTGAACCATGGAGCGCCCTCTTTTCCTCGATAGCTAAGGTTTCGTCTGGAAATTAGTCGTTCAGCGGGACATTATCTCTGTGCCCAATCGTGAAAGATGATGCACTGGTTTTCGGTGCCTTTCTTGTCTTTAATTTCTACATCGAATTCTTGCAACAAGAGGACCTGGAGTGTCGGGGTTTGCATCTTTCTTGGTCATCAGTACTTAATAGCGAGGAATGATCGGTGTGCCGCCACGACTTTGTTGCCAATCAGGCCTTCTTTGAACTTCTCCAACAAACACAATATTATGATTCTTTCTCTGTAGTGGCATGAGTGGATTGATAATTCAAGGTTCTACTAGCATAATAGATTACTTGAAAGGTGCCTGCCGTTTACGCGGGGCGCATCAGAAGTTGGCGTACACATAAGTTCAGCAACGGCAATGCAGTGCCTGGCAATAGGAGCTGAAACCAACTTGTCCTTCAACAGAATGCATGCAAACATTGCGGTCGAACTCAAATGGGATCCCTTGGACTAGTAGGTTAGACATTGGTTTTGCAATCTGTGAAAATCTTGAGTGGGACATGCTTTAGCAGATCAGCGTGGCCCTAGAAAACTTCGAATCCCAGCACACAGACGAGGGGTGGAGGTAACTTCTCGGTCTTCAAATCTTGCCTATCTCCCTCCTCCTCATGAAGTCCAGGTGTCCAAGGACAATACCCTCTTGTACCATGAAATAGCACTTTCCAATTTAGTACTCAGTTTGTTATACTGCATCTTAACAATCTGACTCTGGTTTTCTAAAACAATTGTCAAATAATTTCCCATTACCGAGAAATCGTCATGAAGATTTCAATTGTCTTTCCACCATGTCGGAGAATATGGCCATCATAATACATCGCTAGAAAAGTACCGGTGCATTACCAGTTGAGGCATCGTCCGAATCACGGAATGTACCATAAAGGACAAGTGAATGTTGTCTTCTCCTGATCTTGGGGCCCATAGCCATTGGTGTAGCGAATATCCATCAAAAGCAACCAATATTCATAACCCGGCTAATGATTGAACATGATCTGAAAGCATGCGTGATGATCTTTTAGGTGGCGCGTTCAAAGCTTCCGATAATCAATACAAATTCTCAAGATGTTCATTTAGACGGCGTGATCTCTTTGTTTCGATCTGATGATAGTTGTTCCTCACTTCTTGACACACTGCACTGACACCATGCCTTATGCAGAAATGGGATAAATCACCGATTATCTGTGTTTGCGCCTGTTTTCTGGACTGACCTCCTTCATTGTGAGTTCAGCTTAGCTATGCGCTTCGCGAAGGTCACATGTCCCTCTTCTAGTAAAATATTGATGCATGCACATAGAAGACCGATCCCTACGAGGTCGACTAGGGACGCCAGGTGCATGTTTTGTGAATCGGAGGACCCTCAACTTCTCTTTATCGATAGTCAAGAATCTTGAAATGATCATGGATGATGTAGAGTTCTTGAATAGCCATGCTGTGATTTTGGTGAGAGTTTTGTTCCATTTGGGTGATTGCTCAATCGGCTAAGGACCAGCGTTTAACTCCTTCGCGAGAGATTCGAGTATTTCAGATCTATTGTGTAGAAAGAGTCCATCCATTTGACATATTGCTATCTTGGCTGCGAGTTCTCGGACTCATTCTCTATTAGGCTAGTCTCGAATTGATGAGACAAACTTTGGTACGAACTTATAAGCCTCAAACCATTTGGTATGAAATGAAGTATCGCTTTTAATACAAGGATATATAACACTTCAAATACGTTGAACTACTTCCCTCTTCTTGTACTCTATAGTTGGAAGTTCAGCCCTCTGGCGCATCGTGTTTACTTTTACTTCAGGTTACCAAAATGAACCTCAGTTATTAGTGTTTCAGCATCTTCTCTATCATCAACGATGAAATGGCGGAAAGAATAAAAATTTTATTGAGCCTTTACTAAGACATCTTCTATTCATCTATCTCAGTGTTTAAGAATCTGTGACATTGAAGAGGTGGTATAGTCAGGCGACTCTAATCTGGCGGCAAAATGGATAAGGGCATAGATTAATGTGGCTGATCTTTGTGGCTCTTTTAAAACCAGCATTTCGATTATGTGCAAGGGATAGTGAAGCTGCACAGGTCCTTGAGCCGTGGCAGCTTCCTCTGAGGATAGCCTTGCATTCCTCGATTAAGTTCAGCTGTTTGAAATCATTGTATTCTCTTGCTTATGGAATGATAACCATGAATTTTATAGCTGATCTGCTCTAGAGCGTAACAATGGGATCATTAATATGACTTTTGAACATCCATGAATTTCGTGAATTGTATCAGTTTGTGCTTCTTGAGATTGTTTAGCAAGTAGAAGCGTGACCATGTACTGGCGCTGTCCCGATGAGGATTCTCGATATTTGTTCTCGAGTACATTCTTTATCTGCATCATCTTGCTCTACAGTGAATGACCTTCTCAGTCTCCTACTTGATACCTGGCCAGGGGTTATGCTTGTATTTCAACTCTTTCCCACTTCTCAGCATTCACTGCGCGTATCAATTTCGTCTATTAACGGTTTGCCTCAAAATTGCTTTCATTAAGGAACTGGTTGCCTTTACGTCGATGGATTTGCCATTTGGCCCATTGTGCCTCAAACTTCGGTACGTCTTCGCTTGATTGTTCAGCGGGTTGTATGGCATCTTCAACTGATGTATTCATAAAAGCGAGTGGGAAGTTAACATCTGTGCGAAGGCGTGCGATAAACTTTTCTCAGTGGGTTGGGTTCGTTGTTGGTGGCATATTAGTTAGTTATTCAGCCATCCATGCGCCAGTTCTGATTATTCTGATTACGATTATTCGTACCGCCGGCGCCGGTTGCGATCGATATTGTTTCCCCATCGGATGCCAACTGTGATTGATTAGTTGAACCTCGACCACGTCTTGGAAGCGCTCTCTGGTGGGTTTCGATGACATTGACCTTTATTGTGCGTCACCACGAATCACGTAACCGCCGGATTGATCTGGATGGCGTTCGCGATTCCTTCTTTGTCTATTTAGCTAACGTCGGTGTGCCACATGATTCACCCGGTGTTAAGGACCTCGTTATCATTGCCACCAGCGGAGTGTTCTGAGGTGTGACCTTCTCTGACCATTGATTAGTGTTGGTTGCGGCATCTTCTAGATTTCATAAAAGCAGTCTGTGGTTTTCTTCGCATCAGTGCTCCTCCGGCTAAAGCATCAGTGGTATCTGATTGCATTTTCTGGACCATTATAGAGTGGACGCGTCATGATGGTGGTGGTGTGACGCTTGTGATGATCGTGAAATACGTCCCATGCTTACGCGAGTTCTCCCTCTGATTCCAGCGTGTGATCTTGCACAAGTTGTGCAATTTTCGACAGTGGGAAGAACTTGGTCAGAAATTTTTGTACCAAATCGTTCCATCGTAGCTGGAATCTGTTGTTGCGACGATTTGGCAGGTGTTTGACCCCAATCACAGTGAAATTAAAGGTTTCAGCAGTAACATAGAGCTTCTTGGGCAGCTCGGTTGCTACAAATGAAGTATGTGACAGGAAGTTAAGTCAGCGTATAATTGGGTTCTTGAGATGAATCATGAATCAAATATTAAATATCTGTCTTGTGGTGACTGGTCGAGTTGTTTGTGAATAGGTGGTCGTCGATAGGTAATGCGAACAACAATCGGCGGTAACACGAACTCATCTAAAAGCATGAAGGATCATGCAGGCGTATAGCGGCACGGGTGCTTGATTCTTTCCATTATTCCCATTTCTACTGCTCTGCCGACTGGTTAAACCATATCAGTTACGATCTTCATTATTTTCATGATTGGATTGGTTCCTAGTATGTTACGTTCTCGCATTCTCGAGAAGTATCGCATTTGGGTTCTTCAGTGGGATCAAGCAAATATTAGATTAGCGATCCGATGTCGCATGTACTCACTGGACACACGCTACTTGACCTTTAACCAAACTAAACTAAAATTACCAACGTAGAGATGGAGATAAAAACAAAAGTAAAGAAAATTTCGAGTAATATCTATTTGCTTAATTCTCTATATCAATATAAACCTTTGTCTGTGTGGCTGTAAAAAAGCAATGGCGGGAAACGTGGTGTATAAATATCTTCTGTGTAGAAGTGTGCGCGTGGCCTAGTGTTATCAGTGTGCTGGTGGGTATGAATGTCGATCCACAGGAGACAGGTGTGTTGAATACAAGGGTTCTGCTTTTGATAATATGAAGATGACTCTAGGAGGGAATTCAAGTATGTAAAGATTACCTAAACTATTGATTCAATTAAAATATTGGTTTTGAAGCCTAGGATTTATATCTCCCATCAGACCAATGGATTAAATCTTCTAATATATTTATTCAGTATATTTAATATGTCAATGTGAGATGATCTTTTCTACAGGTAATACTCTCTTAGAGGTATATCACTATCTGTACTAATAGAATCGGAATTATCATATAATCAGGCTGTTGTTAGAAATGCATTAAATATTCAACCCCAATTTCCACCTTCGGGTTGAATATCTCTATTTTGCCGAAATCAAGCGAAGTCTATACTCAGATCGCAGACGCATATGCCAGAATACCGGATCTCCGGTGTAATTATGCCTATGTTGGCCGAGACATCAACATACGGTCATCGAAGGCATAGAATAGTTACAACATATTCAGAGAAACCATTTGAATAATATGAGAGTTTGCAGCTTTAAATCATGAACATATGACAAGGTTCAATGACACAGAGCAGTCAGGCATCATGAATGAAAAGAAGAAAATGTTCGTGTAAAAAACATCATTCTCCCTATCAGAAAATATCCAGAGCAATGAAGATTAAATCGGGGCGCTGCGAAGTCTGTGTCACTCTGCTGCGGGATTGCGTGCCTTACGTTCGTGCGCTTCCCCACTATGCACCGAATCGTTGGTGCGCAATAATAAGGTGCGGATCTCGAGCGGCGATCGCGGCGATGGAAGCGTCGTAGCGGCGTGTGGCGTATCGCGATGTGGAGCGTCCACGGCGTTGAGGCTGATGACTTTTTGCCGTTGTTGACCCGCGTGCGATGTGGGGCGTAAGCGATGGGGGCGATCGCGGCGTGGAGCAATCATGACGTGGGGGCGTCGCGGCGTTGGGGACGTGCGACGTGACATGCTCTTGCCGCTGAATTACATTGCCAAAAAGTAGCCAAAGGCTGTTTCTTTTCGCTCAATGCTCCTGCGATTGCAGCGATCATCAAATCGTTGTTACAGTCGCAAAGCAGCTATAAAATTACTCTAAAATGAGCGGGAAAATGGAGCCGGCGAGTATAATATAGTGTTTTGGGCACTCATCTGTGTCATCGAAGTTGAGGATGTTATGAGGCGGATTAAACATGATACTGATCTCGGCTGTTGGTACGAGTGGAGAAAATCCTCATTGTTGTGGCCGTGAACAGTGCCAACCGAGGGTTTCACTGTTCATGTGAATAGTGACGTGATTTTTGGTGTGATTGTTATGATGTTGAGTGATTCAAAATGAATTGCATGTTTATTGAGTAGCCATGTGACTGTTTGGTGTTATTGATGTGAATTTAATAACATGATTTATGTGGATTAATTATATTGTTATATGTGTTTTATATATTGGCATGGGTTTGTTGGGATTGGCATCAATGAAATTCCATATGCCTTGGGCACCACAGAATATTAGGAGTGTGCATGACATAAAATTGAAGAAAAACAAAAATGTTTGTGAAAAGGAATTTCAAGGAAGATTTTTAGAAGAATTATAGCAGAGAGTTGTCCAACATATCCATGGATATGGACCATGGCTGTTTGGAGAAATATCAGCAGAATTAGCCTCAGGAGGAACAAGTCCGATGCTGTTTCTGAGGAAATTCAGTAGTGAGTTTTCGAGGAACAAAAGCTTTGTTTGAAAACTGAATATTTTCTGCATCTGGCAGGCATATGGCATGAAGTCGGTGGGCTGGGTTGTGGATTGAGTGTGTGGGTGTCGGAGTAGGTTGATGTAATTCTTGGATGTGATTGTTTGCCATGACATGTGCACTTGGGTGAGGTAACCATGAAGGAAGTATCACCTGCAGGCCTTGCTCACCTGTCGGATTTCTTTCGGATGCGAGGGGTGTACGGGAGGCGGCGCTCGCTAGAGGCAGCGTTTTAGAAGAAAGCCATATTGTGGCTTTGGTATTGATTTTGTATAACATGTATTAAAATTGTAAATTTTTAATATATGTTAATTAAATGTGTAAAACTCTTGAACCATGTAATATATTTAGTTGGGATATATGTTGATAGTATTGATGCATGGTACCAGTGACTTCATTTTACATATATTTTCATTCATATCCATGGACAGTTGTGGTGATTCTGTGAAAATTTACAGAAAGGATAAGAAAGTTGCCAGTGTTGAGACAGTTACACTTTTAATTAGAGCTCCCGGTACGCAAAGAGACTACGCCCGATTTTCATGAAGTGGTGTCGGGTTACAGAGCATCCACGATTATTCACGAGGTTGACCCGAGGGTTGTCAGCGAGCACCTCGATTTTGGGCGTCACGAGGTAGAGTAATATGAAGGATGCTGCCCCAGCCCTCATATTCAGGATGGATATGGTTTGAATGAACAGATGGGATGATGCAGAGTGAGCATGATTGGGAAGAGGCTCAACAGTAGCAGCACCATAGTTACGATTAAGCTCTTGTCTAGTTAATGCAAGAGCCGAGAGGTATACGTTTCTACAGAGCGTCTGCTATATTTACTGCGGAAAGTGGAAATAAATATAAATAAAAGCAATGAGAATCGGTTATTACTGTTGAAGAGATTAATTCATTCTCAATTAAATGGATGTGAACATTTAGTTCCCCATATTAATGAGTTTAATAAATTAATTGTTGATTTATTAAACGATGAAACTATCAAAGATAGTAGGCTATGTTATTGATTGGTTTTATTCCTGATGAGTTGGATCATTTTTGTATTAACCTTATTCATGGGAAGGAAAAATTGTCTATTGGAGAAGTTTGTTCTGCATTGTTGAATTATGAAATTCGGAAGAAAGATCAAAGAGTATGAGATGGGTGGGTAGAACATTATGAGGGTGGGAGGCCAAGTGAAATAAATGGGAAAAAAAAAAAAAGAGGGAAATGTGACATTAAAGTGGCGGAAAAGATGGTGTGCGTGCAGGAGGCCAGTGGAAGAAAAGATTATCCTAAGTTGAAAAAGAAAGATAAGGGCAAGTCTATGTCTGATGCTTGTGTTATTAAGCGTGGTGGTGATTCTAGTGATTTCGAGTTCTGTTTAGTTGGTCATCAAACTATTGCTGGTTTTGATGAATGGATTTTGGATTCGGGTTGTACTTATCATATGTGTCCACATAAGGAGTGGTTCTCCAATTTTGAAGAAGTAGATGGTGGAGTTTTTTATATGGGTAGTAATGATGTTAGCTATATCACTAGAATGGGTTCAATCCAATTGAGGAATCATGATGGATCAATTTGAGTTCTGATAGATGGTAGGGTAATATCAAAAGTTGAAGAAGATCTCATCTTTGGAATTTTAGTCTAAGACATGTTGTAGTGTCCGATATAGAGTTCTAAATGTCATTTCAGACGCTCTTTTAGTTATGAAAGGCATAAAAAGAAATAACTTGTATTTCTATAATAGTAGTACATTGATTTAAGTAGTGACCATGGTTTCTGGTAATGGTGAAGATTCAGAGATTACTAGTTTGGGGCATATATGTTTGGGAGCTGCTTGATTGGAGTAGTGGCGGGTATGACGTAATGCTGGTAAAGACACATTGGCGAGACGGTGAAATGGTTCTCTGGGTGCCAGAAGGCGTGAAGCGTTAGCTTAGTCTTCGTGAGATGGTACATGCAGATAGTGTACTATTTGGCTACATTTGAATTGATTGTGATGGTGACTTGGATAAACGACAGTCAACAACTGGGTTATGTGTTACTCGTTCGGGGCTCCGATGGGGTGGAGATCTCACGAAGCATATTGATGTTCACTATCAGTTTGTGTGGGAGATTATTAGTGAAGCACGAATCTTACTTAAGAATATTTAGATTGTTGAGATCATGGAAACTGTTGACTAGGGTGGTAAACAATGATCAGTTGACCATTATTTGGACTTGATTAATATTATGAAAGTTTGATTAGTGGTTGGCGCATTTGGAGGAATTAGACTTTTGTCAAAGAGAAGTTTTGGATGAGTTGACATATTATCTGGGTGGAGATTTTGTTATGTTTTTGGAAACATTATAGTTCCATGGTTTAAAGTGGGTTTTAGCAGAAGATGCTTTATAAAGGGGCTTTTCCGCTTTTAATAATATTTACCTCTTCCCGCTTCTTCTTTAAGGTATTTGTAGTATTACCCAATTGCTTTGGTATTGTGGCGGTAAAGCACGGGGATAAGTTGTCTAGTAACTTCAGCGAAAATATTCGTGGATGTCTGTAACCCGACACCACGCCATTGAATCTGATGATTTGCATATAGGTCATTATCTGATAATCCATAAGAGTTTAATTACAACTCTATTACATCATTTACATGCTTGAACTAGTTTGTTCCAAACATTTAATTTACAAAAATTCTCCCATAAGCCACATGTCCGCTTTCTTCATACTCGCGGTCCTGGATGAGAGTGGCCCATCGGTGCTCGCACCTGAAATATTTTTCTCGTATAGGATGTTGCTTCTAGTAGAGTAAGACTGCTCATAGAGGCTACTCCCCACCTAAGTGCACATGTAATGCTTACACTTAACAATTCACGATACCACGTTGTAACTTAGCGGTATCGGAGCATACAACCACACCAGGTGTCGTCTGCCTGTGCTGTACCGGCTGTGCCGTAATTGGATCCATGGACACTGGATGTCGTATACCTATGCTTTCGATGTTAAAGCGTGCTTTATGGAATGAGGTAAGACTCATCCATGCATCATACACCGAGTCTTCGCCAGGCTCTCACGCACAATGTAAGCTTACCAATGTTCACCTTTGGCAATTCACATTATAAACCAAACAATTCCAAATAGAATGCGCGTTACAGAATTGGAATCCTCGTGCACCATGCTATGGAATGAGGTGAGACTCATCCAGTAAATATACCTTTAGAATCTTTACCGACCACACTGTGCAATGCGATGATCTAATCTGCCGTGATGAAATGAAGACTATATGTTTGTGCACCGGGGTGCTGCGAGCTCCGCTCACGATCAGATCCGTGTGGCGTCATCGTGATGGATTACATCCAATGATCATTTAAAAACAAGATCTTTTGTTTGCCAAACCAAAACTCATTTGGTGTTTTACAAATGACATTTCATACAAGGCCGCCAGGAAGAAGTTAATTAATGACACGTTTAATCGTCATTGAAGAGTTCTGATAATGCTTCCTAAAAGTGTCTTGGTCTCCTTTATCATTAATATAAGTTTACACACTATGACATTTATTTCGAGCGTCATCTTTGTGTATCGAAAACAATGACATTCATTTAAAGTGTCATTCTCTCCTGTATGTTTCAGATAATAACTTTAACTATGACACTTATTTGGTGTCATTGATTTTTATGTTTTTGTTTTTAGAGTCATTATTTTCATTACCACAGTATTACATCATTTTTATCACATTAAAAATATTATTTTCATTAATTTCATTTGTTATAAATCGATATAACAATACAGTTATTAAATATGCATAGCTATAGAGTAATATAGAGGAAAAAATATCAAAGTCATATGGATAAAGCTACAAAGCTATTGATATATACATTGATCCAGAATCACAATAAATATTCCCAACAAATTTCATAGATTCAATGGGTAGGAGTACAAAATGTTCTTTAATTTGTTGATAGTGGAGGATCTTTCTATAAGAGAGTGTTAAGCCCATCAAAATCACCACATGAGTCTATCTAGTTCATTCAAATGTAAAAAATTAAGTTTTAGATACTTAGAAACCGGTAAGAAAAGTACGTAGACAAAGACATCGATTTATTATTTTGATGAGTGTTAGTGTGGTAATTTTCAGGTAAGTAAAATGAACATTGAATTGAAATTAGAATAATGCCTTGTCAGAAAAAGAACTCCACCAATGATAACGTAAAGATCTCATGAGCGACAGAGCAGGCTGTGAAAAAAGATGTGGTACGTAAAATAAAAGGTTTGACACAACATTATGTACATTCTTAATATCTAAAAAATAACAAAGAAAGTGGCTGATAACAAATTATAGATATATAACCATATGCTTGGATGTAACACTTAAGCTTTAGAAATAAGTAAAGTATTAAAGCCTAAATAAAGTGAAATTCAATTATTCTAGAAAGGTTTCTAATAGAATTGAAATTTCAAATAAAATATACAAAAAATGGATTAATTTTAGTAGCATAAAGGAAATCTAAGTTATATACTTATAAAATAATATAATAAAAGTACATGAATGGCAAAGTAACAAATCTTTTAAGAACCAACAATCCAATCAAAAAGACATAAAGTTTCCAATGCTCAATGAAAATGGGGAATATCTTTTTTTGCCTTAATGTCAGTCAAAGGCACTCAAATTCTTGATTCTACCATAGCATTGATTTTTATTCCCAAAATAAATTCTGTATGTCAAAAAGCGGTTATAATAAGATAATAAACTAAAAAAGAAGGCAAGGAATAGATCTAAAGAGGCAGAATAGTATATAAATGAGATGGCTCCAGTAACTTAAATATATCTATTGTGTCATGAGGGAAGGAGATTAAAAATCTTGCATAAAGGAGTAGTAAAGTAATCAAACAATTGCTTGTGTCAGAGTTATGAAACATGCATGGTGATGAAAAAAAGTTGGAACATCATCACAACCAAAGAGTTAGAGACAACCAGTGATGAAACCTAACAAAAGGAGGAACTCCCACGATTAACATCTCTAAATTGAAGTTTGTGTTTGAGAGAGAATGAGGACATTTTTGAAAAGTCTAAAAACCGTTGGAACTTTATAAAAAGAATTGAGGAAAATAATAATAATAATGACAAAGTTACATCCAAATATCTTTCTTCTGTTCCGTCAAACTTCTCTTCAAGACTTAATGCGCTCAGATTTATGGGGACTTGCTCCAAAATTCAAAAGACCACAAGAAACACAGTTCATGTGGCGATGATCTGTGGGTTTGAAAGTGAAAAAACTGGCAGAGCTCCACCATATTACGGTTTTAATAAAATTTGTTTCTGGTTTGAAAAAGTTAAGGTTTCCGTTCATCCGTGAAAATTAAGAAATAAAAAATCAAGTTGTGGTTCATAGATCAACCTAGACATGGGTTTTAACGGAACATTATTAGTTTGGAGTAATAAATCTAAAACCAAGCCTTAAGGAAATTGCCTGTTTAAGACATAAGCATGAGGAAAAACAGTTTTATCAGAAAAAGAAAGATGATTTTGTTTCCTTCTATGCATGGTATTAACAACTTGAGAGAAATAATGAGAAAAATAGAGCAAATAAAAGAGTTTTCCATGTGATTAAAGCAAAGAGGGTGCAACATATTTTGAAAACTATTTTTATAACTTTTTTATTATTTTTAGATTTCTAACCAAATTTTTTTTGATTTTTTATATGATAAACTGTAAATAAGAAGCATTATATATGAATTTACTAGAAGACATTATAAATTTAGGATAAACTATAAATACGAAGACATTATAAATATAGATTTATTATTTTAAAGTGGGTTGAAATATTAACTAATTTGAAGAAATGTATGTCTAATATGAGGAAGGATCATAAAGAAATTTATAGAAAGATATAATCTACATTCGAAAAGACAATAATATTATGTGTTCTTTTCTTTTTAAATAACTTTCTATTTAATGTTAAATAATTTTCCTGTTTAAAAGGCGTTGGAAAAACCATGAAGCAATAATATATAATTTGAAATAATAATAAAAAAAAAGAGATTAATTTATTACCTTTTGAGTTTGTGAGCAAAGTAATTCATCTAACATTTCCTCCATCAACCCCTTGATGATGGCTATTAACTTCCCCAAATTTCCCTTCAAAATTGCAATCTGTTTTCTCTTTCTTTCTTGTTTATCTTTTATATCTTACACTTCCATATATATGGAATATATGTGTACAAACAGCTCAAATCAAATGGAGGCATCAACAACAATTCTACAAATCTTATATGGAATTTTTACCTAATTCTCAACTTCTTTGCAAAACCATAAAGCGATTTGTGTTTTTGGGCATTCTAATGTGAAGAACAGCTTGAGTTAATTGAACTAGCATCATGCACGTGGATCCCATGAACTAAGTGATCCATATTTTTAGAGAAGATGAAGGAAGATTCAAAGAAATTACGTGAGTGACGTATTTGACATATTGTTCGGAAGTATGAAGAAATAAGAATTTTCAGCCTCCAAGTCAACTCTTGACGGTGAGATGCTGAAATGTAATCTCTACAGCATGAAGAAAATAAAAATAAAAACTATTGTACATGACTCCATTCAAAATAACGTCATTTTGACAAATAATTAAGTTTTCTTTAGTTTCCAGCTTGTATCATAAACCTTGGAAAATATCATGCAAACAAGAATACCATTTCAGCCACTTACTTCAATCCCTACATCCTTAGTAGACTTTTAATCTGTAATAGACACTTTGCAGGTGGTAGCTTTACATCATTAAATTCATGTACGCAAAGAAGTCATGTTATAAACTCTAAGCCATCAGTGGGCTTATTTCTTGGGTTTTTCTCAAAATACAAACCGAGGAAACAACCCACAAAAACTTCTTCATTTCCCAAACCTAAACCCGCAAAAAATCAACTGGTAAAAAACTTCTTTTTAAGTTTCTCAAAACCTATTGAACAACCCAGCAAGCCATGAGAAACTATCTCATTCGGTGTAGATTGTCGTCGAACTTTGATCGAACATAAGTTCTAGCCAATGTTTTTAATATCGAAATTACCAACATCTAGTGTGCAAACATGATGTGGAGGAATGAAACACAACTTGAGTGGAGAAGAATCCAAAGGAAAGTCCCCGTGAAGGCATTAGACAAGCACTTGCAAACAAGTCGCGTTCTTCTGTAAGGAAGTCAATTATTGACTGTTGGTGCCCGGATTGAGGCATACGAGGGACAAGCATCATTTGTGATTAGTGAAACGCCGGGGATGGCGCCGATACCGGACGTGCAACCCTAGCCGGCCTCGCGGGCCATATCTTCCAGCTGTTTGGATTGGATGTCGGTTTCCTGCCCACCATGCAGAACTTGGTCGGCTCGAAGTAGCATAACGGCCTCTTATGGCATTTCGGCGCTACTCCGGCGATATGGCAGTACTAACTTGATTCTCCAATGTCGGTGCGAGCGGATGTTGAGGCAATTCGATCCTCCCATCGGCGCATTGGAATCGCGGATCTCAGGCCTCTTCATTATATATCCTTGAAAGGTACCATCCAGGCGAATCCCGGATGATGACGATAACCTTAGACCAATTCTCATTTGTGACCGAATCGGTAGGAGGCGACGAGCGGCTTCGATCGGCGGCCGCATCCGGCCCGAGTGGTTGGATATGCGCATATCAAGATAACCAAGCTTGATGAACGGAAGGCGATCCGAGGTGGATCTCGATGTAATCATATGGTGCGGCGTGCGGCGGAACGGACGCATGCGGCGTGGCTGGCGGCTGCGACCATGTAGATCCGGCACATTGTAGATCAGGTGGGAATGGCATCTAAGACATTCCATGATCTCATAAACCCATAAAGAAGACGTCGCTCTTCTTGGTCGAACGCGAAGGCCGGTAGACGAGCGTTCTCGTCGTGGGTGAGCCCCTTCGTAAGAAGAGGATGCGCTCCCTTGATGAGAACCCAACGGCGAGCGGGTCTTACCTCCATCGGTAATCCGTACCAAAAAGGTCAAGGTGGGCGTGGTATGGCGAGTGGCGACAACCAGATCGGCGGTTCAAGCGTGACGATTTTCGCATCGGATCTGTTGTTTTCTAGCGACATTGGGAACGCCCGATGGCTGCCGTGACAACGGCACACAGTGTTCAAATGCTGGCGCGATAATTGTTAAATGTTCAAAGCTCAAAAACTATTTTAAGAAGAAATTTTTTGTTCTGATTGTAAAACCGCTGCGTAAATTCGAGGAAGGATGGTTGATTTGAGCAAATAAGAGATTTGTTAAGAAAAATGGTAGAAATGGCGGAAGAAATCCATTTCCTTCCAACCCATTTGGATCCATCGGATATTGGCGATGGACCGTGGAATGTGTGAATATGAATCGAGAAGCGCCAGAAGGGATCTGGAAAGAGATCTTTGTACCTTGTGTGTTCTTCATGATCTGTGGATCTTTAAGGGTGATGGATGGAGAATGAAAGGGCAAAACTAGAGGGGGCACAGAAGTGGGAAAGCTTGTTGTTTCGGGCATGAGCAATCAAACCTCCTGCCTCCCTCCCACCGCTTTTTGTTTTTCCCTATTTTTCATTTGAGGTTTCTAATTAAATAAAGAAAAATAAAGAAATAGGTAGATGATGACGTTTTAAGAAAACATCGAATTTTATGTTTTCAATTATATTGTAAACATCAGATTGAGTTTACACCACATTTATATCTAAATAAAACACTTTGAACTATGGCGCCTTTAAAAAATGTCATAAAAATAAAAATTTCCTGAAACTGATAGCGCTTTAAATTGAGTGTCATTGTACATTTACTCATAATTAGATAATGACATTTTTCTGAAAGCGTCATTGTTTGAAGCGTCATAAACCTTAATTTTTGTAGTAGTGCCACGTGTCTTTTGTGGGTAGCAAATTTTCGAGGTCCCACTGCAGGCTCTGCAAGCCTTCTAACACTTTTTAGACTTCACCCGAGGGAGTATCTAGCCCTTTTTGCTATTACCCGACACAAGTTTTCTTTACTGTTTTATTCAACTGTGTGACTTTGTTGGACTTCATCCAATGATACCGAGTCCACCCAATCAATCACCAAACGCAATGTTGATTTTCCAACCATGCACTCACACCCATGACATGCGACATCCCCGTGCATAATGTAGCAGCGATCATGCGCATCAATGCCATGCCTCATATGTGATGAATGCCATATGGACGAATTAACTCTCTGACAAACCATGTAGGTGGACAACATATTGCATGCATATAATTTCCATCAAACAATCATTTTCAATGTCAATACATAACACATATCAACGGCATTGATCAAGCAACGATAACTTGACGCCTTAATGAGGCAAATAATGCGTCTTCTATACAGGCCCCATTGTGGCATGTGTAATGCCCACGAAACAGTCCACACAACAGCCCAAAATCAAGCCATATACGACTAGAAAACGGAGCTGAAGCAGGCCCTTAACGGGTCATAAGCGGTATGATAGCGTCGACCGCTGGCGAAGTGAACTCTGACACTTTAAGTTGGCCTTCGGTTCGCCTAGGCGAAGCCCACCTTCACCTAAGTGGACACCTTCGCCTAGGAAAAGCCTCCCTTCTCCTTGGCGAACCCCTTCACCTAGGCGAAGAGGCTTCGTCGGGTTTGGGCATTTCTATACAACAGACCCTTAACATGTTCCTGGAATTTAACCACAAAATCGACAAAAGATGGAGACTAAAAACCCCGAGTAGGAAGTATCTGCTTGGAGCTTAACGGTGGAGGTCCAGAACCGATTCCCGTAATCTCCTCTTTGGATCTTCGTAAAATCCTTCTCTTTTGGTACCACGCGTGGCCCTCGTCAGTAGATGAACTTTCACTGAGTTGACGATTAGATGAAGCCAATCTCGTAGATCGTAGAGAGAAGGCTTGTTGCTCTCTTTCTCTCTCTCTTGGTCAAAAACAGGAAAATGAGTCCTCTTATGCCCTAATCCTCTTTTTTGGAGTGCTTAACTTTAAGTTAAAAGGGGTGGTCCACGATGCTGCGTGTCCACCCTTGCTAGAAGTGCGTCTGCCTCAAAAGCGATTTATTCGTCTGGTTCAAGTTCAAATTATCTTAAATGAACTTTACTTAGATTATTTCCCAAAATCTCATTTTTGGTTTCACATTGAACACACATTAGCGTAAATTTGTGAAAAATCGACTATCTCTTGGAATTAAACGAAATTTGTCTAGACCTTCAGTTTTCATGGACGTATCCCAATAGTAGGTTCTTTCATTTCGAGATCTAGAAAATTTCAGGCTTGCAGCCTGTACTGTAGTGGCATTTTACCATTTTGTCATTTCTCGAAAAATTTCAAATTTACTCGAGTTTTACAGGTATTTACTTTATGGCTCAATTTCTTAGGAAATTGATTTGTGACCTTAAGTTTGTAATTCCCTTTGATTAGTGGAAGTCGTTCACTGACGCTCGAGAACGTAAGTATTTATACCGAATCTCGTTAAATTTTCTGTGCTCTTTTTTTTCCTATCTTTAGTTATTTTACTTGTTTTAGTATTTGGTGCATTTGCACAACAAAGACGTTATCCAATGACTAGGCTATGCATTTACCCTCTCATGGCCCTTTTGGTCAGCCAGTCTACTAGCTAGAATAATGAAATTCCATTCGGGCTAAGTCCCGATATTAATAAAAATTATTAATATGAAGTTGGTGATAGTCTTTCTTGTCAACAATATTTTATAACTATAAAAAAAATTATAATTAGGGGGCAAAGTATCCTCTTTCTTTGATTTTCAGCATTTTAAAACTTATAATTGGGTAATTATATTTAGAAAAAAAAAAAAAAAAAAACTAAAAGTGACATTTGTTTTTTTGGCTTTTTGTTGAAAGCAATTTGCTTTCAATATTCAACCTATTTGTTTTTTTAACTTTTTTTTATATCTTATTTGTATTTTGGTGCAGTTGAATAGAAAAAAGCGAAATATTTGGCTTTTTGGTTTTATTTTTTTAATGTTTTTTAAAAAAATAATTATTAAAAAAAAAGTGATATTCAAACAGTAAAATCTTCTTTATAGTCTGAGTGAAATATATGTGGTTAAATCCTTTCATGCTAATTAAATAAAAACGTATATAATATCCTAGAGAAAAAGCTTTGATAGTGTTAATTACAAGTCCTCTATACATAGACTATAACCTTATTCACTCCCCGGATAAAATATTATAAGTAGCCAAACAAGCTTTATGGAAGGGTTGTGGTTTCCATTAATTTTCTAGTTGTGGGCACCCAAGCTATTTTTATGAGTTTGGACATTGTGGGATGTAGGAGCGAAGCCAAGATTTGGTTTCAACAGGAATATGTTTAAGTTGCTTAAGTTTGGCAAGAATTAATAAATGAATGTGTGATTTTTAAGTGTTGATGGATTTTTTATTAGAGGAGAACCTTGATTTTGGGTTCCTGTCAAAAGATAAATTTAAAAATTGTTGGGGACATATTAACATTAAAATTATGTCGAAGGGAGTGTAAGGACATTATCAGAGGCTAGTGTCGAAAGCTAGTGTTTGACATTTGAAACCTAAATAGTAAACAAATCAGATGTCTATTATAAATATTTCAAGAATTGATCCTACCTCCATAGACAAGAAACTTACTTACTTAATTCATATCAAATGCAAAAAAAAAAAAAAAAACCTCACTATAAAATTAATGAAAAGGCACCATAAAATAAAAGCTTGAAGCACACTACTACGAAGAAAGCCTTTAGCCACGGCCATTGACCCCGGCTAAAAGTAGTATATAATGCAACTATAAAATATAGTTGCGGATGAAGACAACCGCGACATGGAAATACTATAGGTGGTATGGAGAAATCCTATAGATGCGGTCACTTCATAAACCGTGGCTATAGGCTCTTCCATTATTTAATAATTTGGCATAGTTTATAGCCGCGGTTTGTGGTTGACCCCGACCATAGGTACGGTTTATAGCCGCGGTTTGTGATTGACCCCGGCCATAGGGATGGTTATAGCCACGGTTTTGGTTGACCCTGGCCATATGGTAGTTTTTAGCCGCGGTTTGTGGTTGACCCCGGCCATAAGGTAGTTTATTGCCACGGTTTGTAATTAACCCCAACCATAGGGATGGTTTATAGCCGCGGTTTATGGTTGACCCGACCGTAAAGGGATGATTTATAGTCATAGATTGTAGTTGACCCCGACAAGTTTACAATAAGTTACGTGATATTCAAAAACTTAATGTTCATAATTAATTTATCAAACATGCTTCAAGGTATTGATACTAAGACACCAAATTCTTAGTAACAAAGCAGAATGTATGTTTAGGTTGGTGAAATGCTATGGCAAAGAGATAATCGAGATAATTATTTAATGTAATCTTGAAACCTTTGCATTACGGAAGAGAGTCTCGATCATAAGCGACCATATACAATATCCCAATTGCATGGAAAAAATATGATTGGAAGTGAAATAGGCAATTATAGAAGAGATGAAGCAATATTCTGCTTCCTTTTTTAATATTATCTAATGTCTATATTTTTTTCACCTTTTCCTTTTTTTCTGTGTCTTGAGCATTTCATCATGAGTAATGAGTAAGATTAGAGGGAGGGGCTTCATCAAGTGTCATTCTTTTATATTGCATAGATGCAAATCCAAACAAGGAAATGTTACAGGAAAATAGAGTAATATTTTCTACTACTTTCCTTAAAGAAATTAATGAGAAAAATAATAAAAAAGGAAAAGTTTTTATTTTTTTTAAACAGAAAAAAAGAAAAATGTAAATTGCGGACCTCTAGTCATGATTCTTCAGTCCTCAATAATCAATCCGAAGTTGGAGATATCCTCAGTTTTAGAGTGAAGTGCATCGTAGACAGCTTTCGCGAGACAATTGAAATCACATGTCTAGAGCAGAATTTCAGATAGAAATACCAACATCAGTCTCTGTAGTTTGATTAACTATGGCAAGACCAACATCAATCAAACCTGGCACTTGTCTTTGTGGACAAGAATCACTCCATCGTCCATGTGGATATTGTTCCCAGCCTATGGTCCTTGATATGTAACTTTTAGAGACGTTAGCCTTGTCATCATTGATCCAAAAAATTATATGTATCGGAAAGATGTACACATTTTTCATATAACGAAGCAACCGAGATCAATGGCAATAATAGACATGAGCACCCAGATTTTGTGATGGGTTACATACCAAAATATTGAAATGAACATCCTCTTTAACACGGAAGACATTTGTTGGGCATCTCCATGGTAAGGACCTTGATATTTTGGACTCTTCAATTAACCCAAGATTCTGCCAGTGCAAGTCCATGGTAAGCCAAACTTATACAGCATAAGCTACCATGAAAGCAAGATTTCATATTCTCAAGCTAAATTTTTTTTTTTATCGGTATATTCTCAAGCTAAAATAGATAAGGGTATAAATAAATAAATTACCATTAATATAGCCAATGCAGTTTCTCCATATTCAGAGCCAACAAAAAGATGCAATGTCTTAATCCCTTGAATAAAATCTTCTTGCACATTTCAGTTCCAAGGTGCGTTCGCGAAGCGACAAGCTGTCATTACCCCAGTGTGGCAGGCCAGGCAGACATAGATGGTATTGTCATTAGATGTAAACTATTAAATCAAATGTTTATAAATTGTTCACCATGTAAGAGAGGCATTTTGAGAGACATTTTCTTTTGGTAAAGAAAAGCTAAACATAAAAGTTTTTCCTCTGCCAGAAGAAAAATTAAAATACAAATTAGTAAGCATGCTTGAGATAAGATTTTTAACTCAATTCCTTCCCCAATTATTATGCACTTTCTGAACAGTTTTTTTTTATTTTTATTTTTTTTTTTTATTTTTATGAATTACACTTTCTGAACAGTTGATAGCTTTTGATGATTAATAGATTGTGTTGCATGGTTGAGTTATCAAAATCCTGACACAGTTATGATTCTTCTGGCTTTGGGCTTGACCGATGAGAAAAGGAAGAGTAAATAACTCAAGAAAAATATTTTGACATCGGGAGGAAATGGTAGAGATAATAAATTAAAGCTTCATTCTCATTTGCATAACTGTTTTGTGTGTTACACCACATAATTTATCACTACTCAATGCTTATTACCTATTAAAGAACTACCATTATGTCAATCAACAGAATTACCAAAATAAAGATATAATTAGAAGCTAGTCACTACAAGTCAGTTATAGCAGTCCCAAAACAAAATAGTTAGAGCTAAAGTTGCATTAATTGGATTCTTCTAAATTTTTTATATTGCCTTTAATTTAATGGAAAAAAAACGATAAATAAAGAAGCTGAAAGTACAAAGGAGGAGTCGCCAAACTAGAGGTCAAGAAAAGAAAGAGAGAGAGAGAGAGAGCAGAATTTACACCCCACCAAAAGGCTACGGCTGCACACTAACTACATGACAATGATGCATCACTAACAAGCTACCCCCACCACAGCCTTACTTGTACCGCAAAGAAAGGATTAAAACAATCTCTGGATGCTATCATGTATATATATACTTTTAGTTTTCATACAAATTAGTATCATAATGTCCCTCAATTTTTTGGTACATAAAAAAGATGTATTACTAAATATAGAAAAATTATGAGAAATCATCCATATGGCATACAAACTTGATCAGAACACCCATTTGAAAACATCTGCTTTACAAAGAGATAATGTCCCTCAAAATTTGCTAGGCACTACCCAAAAAATGGAAGCAGCCAAGATGGTGCTATGGATTCATAGAATTGGGATGGGCTTATTAATTGGGCATCAACTTTGACTCTTGAATAATCATTAGAAGTTCTGCTTCTATTCCAACAAACATTTGTGGAAAAGGCACATATCAGTAATAATTACAATTTTGTGAGTAGGCAACTCCCAAATATTGTTCCTTAGCAAGAAAATATTTTCTTTTTGAATTGGTAAAATAAAATTTTTTTTTTCTTTTAAAGGGGTGCCATCTGAACAATGGAATGTGTGTATCTAAAATTTTCACATCTACGGATTATCCATGTAAAGTGATGATAGAACATATAGCTAGTAGAATCAAAAGTGGTTGGTGTATGGTGACTAGCATAACAGGTGGCATTGATCAAACAAGATATGTGCCTTCAAGATGTTTCCAGCTGTGGTGCCCATTTTCAGTGGCAACAGTGTGGAGGTCCAAGAGTCAAATCCCCTTATGGACCACATACACACACATACATACAAAAGAGATATGAAAATAGTCCCGTCAGAAAGATGAAACACAGAAAAGATATGACATTATTAGAAATGGATGGAATTCTCATGAAGCACCTGTTCCTTAACGGTTTGCAATCTCATGCCTTCCCTATTCTAGTGCCTGACAACTAAATTGCCTAATACCCATTTGGTGTTGATGATGATTTTCAGGATTTTGGCGATCCTTCAGAACCATTCAAGATTCAGCTCTTTATTAGGGATAATGCATCTACTTGCTATTAAATGGACTACTTGTGAGGATAAGAGGCAGAGGACCAATAGGGTCTAGCTCATTAGATAACTCTGATGCTAGGGATTTCTGAGTCGTGTCCTTGCCAGGTTGACATAAATCTTCCATGAGCATGGCACAGCAGTTTGAAACTTTCATATGAATAAGCCACTCATGTTTCTCCAGGACTAACTGATTCATGATTCATCTAAGTTTCATCTTCTTATGATTCTCTTAATTATGATGTACCATAGGACAATGTTTGTTAAACTAATTTATGTAACTCCTGATTTGACAGATTCAACTAACATTGAATGGGCTAGTTGAAGTTTGTTGAATGTTTTAAGAACTAAAAACTTAAGAAATGGTCCACTCAAACAAATTATACACTCTACCTGACATTCTTAAACATCCACAAGATGTTCAACCCAAATATACTGAAATGTGAATGAACAAGAAATTGCATACCTTCGTTTTGCAAAACCCAGCCATACACGAATCCTTTGTAGTTATTGATGGGCATAATTCCAGGAACAATGGGGCATTTTATTCCAATTTGCCGGCAATCATTCACAAATTTGAGATAAATATCAGTATCATAGAATAATTAGGTGACAATAAGATCTGCTCCAGCATCAACCTATCAAATAAATACAACACATGTAAGTGAGGAAAGGGTAAAAACTAAACCACAAAAAAGGAATGCCACAAGAATGCTGCAACCAGGTTTTTGATGTCATTCCATCCATCTGCAACATAAATTTTTTTAAATTTTTATGGTTTATTGTAAATAATATCATGCTTTTTTATGGAGGCATGTTCTCTTAATTTGAAAGAAAAACAAAGGTAAGACATCTGGTTACATGCCTCCTCTTTTATTTATTTATTTTATAATTAATTTTTCTTTGTTGTCCACATTGATACTTGAACCAGAACCTCCCATAAGCCACTTTAACCCTTTCCTATTTTATATAATATTAATTTTCATGGATGAGGTATGATCTACTCAGAGAAAAAGGGTTTTCAGCTTCTCTTTTTTTTTTTCAACTTCTCAATAATGTCCAAAATCAAGGAATAAGAGAATGTAATGAGTTACAATTATGTTTTTGAGATTCATAAACATCAAAGGTAGTCTCAAGACAGCATGATTGCTCAATGGATGATGCTTCAAGCTTTGAATTGGGTTTAATAATGACGTTTAGCATTTTCTAGAGAAAGAAGGGCGAAGTAATTCATGTTCAAACAATGCAGGAGCACACATGAAAACAACACCTCTGATGTTTTCATGACCTAAAAAGTACTAACACACTAAAATTAACCAGTTGAAAACATGCATTCTTCAAAAGAATGTAGGACATGAGTATGAAACTTCTAATAGAAAGAAACACCATACCTTTTGCTTCAAATAAGCCAGATCACTCTGGTATGCTTCCAAAGAAGCCACTTCATTTAGTATCACATCAGGATGAGCCTCTGAGAAGAAAATTCAGTCATGATAATGACAAAATAGATCCAATGAAAAGAGAAACAGAGAAAAATTGAAACCTGGATAACCCGCAACAGTTATTCCAAAGTAATCTCCATATTTTGCCCGGATATGTTGCACCTGTGTAAGCAAATAAACGAATTCTTAAAATGTGATAAGCTATCTTGAGGTTATGTGTGATAAACTATCCTGAAAATTTGAGTATAATTGAAAGGGAAAGAACCAGGACGAGAGATGTTCAACAATTATTCTCAAACCACGCTTCTTCTCCGTAGTATCGTGCTCTGTAAGCATCGGCCTCCCAAGAATTCGAGCCAATTGGAAGAGTAGAAGCTTGATTTCCAGGCGATTCAAGGAGAATATCTCAGAGGCCATGAGGCGGCGGAGGATGCTGGGAAGGGAAGAAGTGAAATGAGAACTAGGGGAGGGGGGGGGGGGGGAGAGAGAGAGAGAGAGAAATTGGTTTTACCGATTGTTGGATTCTAGGGCTACATGAGAAAACGAGAGAAATTTTCTTAATGGAAATTCAAAAAGACTATCAAAGGAGAAAGGGTTGTTAAGGTATGAGATATAAAGGATGCCTATTTCCACGGAATTATACACTCTAGCCATGGTTAGGCATGTATCTATAGGACATATATCCAAAGGTGTCATGTGGTCGCGGGAGTAATACATACCTGACCAAATACTCATATCCCAAAAAACCATTCTGCTATACAAATTACAATGCCATTAGTCACGTTTTTTTGTGACCCTTACTAAAGATTTGTGGCTATCTCACTAATTTCTTGTAGTGGCAGCTTAAAAGGTTCAAAACCAAATAAAACGAAAATACTAGTGGACATAGTCCCTTCTTAAGTTAGACATACTGAAGCTACAAACTTATTCAGCCATACAAAATTAATAATGAACAATTCATTATAAAGTAATGACACTGATGTTTGAACTTTTGTTTTTTGAAACTATAACAAATAAATGATGTATTTTTAAGTATCAAAGGTGATCTAATTGTTGTTCATGCAGTAAAAGCTCTTATAAAATTAAGACATATGATTCAAAGTGGTTAAATCAGAGGAATGAGACAGATAAAATTTAAAACTAATGTTTGGTTCTGAAATTTTAGTAGAGCTAATGTATATTAATAATTTTTGTGTATGAGTTCAATGAAAAATCTAAAAATAAATATAAATAATTATGAAATTTTATATTCTTAAATTATTTAACTTTTTATGTTGATTAAAATAATGGTACAGGGAACAGTTTTTTGAGAACATAATTTTCTGATCTCTATGTTTATCAAAACATGTCTGAATGATAGTTTGAAAACAGAACTCATTGAGGCCCTACCTTGCACTGACTGGGCTGAAGGCATTTCTATATCGTACTGTGTTTTGTGGGAAAGGGACTCTGGATGGAGTTGGACTAGTTGAAAAAATGATCCACGAGGAAGTAGTTGCGCTGGATAAATAGTGTATCAAAATTGTCTGATCGGTAAAATAACCATCTGGGTTCTCTCAGTTTTTTTCTCTTTGAAATAATTTTTCTTAGCGTGATGGTGATTTTGTTTGATGTAGATAACTACATCATCTTTTTATCAGTTTATTCTTGTAAAATGGTCTTATTATTTGGTCTCCGTTTTATTTTGTTTTATGATTAATAAATATCTTTCATTATGGTTTTCAATATTTAATTTATCCTCTAGCTAAATAAGATAATATTGAAATTTGATACAATATCCATATAAGTTTGTATAGTTTTTCTTTTGAATAAATCATAACATAGGACAGACAGTCTCACAATGTTGGAGATGTAGTTTTAAGTGGCATCTGTTTTTTGACAAAGTCATGTCAATTTTTAGACGATTGACTCCTGGGTCGCTGGCAGCGGTCAATGCGACATACCAGCATGTCGAGATGACCTTGTTTTACAGCTAACTTTAAAAATGGAAGAAATTGAGGTTGATTTTTAAAGCCATTTGCTACTCATTCATTTTATTTTATTAAGTCCATATTTTTAGGATCATAAGGGTGATGAATGTTGAGGTCATTTGATTCATGTTTTTAAATTATTTTATGATTTCAAATGTAATAATTTTAATTCCTCTTATGTTATTCTTGTTCTCTAAATTGAATTTTTCTTGTATTCTTATATTTTTCTTAGCTCTAATGTAAATATTCATTTATTACTCTTAATGTCTTTGTTTTTTGAGAAACAATGTTTGAAAATAATAATCTGATAGGCCCTTAGATTTTCCAGGTTCTGTGTGCTGGAGCTAGTCCTTTCTAGGTAGTTGTGATTGATGATCATATATATTAAATGCGTAGCCTAATTAATTTGGTCATACCCGTTTCTATCTGTGGATTCAATAGCAATGAATGTCATAATGAGGACATTCAATGTAATGAGAAATGACAATGAAAATTTTGTTTTTAATCATGTTATTATTCTGTGGTGCCTCGTAAGATGAAATAAAATGAGTATATATTTTTATTTATATTATGGATATATCGTAATGGATGGGAAAGGGGGTATCAAAATAATCAGGGTATTTTAAAGATATTGAACTTTTAAGTTTTTGTTCAAAAACGCGCCGGCAGTCTTCTCTAAAAACCTTCAATGATCAAAAACCAGCGCCGCCGCGCGGCGCTGCCGTTTTATCTTGTATTCGTTTCCGCCGAAACGAAATCGATGATTTTTAGCCGTTCTTCTCGCGAATCGCCATACCGATCTTAACCGGTTCTTGCCGTCCGTGTAGTTCGGATTGGGTTTTGTTGTGTTTGTGTTGTCCTTATGTGATTGGTTGTCATTATTTTATCGTGGTTGGTTTGTTATCGTTATTACGTTGTCTTGTCGTCGACGTTGCGTGTTATCTATGTGATGATTTAGACCAATGATGAGATATATTTGATTAGTAGAATGTCAAATTATATGGTTATTATTATAATAGTTATAAATATTCTAATCACTATTTTAACATCATCAAATTCATGAGCTTTGTACCATTATTATGCTATGCTTAGATATTGTTTTATCATGTATGATTTTTAGCTATTTGTATCTTGGATCTATGAATTTATTGTAAATTTAAATCAATAATATTATTTTTCCTTTCAAAAATACTTCAAGCATTTTTAGTCTAATCTAAGTAACTAAGCTCTATTTTTATATTAAAAACTGTTTAAAGTGGTTTAAAACTAAAAAATAATGTACTGCTAAATGGACTCTTATGGTGGATGGGAAGGAAATGCATGCTGATGGGTTTTGTTCTTCATCTTTGGCAACCACAAATTTCATCTCACACATATAATATTTGTGGTATCTTTTAAGAAGAAACCAATCTATGCATAATATTCTTAGAAAACTTATGAATCAGTTATATTTTTCTTGATTACTATTCTTGTAGATTCTGATTGAATAATAAAACGAAAAAAAATATCATTATTGAGTTTTATTTTAAACGAAAAAATATCATTATTGAGTTTTATTTTAAATAAGGTTTTAAATTGCACAAATGCTTTATAGATGGGCTACAAGGCTTTCCAGTTCAGCATTCGGATCATGATTCTCTCCTCTTTATTTCCTCTAAACTTTGCTTTTTTGACTTTAGAAATATCATATGTCTCCTCTTTTTCCTCTAAGCTTTGCTTTATTTGAAGATATTTTATTTTGATTCTTAAATGTATTACGGAACTTAAAAGATTAGATGTGAAATTTGTATATTTATAAAGATGAAATAAATCCATCCATTGTCATTTCTTCCTCATCCACTAAGAGTCCATTTAGCAGTGTTGTTTAAGTTTTAGTATAAAAACACTTTTAATATTTTAATATAAAATAGGAGTTGGTTGTGTATTTTGACGTTTTTATGAGACTTTAAAAATAGCGAAGTATTTCTTTTTTTTGAAGGAAAATAATATTATTGATTTAAATTTTTATCGATCAGATTTAAAGATACCAGTAGCTAATCATACATGATGAAACAGTATCCCAGATTAATTTGCATAATAATCATCATAAAGCCTGGAATTAGTAAAGTAATGAGTCAGAACATATACGCAGCTCTAGTTTTGGCTCTTGTGTGGTGATATCTTCTCTTGATAAAATCTATCTTGCTTATGCGAATCATATATCTGAGATAAAATATTCTGCGACAAATGACAATGCTTTCTTGTTATATAGTGATAACCAGGCCGGCGTTGTCGATAATGACAAACCAAGCGTCGATAAGTTCTAACCTTCAAAAACAAAATGTTAATCCAGAACCGCTGTTAAGAAAGCGAAGAAATGATTTAGAGAGCGGTCAATTGAAAGAATGGCCAATCCATTCTTGCCAGAAATGACTCTGAAAGAAAATGAGAAGAAATGGGCTAGAGTTTGTCTTTTACTGCTTGGAAGTGTTTCAGAAGCACTAACGAGGTGATTTTTTAAAAATATTTAAAATTTCAATCAATACCTAATACCCTTATTATTTTAATACCTTTCCATCTATTGGTATATAAGTATGAATCAAGAAATATCTTCATTTTCATTTCTCATTCTCATTTAAACCTTACCAACGAATAAATTAAAATAAAATATTGTCATTTCTCATTATCACATTTAGACAGAGTCCTCGTTATGACATTCATTGCTATTTGAATCCATGATGACGTACGTGACCAGGTGACTAGGCTACGCATTTGAATGTATAGCATAGCCCTGTCAATCAATAATACCTGAAAGAACTAGCTCACAACACCTTATAGAACTCAGAAATCTAGAGGCCTATTTGATTACTATTTTGAAAAGTGTTTTTTTATTCTCAAAAACTTTCTGTAATAATAGATATTTATTTGAGTTTATTATAAAAAATATGAGAATGAAAACATTTTTATTGAAACGAGAATAATTTTAAGAGAATACCAAAGAATTATATTATATTTTTCTTATTAAAAAGCAGTTTTAAGCATCGAATCAAACCTCTAACATTCCAGTTGTTTAATCTAAAAATACGGACTTTAATATTAAATAAAACATTGGTATGATATTTAAAAATCTAAACCTCAAGTTTCCATTTTTTAAAGTTAGCACTGACAAGGTCATCCGTCATGCTTTGGTACGTCGCATTGACTCGCTGCCGGCGACCCAGGAGTCAATCGTCTCAAAATTATTGATCTTTAAGTCGAAACAGATGCTAAATTTAAACTACATGTCTCAGTATAAGGGAACTGTCTGTCTGACGACGTCTTTGCAGAAAGAGCTATGCAAACCTTATGATGTATCAAATTTCAATATTAGATTTATTTGGTGTAGGATTAAGTTATTGGACGAAATAATGTTGATTTTCTGTCTGATTTCGGCACCAGAGCCGTCTATTCTTTGAACATTAAATAGAGAATGGGTTGGTTGACGAGAATCTGATGAGACGACATTTGTCAAAATAATGTTTGGTTTAAAAATCGTGTAAAGGTGCCATATTGCGAAGTGTCACATAATTGTTGTAAATTATAGCATAGTTTATATATGTACTTATTATGTTTTATAGTAAGAGCATTTTTTTAGCTTCTATAGAGCCAAACGATAGAGGCAATAATTAACACGAAAAAGTTTAAGTGCAAATTAGGCGTATAATAAAATACCAAAAAGGCTTTATACCTACCTAATTAATTGATCTATTAATAATATTTCTCCAATGTATTTATTTTTGCATAAAACAAGATAAATATGTATGTCGGTGGAGGGAGGAGGGCCTAAGCAAGAACTCAATTTTTTAAACTTAAAATAAATGATTTAGAATAGCATGATTATCTTTTCTCTTTCTTTTCCCTTTTTCAAAAAAATTATTTTATATTCTCATAAATTTATATCTTACATAAATCTGGCCAAAAGTCTCATAATTTTTTGAATAGAAGTTATTATCATCCATGACAATTGTCGCTCTAATAAGAATGTTTAAACTAAAATAAATAATGAGATTATATGCTTTCAACCTTATTATGAGACATAATGGGATTATCTACCATTGATTTTAAATCCTTCAAAAATCGGTGATTTAATATAAAAAGTTGACTCTTGATCTTTCGTTTTGGGTTGATCATAATAATCTGTCTTCACCATGCCATGAAAAGATTATATATGACTATATTCTACAAAAATCACCTTGTGCCTAAGTATTTTATTTGTTTATTTGTTACTTTAGAACTTGGTGAGACGTTTAATATTTTTTATTCAATAGTCGATTTAATCCTGCGACTAAATAAAATATAATATTAATTTTGTTATAATCATCATATAAGTTTGTATAGTTTTTCCTCATAAAGACCAAGTCATAGGACCAAGTCATATGGACAGACGATTAACAATGTTGGAGACATGTAGTTTAAATTTAGCATCTTTTTTTTACTTAAAGATCATCAATTTTTGGAGACGATTTACTCCTGGGTCGCTGGCAGCGAGTCAATGTGACGTACCAAGCATTTGCTGTTAGATTTTCATAAAGTGGCCTTTATTAATTGGATTTATTGGCTGGTTGTGATCAATTGGTGAAGTTATTAGGATTCTTAATAAACCATGTATGGGGCTGGCAGAGTGTATTGAAATTTGAGTGATGTCAGCGACCATCAATGAGACGTGTAGTGAACTTCGATATATAAAGGCTCGAGTCCCTCCCAGACCACTAAGGACCGTATTATCATTCTCTGTCTGATTCTGGGATTTTCTGCAGTGAGAGCATTCTCATTTAATGATCATATCAAGGGGCCATTAGTCCACGAGATCTTGGTCGTTTTTCTTTGCGAGGTCTTCATCAGTGCGTCGAAGACGTTCCATGGATTCCGTCTGATTTTATAATATTTATATTCTCTCGTTAAAAATTTATGTTTGTATTCTAACGCGGTGATCTGGGTTAATTATTATCCTACGGTTGGTATGGGCGACGATTCGATTAAGTATGAATCGAATGTGTTATTTTGGGTTTCTTCGTCGGGCATGCGTCGGTTGATTTTCTGATCGAAATTAAATTTTCATATTGGAATCTCCGTGAAGACGATCGGATCGGTGGTGTGCGTCGGCGGGTGTTGGGCGCCCTCACCTTGTATCATAGCGCGTTGACGTGTGTGAGACCTGCGCGATCTGCTGGCGGGTTCTTGGCGTCATCGCGGCGTCGGCGCGGTGATCCGATTGACCGGCGGTCGGCGTTCGCCGATCGTTTTGAAGCCGGGTTCGTTGATGGATCTTCGGCGTGATGCCGTCGTCTGGCGTGGTTCGGCGTGTCGTGCGTGGTTCGCGTCGGATCATGGCCGTCGCGATGGCGTCGTCGCCGATATTGGCGAACCGATCGTAACCGACCTGGACGTTGACCGACCGATCAGCGGCTTCGTGATCGCGGTCGCGCCGACACGTCGGCCGTCGACAACCGACCAACGTAACACGCGCCACCGCTGAGCCTTACGGTGTGAGGCGATGTGAAGTATTTATAGAGCGATCTTGATGTCTGCGAACCAAACGACGATTCTCTACAGTATGGTATATTCCATACCATGTTTAGAAGCGCTGATCGCGAAGTCGTACCGACCTGTGCGCTGCGAAATTGAATTATTTTCGTATTTTATATGTTTCCTCTATCGTTTATGGAAATCTGCTGCTGCGTGTGCTTTGTAATATCAGCGCATGGAATTGTAGTGAATTAAATTCATTGTCTATAGTCAGATTGACGGTATGGTCGGCGTTATATATATAGTATGATGCGCCAGGTTTATCCTGGTATGGTGATTTTCAAAGGATTCGATTGGGTTGTAGTAGCAAGGGCAGCGCATCCGATTGGTTTTGAGAAATATCGGTCATGTAATTGGGATGTCTCGCAACGTCGTGATCGTATACGAGGGATCTGTATTGTTAGTTCATGGAAGATCATATGTAATATGCCGAAATATTGATCTTAGTCAGTTCAATACCGAAGGTGGTGGTTCGCGAGTTGAATATGTTCTCGTTAATCACGGCGTAATGATCATCTGTTGCGTATGTATTCTATTCGAAAAGTGATTGTGGTGATCGTATTGTGATTACTGCGTATGTTATTCGCGATCTTGGTTATTGTTGTTTGTTACTGATTCGTTTTCCGTGACCGGCGGTTCCGTTCGATTTGAGATCTAACTGGTTGATTCAGAAATGGAAAGGATCTATTTGGGTCGGTGTGGGATGTTCTTACGCCTTCAATGGATAGCGGCGACATCTTAACCATCGATCGCGAAGTGAACGGTTGTGCTGGAAGACGATGGTTGCGTGTGATGAATCCGTCTGAGACTATGAAGTGGTTTTAACGTTGTTATCTTTTCAAATGGTGAATATAGGCTAGAAATCGAAGTTTCATCGTAAAGTTGACTCTTCAGCTCTTCGTGAGTATGATGGTAATTGAGGTTGGTGTATCCTGGGATGATGAACTTTAAGGCGATCGACTCCCGATGTACGACCGGATCTTACATTTGTGTCAGCCCTAGCTTTTATGCACGTTTTGCGGATATAAGACGACTCTGGCGATTCTGAAGATGGACTTAATTGATTCTTAATATAAAGTGATGTAGAAGCGAAGGAAAAACATATATGGCGTATAACGGTCTCATAAAGGAAAATAAAGTTCCAAAGTGAACTCATGAGATTTAGTCAAAACTATTGATCATCGTGATATTCTGGTCGAGAAGACTGTATTCTGAAAAGGATGGTGATGTTGCTTCTTTTGTAAGAAGAAGTCGCATTGAAGGGTATGCGATTTAGCTTGGATGTCGGCGTGAGCTGCGGTGATTGCTGTAGCGTTTTGCAGATCCGGCCTGCGAGCGCCGTCCGGTTCTTCGGTGGCTCGATGGTGACGTTCGTCGTATTGCATTACCTACGGGATTCGCGGCGGAAGTATTGACGAGGATCCGTCGACGAACGGAAATATCGTTAAAGTTAAATCGCCGGTTTTCGGTTCTGGTTGAGTTCGATCGTTCGAAGAATTTGCGACGATTGGTTCAATATCTTGATCATACGTTACTCTTTTAAATACGATGTTCCGTGTTGGCGAAGTTGATAAAGTTGGCTTAATAGCTAACCGCGAGGATTGCATCACGGATCAGTTGTCTCGATGACCTTCGAAGTGGCCTCTTGTGGAAAGGTTGTTCAGACCTACCTGAGAGTCTTGTCATTGTGTATGGCGACGTACCTCTGGATCGTGATGAAGGTGATGAGATAACATCTTTTGTATCAAATGTTGCGGGATAGTGTGGTGTTGTGAGTCATGATGGTGGAAATTCTGCGATCCGTGGTTAGACGATCTGCCGTTCGCGCGATCTGGTGGTTGTGTCGTGGCGACGTTAGTTGCTGTTTCATCATTTGTATTGACTATTCGATAGTTTATTTGTGCGATTAAAGAAAATTAAGGTCTTGACCGGATAAGATTTTGATTTGGAAGTGAAACAATTGGAAGTCATAAAGGTTGTTAGATCCGAGTTGCGGTGTTGTAATGACATTAAATAACGAGATGACAAGACATTAAATCATGGGGACCCTCTTGGGATGGTGTTGGTTTTACCTTAAAGATCACGGTAAGATGGTATCAGTGAAGAACAATGATGTCTTATGGAATGGTAAGGTGAGGATCAGTGGACGAGTTACGGGTTGATGACCGAATATTGTTGTTAAAATATGCCTCTCGAAATTTATTCCGTTGACTCCTTTTTGGAGTTCTTCCGTTGCGAAATAAGCCTAACCGACCATCTTAGGTTGAGTTATCTGAGAAGTAAAGTTATAACAATCAGCGTTAAATGGTTTCGGACTCGAGAACCGATCTGATCTTTTATGTCTTGGGACGTTGGAAGGATAACGGTTCATAATCTGATGGAATATGCGAATTGCCGAATCTGAACGGTCAGTTAGTTGATGTATGGCGAAGAAATGTACTCTGGTTCGAAGATCGATAATCTGGTGATAAAGTGATGTCTGTGTCTCTTATCGAATAATTGCGACTCCACCACCGTGAACTGTTGGACTGGATCATTGTTGTTGATCTATCGTCGGCGAAACTGCCGGGTGCGCGGTGGCGGCGATTTTCTACTCGTTGAGAGTCCGCGGGAGGCGATCCAGTAGGTACCGCGGACTCATTTGATCATACCGGGAGCAGACTCTGTTAACGGTCTTGATGATCCGATATTTATAGCATTTCTTAACCATAATTGGTGTGGTTGGATCGATCGATGAGGTGAAATTCAATCCGTGAATAATCGGGTTGAGAACGTGATTATGATCTATGAATATTAACGTAAATGATTATAAATTCAAGGATATAAAGGAAGATTAAGAAGTTGGCGAGATCGGTAATGGTTTTCTTTCGAGAAGATGAACCATGACGCGCTTTTCTCCGGTCTCTTTAAAGATTCTTTTCGGAGGTGATCATGGCATTGGTTGCTTTCGTTCCGATGCCGGAATTACGGATCGGATATTAAGCGCGCCACTCTGTGAATAATGAAGAGTCTATATAATATAACGGAAGGTTTATTAATAAATGGATCGATCAACTCCGCGTGGTGAAAAAGATCTGTTGTGATTCTCGATAACCACGGATAAATCGTGCCCGAAGTTCGCTGATCTTATTATTCCATATGATGGTTGTTACGAACATTGAATCGTGTATATCTTTGCGGTCGTTGGGAAATTCGTTTTCTAATGCTCTATGTGGATGATATCATATATAATGGTAAACGCATAGTTTCTGCGAAAATAATGGATCGTTATCGAACTTTGATGTGAAGGATATGATGATAACGTCGCGGCGTTTGGTTCGGGATCGTTCTTACCGCGAACTATTGGTTTGCTCTGGAGGCGTATATTAATATTCGAAGTTAGCATCTGGTATTATCAGCCAGGGAATTGCTCCTGTCGCGTAAAGGTGATAAGTTGGTCTCGCAATGTCATATTCCGGATGCTGAAATGATGAAGATGTACCTTATGCTGGTGCGCGGGATCGTTATGTGTGCCGTGCACTAGACCGGATCATTACGCGTTCTGACGGACTTCTAAATGGATCATCGGTCCGACCAGGACGCGATCGGTAGGTTCTTTGCCGAAAAATTGCGAAAGTATAAAAGGATAGCGAGACTGTAATATTTGATTTTACAAACATGTTGGGACCTCGATGATTGATTAACCGGTTGAACCTGTTGGTTGTCGGGATGAAAAGTCTGTTGATTATATCTTTAAGTTAGCGAGTACATTATCATGGAAAATTGAAAGCAATCAGTGCATCCCTCTGCCATGCAGCGAGTTTATCTTGTCTTTTGACGCTTCTCGGGCGATTGCTCAGAAACCTCATTAAAGAATTACTTAGTGTTTGATTTTGTGGATAGTATCTGTTATGTTGTGACAACTCTTTCTGAGTGTTGTTTATTAGAGATGTGGATATGTAGGGATTGTGAAATAGAAGGATTCTGGCGTTGTGATTGATTATGAACTATATCGTGATGATGCGATTGCGGTCGCTAACTAAAACGCCGCCTGCGCGTAATGGCCCGACCGACATATCATTGCTGCGGAAGCGGGGAGTATCATGGGATCGTGAATTAGTCAGAACTATTAGTTTTGTATTTGCTCTTATGGAAGATGAATCAATTTCATTGTTTTATGACAATTGATTTGTATCAACTCTTTTGCATTCAATAAAATTGTGGTCTCAGTTATCAGTTGGTATATAATTGTTGAAAATCTCGGGCATTGTGTAGCGCGAATCGTTTATGGGGCATTTCTTGGCATTATTATGCGATGTTTTGTTGCATAAAAGTCAAAGTGCCGCCTGTCAAAATTGGCACCACGTATCTGGGTCATTTGGAACCGCGATGGATGCGGTGACACACTGGGTTTTTAGTGACACTTAAGGAAGAAATTTGAATTTAACAAAATGGATAACACGCCCAGAGTATGTCCTTCGCGAGGATGTTGTCCATTTAAACACACCATGTGAATCATATCGATGAGTTAGCCTGCCGTGACCATGGAAGACTTGCGTGGTATGTTCTGCCATGATTGATATTCGAGTTTATGGGATCGGATAGTATTAGAATAATCTCTGAATAATATAAAGGTGCTGCCAGTTTTGTTTCAATTAATATCGCCCAGTGGGAGAATGTTAGATTTCATAAGTGGGCTTTGTAGTCTGGATTTATTGGCGGGATTTGTTGGTACAATTAGTGAATTATTAAGATTCTTATTAAACCCATATGCAGAGCAGCAAGTGTAGGTGATATGGATGACCGCGTGGCTGGGACCGTGGTCGAACTCAATACTATAGGCTCCGAGTCACTCCCAGCCGTTTAGAATACGTATTATCATTTCTCACGTCTGATTAAGAGATTTTTCTCTAACGAGTGAGAGGCATTCTCATTTAAGCCGGAGTGTCATCAGGGCATTCGGAAGATCTTGAGATCTTGAGGTCGTTTTCTTTGAGTCTTCATCAATTCGCATGAAGACATTCATGGTTCAATCAGTGCATAATATTCATATTCTCTCCATTTAAATTATATTTTGTATTCCTTTTATGGTGATCTGGGTTGTAATTAAATCGTATCCACCATTTGCTACTCCATTTGTTTTATTTTATTAAATTATTTTTGGATTAAAATTGAATGTTAAGTGTTTAGTTCCATATTCTTCATTGTTTTAATCGATTTTAGAACATAATGTTGATTAGTTTCTCTTAAAAGTATTTTGTTCTCAAATTTAATGTTTTGTATTCTCTATATTTTTATATAAAAATATAGATAAATGTTAAATTGTTTTCTTAGTTATTTTTGTTTTGAGAATAAACACTTTTCAAAAACATGTCAAATGGTAGCTTAGTTTTACGGTTCTATGTCTTAGGCTAGTTCTTACAGGTAGATTATTGATTGATGGTCTATGCCGTATTCAATCATTAGCCTAATAGTCATTAATTGGTCCACGTCTTTGTTTCTATCATGGATTCGGTAGTAATGAATGTCATAGGACTTGTTCAATGCATAATGAAATGACAGTAAAATTTTGTTTTAATCTATGTGCATTTGGGTATGCTAAGTGAAATGAAATGAAATGAATATGTTGCATTCATAGTCTTGGATATATCATTAGATGGGAAGGAATTGTCAATAATAAAGGTATTTTAAGATATGTAGAGCTTTTTTAAAGTTTTTAAAAAGAAACACCTCGATTAGTGTTTATCTAGAAACCTTAATGTTAAAAATAAAATTACCGTAATGGTATCGCGGTTTATCATAACCTGTTTTCCGCCGTGAGGAGTTGGCTCATTAATGTTCTTCCATCGAAGTCGTATCTCGATCTTTCTTTCGTTTTGTAATAAAGGTTCTAGTTCGGGTTATTGTTTTAATGTTGTTGTCTTATCGTGGTTGGTTTAATCATCGATTTATCATGATTGGTTGTTATATATCGATATTCTCTGACAATTGTCTTAATGTCGAAACGTTACAACGTGTTTATCTGTGTAAGGAGGTGGAGAAGCAAGACATATTTGATCGGTAGAAGATATCAGGTATGGTGCGTCGATTATCTTTTGAAAAGCTAGTTGAATATTCTAATCACTATTTTATCAAATTTGTAGGCATGCGATTTATTTATGTTAATGCTTGGATATTGTTTCATCATATAGTTTGCTTCTATTTGTATCTTGGATCTATGAATTTTGTTGCAAGTTTTAAATCAATATTATTATTTTTCCTTTCAAAAAAGCAGAAAAAGTATTCAGCTTGTTTTGATTCTCAGTAGCTTTTAAATAATATAAACTCTATATTTTATATTAAAACATTTAAAAAGTGTTTTAAAACTCAAAAACTTAAATATTGTTGCTAAATGGACTCTTGTTGGATGAGGAAGAAATGCATGCTGATGGGTTTTGATTTCACTTTCATCTTTGGCAACCATACAATTTATCAATCTTTGCGAGTTCCTGTACATTTAGAATCAAAAATATCAAACATCTCTCTAAAGCCAACCATTAAGTGAAATTAGGGCTATAGGTATGTTTCTCTAAAAGTGAGAAATAGAGTTTAGGTGAAATTAAAGGGAGATAGTGTCCATGGATCTTGAATGTTGGAACTGAAGTTTGTAGCCATCTATAAAGCATTTGTGGTGTATGTGCAAAAAATCTACATGATGTAGAGAGCTTGAATAGGATATATGCTCTCTTGTTACTATTCTTGAGATTACAGTTGGATAATAAATGAAAAATATCATTATTGGTTTATTTTAAACCTTATTTTATTATTATTTTTATTTAATTAAATTTTCAAATTTCTTTAATTTGAAATTCTAATATATGTATCTATATTAAATTAGTTAATAAAAGTGATAAATATAAAGTTGGTCATAGCTTATATAATAATATTTTATAGAAGTGTGTTTTTCTTTTATATAAAAATTCATAATATATCATCTTGGGGTTCATGATATTATATGTTATATCAGTTTGCGATTATGATAATCTTGAGTTTAAGTCATGACCCAAAATATGATATTAATATTAAACTCAAATCCTACAAGATTAAGCTTTTAGGAAAGTCAGTCAGTTAACATAATATCATAGCTTGGTCTGACCAGGAATGCAGGACTTTATTTAAATCACATTTGTTTATTTGAAAGTCAGCTGAGGACTCTCTTTATAGTTTGTTGACTCCCCGTATAAGTATGGTGCCAGCAGATCCTCTGTTTGAGTGTTAAAGTCATAATGTTCTGAACCGAACTTAAGAGTTGATTGTTAATGATCTTTTTGTATACTCAACCACTTCTTGATATAATATTATAATTTGCGACAATTATGGAAGGGTTATGGCTTCTATTAATTCAGTTCTTTTAATCTATTTTTATGTTGTTGTTGTGAGGTGGAATGTTTGAAACAATGTGGTTTGATAATGTGCTAGTATTTTGACATGTGAGACTACAAACATTATTAATCGATGACATTAGTTAGATTCTCCAAGGGGTAGGTCATACTTCTTTTCCATATGATAAAATTTATCTTATTCATATAAATAATGCAAAAACTCACCATAAAATTGTGAAAAGACAACATAAAATATCAAAGCAGCTCAAGGTTCAAAATGGAAAATTATTTTATATAAATTAAGAAAACTAAATGAAATCTTCTGGTGAATAAGATTGATTGGAAGGAAAATTCATGACTTGAAGAAGACATCTTGTGCTCCTCTTATTTAATCTGTGGATTGATGCTTTGATTAATAGCAAAATCTGAATGTGTATATAGTACAACTATGCTTGCGAGAAACGGTGAAGCGCCGTTCGCTAATCAAAACAAAGCGAATCGCAACTCACACCTGGTACTGTCAGATAACCATAGATCACCGGGTTATCGTCGCGCAGTTCAATCTTCGTGCCAACTAATTGTCGGGATCTGATGGCGGAGTTCATCATGTTTCTCCATACTCTTTGTTGATCCACCACGGAAACCATTATCTTGCATTACTTATTGGTAACGAAGCTACCACCGTACTGTGTGATGGATGATTCGCGAGTACCAAAATATTAGGATGATGATTCTTCGCGCGAAATTGTGCTATCTTCGCCGACGCCGAAACATTCCGATCGTGCCATTATCGCGGTTCCACAACGCGTGGTTTGTGATGTCTCCTGTACGGCTGCCTTTTCCTTTTTACGAGATGAGCAACTCTAAGTCTGCATATGGTTTCCATTGTTCATATTGTCTGAGAACCTCCAATGGTTGCATCTCTTTCGGGCTAGAAGCATATTTAGAGCTCTTTGCTTTGGTCTAACGAAAATAGTACTTTCTTTAGATGATAGCTCGACGAGGACTACCCCGAAACTATAAGCATCCTTTCCAGTCCTTGGTTGTCTAATTTGGCTTGGGATCTAGAGGTTATCAGGAGTTCCACTGGATATGTGGGTAGATAAATGAGTTTTATCCAGTGTCACTCCTTGAGCTCAAGAGTCATGCATCTCCCATCTAATCTTATGAGGAGTATATTGTGGGCTGTTTGTCTACATGAATGGCGAGGTATAGATGCTTTGGAATGAGTAATAGTGGCTACCACGGTTTAGGAGGAGGCAATCCCATAAAGCGAGGTTTCTATGTAATGAAAATGTATGTATTTTTCATCATGTACGTAATCATAGGGTGACATTGTTGATGAACTCATAAACTAGTGAAGATTGCCGTGTTTCCAAGCAACAACGAGGTTGTCTGACATGCGATGGATTTATTGAGGCGAATACTGACCTCATTTATGAAGTCTTGCACCTTCTCGCCATGCAGCTAGCAATTTCCAATGATCTCTTCATCGATTAGGGTTCCTTTATAAACCTCAAAAAGGCCTCCTCTCTAGATGATATTGCTCTCATCAATTTTTTTTTTGTGGCTTTCTCTAATTCACCAACTATATAAAATTTGATTCTTTGGTTAGATCCTTGGCTTGGGAGTTGTTGTCTAAGCTCTGAACCACCATTTTGTTGAAAATAATTCTTCGATTGGTAGACCTTCTTTTCTTCAAAGCCCGACTGATAAGTCTGCCATCGGTATTTTGACCAAACGACTCCGATACCTAAGGTGTCTGAGGATAAATGAAATCAATTATCATTTTCATAACGAGTTTAAGATTTCATGTTAGGTCATCATAATAATGATCTGAAAAGACAATTAATAATCTTATGTTTTACTTATAGTGCTATTGATAGAACTTCTAAATATAGTTTCAGCATCTCAAATGATTCGATTGATCCATTGAGATGATAAACTCTTACGATGAACTAATATAAAATAACAATACAATACAAACCATCATTCATTATCTGATCTCTTATAAAAGCGACCATAACGATATATTGTTTGTTATTAATAATGTAACTCTTGGGCATGCAACTACAAAGCTTCAGGGGTGAGGGTTGATTCTCCTTCTAAACAAATTCTAAAATTTTCATGAAGTCTTCAGGCACGTTAGCATATCAGCACTTTGCATGGTTTGTTTGTCCCGAGTTTGTAGATTACCGTCGGGCGTGAGACTAAACAATGTGAAGTTCGACTTGGCGTTGATTGGTCTGCTTTATGCTCATTGGCTCCCAGCACAAGCTGGGCCATGAGTCTGATCTTCTTTGGGCTAACGACTTGGCCGTGAGGTGGGCGGAAATGTGATAGCCATCAGGCCATAGATTTACCTTCCCCACTTTTAAGCCTTGATATGGGGGTGGTACACATAGATATATGGATATTGTTGAGTAGAATGATTAGTAAATAGTAAGTGCATTACCATAACCGATGCCAGTACGAATGATTTACGAAGTGATTGAGGTATCTTTCACCATTTCTTCTACCATGTCCATGTGGGTACCACATGGAGACGAACAAGTATGATTCCCTGAGGATATTGACGCATGTTTTTTGGATGTTCACCTTAGTTGAGGTTGGGATAGTCCTTATGCATTCATTATATTTGTGAAATAAAAAAAATTAATGTGAAATATGTAGATTAATGGACAATTGTAAATATAATTAAGTATATTAATATACCTAGGCGACGAGTCTGGGAGTATATATTCCTTGATAACCCTACATGGGTTGCAAAGATGGCAGAAGAACATTTCCCTCTTATTGCGGATCAGTAAGTGCCCAATCAAAACACCATAGTGTCATGCCACTACTCATTCTCCCCCAGGACCTCCCTCCCACTTAGGAAGGATTCCTCTCCAAGGGCATAAATGAGCCCCAAGGCTTTAAATGAGGAGAAGAGGAAAATTTTATTGACTCATAGAGACCTCCTTGGTTAGAAGAGTGTGGAAGCCTAGAGACCTAGGATGCCCACTCTTCTCTACATATGTGCCAAGACTTGACTAAGTTAGGAGAGTTCGTAAAGTGCTCTAGTCTTGTAAATACCTTGTATGTAGACTTGAGTCAAAGGTTTTACAGAATGTTCTTGTCAATACTCTTGTCACACTTGAGGTATCTGGGGATTCTACATGTTCTGGCAGTTGGCAGGGAACCCTATAAGGTTCCCACTTTTCCAATGGTGCGCATATAAAATAGGTAGGGCCTCGATGGCAAAACTAACCAACAAATCAAGTGAGTTGTGTAACTTCCCTTCTTCAATAAAACTTTCTTCACTCTTCTAAAGGTCTTTTGTAAGTTCTCTTGTGTCCCAAATTAAGCATCAGTCCACAGGTAAAACGGCATAGTAAGCTAGGTAAAGGGAAAGACTGACTTAACAACTTGAGCGAGAAAGTTTGCCTAAGTGCTGCATAAGATCTTAGTGGAAAGATTAAGTCCGTGACAATAGGCATCATCAGTTAAGACTTCAATGGTTGGTGGAGAAGTTGAAGGAAGATTCTTCCAAAACAAATGCAATGTATCTTGTGATAAACAAAATTAATTCTTAGCAATATCCATCTATTGTTCTCATAAATTAATAACCCGAAGAAAAGTCACTTTCCATCTACTACTGTTCGACGGAAAGAGTTAGGAACTCTCTAGATAAGGAGTTGGATTGGATTCACATTAGATATTAAATAATTTATAGCATAGGACAAATTAATAACATGAAAGGGGAATTATGTAATTTGAGGTCTACAACCATTATATTTGTCTTCCAACATGAGAAGCCATTTTATGCTGCTTTCTACTTTTAATAGAAAAATCTTCTACAAGCAAACACTAAAATATATACAGAGGAGAGATATCCCCTTTTTCCAAAGTTGTGGCTTTGAAGAAACTTTTAGCACAAATCCTCACCCTGAGTGTACAGAAAGGAAGAGCATCACACAAAGGAGAGTGAGCAAGGAAGCGTGCGAGGCGCCCAATTTCTTATGGTGTTTTGTACTTTTTTTTTTTTGAGACGATTTATGAAGGTGTTGTGGCCGATCACTCATGAACAATGCAAAAATGCGTAGTTCAATCAGCTGACCCGGTCTGCGGTGTGCCACAAAGCAACCCGCCATATCGTGCGCTGAGAGCGCGCCTGAGCGTATATTCATTCTTGATACGAGGCGCGGGAACCCAATGCTCCCGGTCGAGTGCTTTGCCTGGCGCCTCCGTTCCATGAGCGAGCTAGAAGGAAGGCCAAAACATGGGTCGAGGCAGGGCCAGAGCCTGAGGCACGGGCGTTAGGGGTCAGTGTTTGCCATCATACCTGACCCAGGCGCGAATGGGTCAACAACTTGTAACTATCTGGGAGATGCGTTTACATTATCTGCGCCTATGGGCGAAGTATTATTTGATTATGGTGCATCGTGTTGTTTGTCATGCATCATGTGAGGAAAGAATTGGGCTTAGAGGTTGAGACCTTGGAAGAAGTAGTTGTAGTAATAGATTCACCCTGGACTGGAAACAATTATAGATACGATATAGTGAGGTTTGCGAACTAGAGATCCTGGGATTCTACTCCTGTGGTTGAGGATCTTAAGCGAGATTAGGATTCGATACTTAATCTTGCAGGATGAACTAGTTGGCAGCATACTAAATCGTCGCTCGGTGCAAGCGTAGGAGGGTTGCCTACACTTTGAACGGTACTCGTGTTACGTTCTAGAGAGACGAAACACGATCTTTGCCCCGAGCCGTGTATGATTCAGGATGGCATGGAACGGCCCCATAGGTTGCGCGACCTTACCCGAAGAGCCAGCGAGGTGGACTTAGATCCGCTTCGAGTAGTGTGCAGTAAAGTAGATGTTTTTTGAATGAAACTGCTGGGATTTACCTCCACAGAGGGATCTGAGACTTACATGTGAAACACAGCCACGTCACCCATCCTCTATGACTCTTTGCATAGGATGAGTACGGATTGGAAGTGAGAACTTCGAGGTCCGGATCTGAGGAGTTTAGGCGAGGGATTCATTAGGCCAGAGCTTCCACCATAAGGAGCTCGGTTTTGTTTGCAAAGAAGAAAGACAAGACCAGCCATTTGTGCATTGACTACCTACAATTGAACAGTTCACGATCAGAATCGGTACCCATTAGAGGATTGGCCGACTTATTCGATAATTTAAAAGGGGCGAGTCCATACGAGATAGACCTCCGCAAGGGTTACCATCAGTTGAGGGTTAGGGAGGCATATATCCCTAAGATAGCGTTCAGGACGCGATATAGGCATTGTTCAAAAAAGAAAAAAAAGAAAAAAGACCACCTAGAAGTGAAATCACACATTTCTAAGTCAATGATTAACAATGAATCATGTAAAATTAACCTAGTTTATCTTTATTAATTGATGTTTAGACTTAGGGAGAGGCGTTTATTTTAACTTTTTACGTGAAACGGACCCAACTTTCGAGAATTTGAACTATTTTTTTTTTTTTGCATGAAAACATATGAATTTTTAAAATTTTCTTCTGAATAGAAAAAACAATATTTTAAAATTTTCTAAAAAATATTTAAAACCTTCCCAAAATATTCTAGAGAATCTCAAATCCACAAAATATTTTAAAATAACAATTATGATATTTTAAAAGAGCAAATATATTTATTATCAATCTATTTTTTTAATTATTAATTTTATATATTCTATTTTAATTATACAAAATAGATAAATATAATAAGTATTTTTAACAATGATAATAATAAATTTTTATCATTTTTTATTTTTATTTTTTTATTAATATGTTAAGATGTTATACATATATTACATAATATTTTCGTTTTATCATAAGAATAAAGTTAAATAAATTGCTTTTTTGATATAATTAAGATGTTAATTTTAAGGATATAAAAAACAAACAACTTAATACTTAATATGTGACGCCCCAAACCCGGGGTGTCCGTTGTCCGTCGGCTGCAGCGGAGAAGAATCTATCGTCTCGTATCAGAGACATGCACCTAAGTAAAATGGCCGCCCAGGCCCCTGCATCAACACTCATCAAATATACCAAACTATATTCAATAGTTCGACTCACAAAATCTATATCTGACAAATATATTCGTGGTTCAAAGGTTATAACGATTTCTCTTTAATACAAATAATATTAAAATCTATAATTCTAATACATATTATCAAAACTTGACCAACAAAGCCACAACCTTGAAGCCTTTCTTGAAAATCAGGTCTCTAAGGAAGGAGCCCATCTTCTAGAACACCCTGTGCAGAAAAATGTTCCCTCGACCAGGGGTGAGCTATCGCCCAGTGGTGGGAATCACCTAAATGGGTTACTCTCAGCTTTAAGTCTGTATACAATGCAATTCAAACACACACTCAAGTAAATCGTGATCCTCTTGAATGTCTAGTACCCAGTTCCCATGTCTCGGAGTCCTCAGGCTCATAAATGCTGCTGGTATGTGGCAGGAAAATATCGTTTTCAAAACAAAACTTGTTCTTGAAAATAAACTCTGAAACCTTCGGTAAAATCTGGGACTACACCTCGAGGGCGGGTGGTTGATGAGCTTTTAAAGCAGTCATGGTCCTCATCAGAGTGACTCTGTTGTATCTCACGACCGGTCTCAAAATCTGTGAAATTCCTTTTATATGCAACCGTATTCATTCAGAGAAGAGGTAAGTGCTGTGCACTAACACTAATTTCTAGGTTACCTAAGTGCATATGAAAATGCAGTATGCCATTTCAAAACCATTTATACAATAACACCTTACAATATATTGGTATAAATTCTGAATTTGCGATTCCACCACATGTATAATTCAGCAATATGGATCAAACAACACCCCAATTGTAGCTCACTTAGGCAGTGATTTGTCTCGATAGCTGTACTAAATTATATTAAAACAATTGGGTAAGTAATTTTATCTCAATGGCCTATACACAGTGCTGTATATAATTGAGCAAATAAATAATTTACTATCTCCAATGGCACATACATGAAACACAGTTGTGCCTCTGTGTAATCTGAAACACCACAAACAACCCTAGTCACGGATTGTCCAGATGAATCGAAAATTCTCGAATATTTGCAGCAGTTTAAAGATTGTGGGGACCAATCAAACTGACATACGGCTCGAATATTATAGCATTTACAAAACAACAGCGAAGGGTCAAAACAAGTGTAATCAAAACCCCCTACCTCCACGAGGAGTTTATCTAAACTCCAGCTTTTTGGTGTCGCGCGTAACTCTAAGTACTTGATGAATCAATTTCACCTTGACCCAGATAAAAAAGCACTGTGGTGGGTTTTTAAATGAATCTGAAAGCCCAAGAAGAAATAAAAAAATAAAATATCTCTCTCCTCCCTCATTCTCCCCTCGTCCTCACGCCCGTATCCCCTTTTTATTGATTTTTTTTATAATATTATATTATTATTATTATTATTATTATTATTATTATTATTATTATTATTATTATCATTTGGATACCTTGATTTCTATTGTCCCATTAGTTATTTCTACGAAGAATTTTATTTAACACTGATTCGGCTGTTGTAAATATGAAACCATCAATGTTTCACAGAAAGCTCATGAGATTTTAAGCAAAAATCTCGCCCTGAGAATCGCGACGTTTATCACCCCAAAAATTCGTAAAATATTACGTGTCTGTTAATGAGAAACTTTTATGGGTCACTAGATTCATGAGAATTAACAGCAGTAATCAGTTGGTATCAAGATCTGAAATTTCCGATTTTCAACGAAAATAACACAGTTTTACCTTTTCAAAATTAAATTTTTCTCTGGTTTTACATAATAAAAATACAATATAAAACAAACAACTATACTTAGTATAAACCTTATTCATATTAAACTAATAAACTTTTATTTAAACGTAAGTAAAAAAACAAGTCCCCATCAATTTATTTATAGATCATCATACTTCTCTTGAAATCTACCTTTATTTAAGTGAAGCATAAGTCTTATGTGACTTTATAATCTTAATTTGAGTTGAAGATTCATATTAATTTTTATCTTTATATATCTCTCTTAAGAATGATTGACTTTTATTTTGGTAGATTTAGACTTTTTTTTTTTTTTAGCTAAACACTTTAATTCAATGTAGTAAATTATTTCCATTGGGACTCGAACTCGAGACCCCCTTCCTCCCTATGTCCTACTTGTTTGAAACGTTCTATGTTTCTATCATGAAGCCAAGCAGTACACGATTTAGACATAATTTAAATATTAAAAATCCCTTATTTATCATTCTCTCTCATCTATTTAAAACTATTTTAATTTTATTTAATTTAGATGTGAGTTTTAGATATTAATCTCCTTTTCATTTCAAAGACAATTGTGTGTAACACGCGATTGTCTTTTCTCTTTCTTTTCTTTTTTTTTTTAAAAATTTATAATTTTGAGTTCTTGCTCTCTTATATTCATTTCATTCATCTCTTAGTCAATGTTGACTTTCAATTTGACAATTGGGAGTGTCCCACCAGAAATAAAAGAAAAAATAGAGGGCCGAAATTTTAAATTTGTTATTCACAGCCAGGTAAGGATTGTAGTGGCAAATCAGGCTCAACTGCAGCCATAACAGCCTGGTTAACGGTGAGTCATTACACACTTTGCATTCTCTTGCATGCATAATTTGCGTCCTTTTCTGCTTCATCGCAAGTTTGGTTTCCGACAGCCCAATCCAGGACCACAGGAAACTCTTGTCTGCCCCTCCTGTCCGAGGATGGGAAGTTGAAGAAACCATCCTTAGCCACAAAGGCGTAACTGCAAGGATTGAAGTCTAGAATCTATCGATGTTCACTATAGCCTTTAAGTCGGATGCCAGTAAATCCCTTATCTGAGGAATGGAGGTCTGACTAGCAACTTGATTCGGGAACAAGACCCATTGATGACATCGTCATGCTATCGCACAAGGAGGGCAATAGTGGTTGTGTAATGCTCACGAGAACCGTTAACTGGCGGCAGGTGTGCAACCGACGGCGTGGAAGCGTTTTGAATTAGTAGAGATTGTGAATTTACCAAGCTGAAGCGATCTATGGTTGTAGTCGGTGTGAGAACCAGTAGAGTTGTAACAATCATAGCTGACACGCTCCGAGATTCTGAGCCGACACTTGAGCAATAATATTTCAAGCACTCGGATGCCACTTGTGGTTAAGAATGCTTGTGGAGGATCGTAATGGGTAGTGTTGCAGGTGATGAGAAAATTTTGAGCGATGTAACAGTCGGGATTGGTGCCGAAGAGAAGGTATGGGATGGCGGTGTTGCCGCAGCTCTTGTAGCCGGACTTCGCCCGATAGGCAGCTCCTCTTGCAGCAACATTAACAAACATCAACACAGCGATAAGGCTCATTTGCCGAAACCTTCAGCTTATTTTGCTTTCAGACATGGCCGAATAAGTATCTGCGGATTGTGTGTTTCATACTTGCATTTTTGCGTTTGGAATAAATCGTGGAGTAAAAGTGCCACAGGGCTGAAAAATAATAGGCTGAGAGGGATCTAAAAATTGGGACTTGATTAAGGATGACCAGTCTCATTTGATCTCCCAGGACTTCCATTTTATTTCTGGATCTCCAATTTGCCTGAACATTTACACTGGGTGAGCTGTTGCAAGGTCTGGGAGGGAGGCGGCGGAAGCGGCGAATGAGGAGACTACGAAGGAAAGTAGTGGATGTGCGGGGACATTCCCAAAAGGAGATACCAGATTTATTATTAGACAAACAAAGTGACTTCTTTGTGGACTATGTGGAAGAACTAGAAAGTGGACTTCTGGGGTGGGTCAGTGAGTGGGTTCAGGTGAAATGTGTGATGTTGTTTGTTTTGTGGAGTCTATAGAAAGATATCTGAAATGGAGGTTGAGGAATGTGTACCTGCTCTTCTTATATTCTTGATCTTTACTGTTTTTATACTTGATGCAAAATACATTGCTTTGTTTGTTTACCATGCAGGGCGAACTTTGTTGAAGTGCCTCATTTTGGGTTGCAAATTATTTGCCCGCGTCTTGAAACATAACAATAATTTTTCAGTACCAGATCTCTCTATCATGATGGAATTAAAAATTGTTGTGCAAAATTTCTTGACAATTGATATTGATAAAGCATTGCGGCGCAATTGTCGGATCATTACGATTTATTTTTGTGCTCTCAAACAACACATGATGCTACGCCGATTATGACGAAAATGGCAAATCTCACAGGCTGAATGGCATGGGCTACACGCTCTGAAGGCTCAGCAGTTCTTTGCAACCTAATAGCAATGGTGGCAAACCTACTCCAAACCATGCCTATCATGCTTTGAAGATCGATGTTCCTCGTTTTGAAGGATTTGATCCAAATGGGTAGTTGTTCCGCTTAGAGGCTTTCTTTGACTACCACGGCACCCCGGAAGAATTACTCATTCAGATAGTTTCTTTCCAATTGGAAGGGCGTGCAGCGGTTCCAGTGACTCATAATAACCTCTTAGCATCCTGAGTGGAGTTTATTCTAAATGAAGTAAACTATCGTTTGATCCAAATTGTCATATAGAACTTTTGAAGGAATCTCTGCTCATAAAATGGGTGGTCTCAAACTTCGACACGCTTTGCGAGGATCTAGGGCATAAATGCAGAATTTCTAAACCTCTCTCATAAGTTTTTCATCACCAGGTTTGGCCAGGTCGCGTTGCTATTAACTCCCGACCTTATCTCTCATTGCAGGAGCTTTGTAGCTGGCATGTGATGCATAGGGATGTGTTGGACCCTCATGGTTTCTTTGGGCCTCCACCATGAGCCTCGACCTAGTCCGACCCGTACTATTACCAAAGCCCGATTTCCACTACCTCAGTTGGCCCTTTCATGCTGTGAATAACAAAGCCCAGATCCAGACCTTATCTCTCAATTTCTCGATAAGTCAGTATATATAACCCCCTCGATTACTCTGTTTGGATCCCAAAATTACCACCATTGTTGCTTGCACTGCTTGCCTAATCTAGTTGAATGTCCCATTGTCAGTGTGAAAGAGGAATCTTTGTCTCGCTGTGACGAAGTATACATTCCCACGATACTCTGTAGATCTGCTGTTATCTTGGCCAGGAACCAATGATGATGTGGGACAAATTTAGATGGCCAGCTCCGGATGATCTCATTAGGTGAAGACATTTCTGATGACATCTCTAAGTCTCAAATACAATTAGTTATCCATATCATGCCATGTGGGGATCTTTTGGTTATGATTCCATGTTCAGTGGTAGTGGCAGTGCACAACTATCAAGCAGGCCATCTTGAGCATATGGGCAGTGCCGGTGGAGTGGGACTCTAGTGTTTGCATAGGTATGTATTGAAATGAGACTGCTTTGTACTCATTTTCTTTCTGTCTCGATTGTTCTGATGCATAGATTTATCTGCAGCCTCTTCGGGTTCTTCCATTGAAGGATAGGCGTGATTTGGAGGTCAGTGGTTACACAATCATTGGGTCGCGTTGCATGATTATTAACCGACCATTCAGGTTTGTGCGTTGAACAAGTGGGTACTTCTGGGGATGATAACTCATTTTCCGCTCCATTATATATCTCTTTCAAGCGTTGATTTCGCGTACTGACAGGTTGAAGGCCTCCTAAATTTCCAAGCATATTCACCTTCACGCGTAATTTTACTTTTATTTGCGTATCTATTCCTTCAATTTACACATACAAGGTTATTGCATTTACTCTTCTAAAAGTATGTCTAGTATTTGTACTGTTGACCTCCTCCATCGATCTAATGATCTTAGTTTATTTGGGCCAGGCATAGAGAGCTATCATTATTGTATATAGTGCCTCATTATCAAAAATGAGATTTAGTTAGTTTAGAAATAATGGCTGAGGATTCAATAAAAGCCAAACTTTTGACCCTTTCTCTTCCACGCAGATCTACTTGTAGAAAAGAAGGATAGTTCTTAATCTGTATGGACTATTGTTGCCGAATCTTGACTACTAATCGAAAGGACAAATTCCCGTACAACAATTGATGAGCTCTTGGATGAACTAGGTGGTGTGATCTTTATGCAGTTAAGGCTGGGATATATATCATAATTAATTTTGCATTCTCGTATTACCTAAGTGTATTTTAGATATGATAATGCATTTGAATTTCTTGTCATGCCGTTTTGGGGATAATGCTGTAAACCATTTCAGCGACTCCATGAGCAAACTTTTCTGGAAACTCTTAGTAATTTTCGTCATTGTTTTTTGTTTATGATATACCATTGCAGCTCTTCTCTTGCTAACCATATTAGTGCTTGGGGTCAGTTGGATATGAGTTGTCTATCTCACCATTTCACATAACAAGAAGCTTTCTAGGATTCTTCTTTTACACTTTGGGGCTAAATTGAATGCGATTATGTGTGATTTGTAGGTGTCCCACGATAGACACTTAAAATTGGAGGTGGTTCATTGAAAAAATTTCATGTACTCTTAAAACAACTACTGCGGTTCAAAGTCTAGGAGTTCTTATTGGCATTTCATTGTTGGTTTTGGTTCCATTGCTGCCCTACCCATTTGACCTGTGTGTGATGTTTTTATGAGGTCAACAGTGCACTTTATTTTCTATTAAGTTAGAAAAAGAGGCTATGACTCGACTATAGTTTGTACTCAGTTTCACTTTCAGGGAATTTGGTAAACTGAGGCCGGCACAATTGTGGCATTAGTGCGATTACTCATGAGGACAACCATCCAGTTTCTTTTTTAGCAAAAATTGGTCCTAAAGTTCGCGAGCTTCTTACTTATCAAGGATTACATGTTATCCTTTGATCTTGTCACGTGGTGGCGATAATGTTATTAGGCGATTTTTGTCGTTGAATAGATCATGAGTATTAAGGGTTACTTCAGCAAGTGATTCAAACTCTTGAACAGCGGTGTAATATTCAGGAAATTATAGCGTTGTTTTGTGGAAGACCACAGCGAGTTTTCAATGAAGTCAGCGCTGGCTGGCTTTATCCGTTTTCCAAACAATTTGAGCAAAACTTAACAGTAGCCGACCGGTAACCTTTGATGATGCAATGTATTCTTAAACATATTTTCGCTCCAGCTATTTGACTTAGTTTCTCAGGTACATTCAGCGATACTGAGCCCGCCTCTTATTGCATGCCATAATTTCCAACAGGCAAATTATCTCATTGCCGGTTGACAATGGCATTTTGTATTTTAATGGTCACTTTGTCCTCAATACTACACATTTAATTACTCTCCTGTTACAAGAATTTCATAACAATCCAAATGGTGGACTTGCGGGGATCAAACTCACTCTTTATTCGTTTAGTATCATGATTACTTTTTATGAACCTCGATCGATATTAATTATATATCTTAATGCCCCCATTTTGTCAAATACAATTAAATCGCCGACTGATCCTATAAGGTTTTATTCTGACCCTCCACTATTCTAGAGCTATTTGGGAGGATGTTCTGATGGATTTTGTCATTTTATCTACTAGTTTCTCGTGGGATGAGTACTATTCTTGTCGTAATTGGATCGTCTTCAAATATATCCATCTCAGGGGCTGTGTTCCACCTGCAAGGTGGTAGATTGACTGTGGAGATGTGCGTCAAACACCATGGTTTTCTAAGTCGTTTAAGTTTCAATCTGATCTTTGTTGAATTGCCTTTTGGTGGGCGAAACATTTTTACATTAAGCGATCGCTAAAAATTATCCATGAGCATCTCTTATCATTTGTAAATAGATGGGCAAACCGAGGTGGTTAATCGAGGACTTGAGAAATATCTTCGGGCTTTTGTCCAAGACAATCTGAGAAACTTAGCATTTATTTTTGTGTTAGTGAATTTCACGACCGATAGCAGTTTCCATAGAAATTTGAAGATGTCACTTTTCGAACGCCTATGGGTGCACATCCTGCCATTCTTACTTATTACTCGGAGCTCTTGTCCAGTTCAAGCGTTAATGATCTTCTTACACAAGCATGACAATTACTCTCTAAAAACATTAAGCGAGGCTTGGGAAGCCTGTGAGGAGAATGCATTGAAAATCTAATGCTATCGACAGGACTTACTAGAGTTTATGTTGTTGATTCCAGTCTTGTGCACTTCTGACCATCTAGTCAATCCGGTATGGTGCATCGTAACCATAAATTGAGTAAACAGTTTAATGGACCTTTCCCAATTGTTGCTCGCATTGGCTAAGTAAGCTTAGGCAGCTGCAGAAAGATGATGGAAGCTTCATACAGTTTTAAACGATCATTGAAACCTTTTAGGTGGTGCTCCTCTCCCCCCTCGTGATCGTTGCCTCAGCTTATTATGGATGGTCATCCTATTGATCTTCCAGCTTGCTACTCTGTGCTTCACGTTAAATACGCCGTAATGGTCATGAAATCAATAAATCTTGAGTCCTTATGATGGGCAGGTTGCCTACAGAAAGCTTCATGGGAGGATTTTTCTGAGTTTTTCAAGATCTATCCATCTTACCACCTTGAGGACAAGGTCAATTTCGAAGCGGGTGGGAATGATACACTACCCCTTTCCTTGGAACCAATTACTTAGAATGTTTGGAAGTAGGAAAGTGGCCGAGAATGAATAAAGGAAACCGAAATGGTGAGATGCATTACGAGACCATTTCGAAAAGAATGCTAGGCCCAATCAGTAACCAAAAACCGACATATCTTAAGGACTATGTAAAGAGTGAGATAGAGCTTTTGGGGTGGGAATTAGTCATTCAAATTAGGAAGTGGAGAATATATTGTAGTGGTGTTATTCTTTTTTTCTGATGTGAAAGTATACGAGAAAATAGAAGTTTTATAATTATTATTCTCTTCTTCTTCACCTTCTTTAATTATTCTTCCCTGTTTTCCTCTATTCTAATATAAAATCCCTGTTGCTTTGTTGGTTATAATTTGGAAGCCAGAACTTTGCTCAAAATGCTGCCTACTGTTTGAGTTGAAGAGATTATTCACGGGTACCCGAATGTAACACATCATTGATGAAGAAGGGGCATATATGGTATCGCTCAATGAAAAGGTATCACTACAATTCACCAAAGAGTTTAATAGCATGAGGCTAGATTCCGCTTTGATTCTCCCTCACAAACCAATAGAATTTCTACTTTCTTCTCTAAGACTTAGCACATGTGTTTAAAAGTTGTGTTTTTCATAACATTATTTTCGATACCAAATGTAGCAGAAGTTGTGTGTGAAGATGGTTTTGTGTCATGTGAAGTCCCACATGAGCCTAGAAATATGGAGGATCATGCGGATTAATAACAACATAAGATATTCAATTGGTACTCAAGAATTTTGGGAAGAGCTAAAAAACAAAACCATAGAAAGGAGCCTCGGGCTGAAAAGTGGACAAGAGTTTCTGACAAGTGGCATGGATTGGGACTTACTCGTGTGAGTGGATGCCAAACAAAATGATGTGGTATGCTAGGTCATCTAATCAACATGTGGATGCTGAACAAAATGATGTGGTGATGATGTGGTGAAAGCCCTTTCCAAGTCAGTCTTGCACCTAGGAACATGTCAACAAATCTCTGATGGAAAACAAATCCTTGTTGAGGAGAGGCTTGATGGTACTTTATTTTGAGGGAAGAATTGTTGGGTGTACGCCAAAAGTCCTACATCGATTAGAAATAGAGAGGATCATGAGTTAGTAATCATAAACAATATTCAATTTTTAAGAAGTCTTTTATGAGGAGCCCAAAAACAAAGTACAGGTTCTTAAAGCTGAAATGAACAACATACCAAACATGAATAGGGATAGGTCCATTAAGTTTTAACAACAAAGATGTTGATTTCAATGTTTTCAATTATGGTATTTGGATAATTAATTTTTAAATATCTTTAATTTTTAAAAAATCTAGAATTTTCTTAAGGAAAACTATCTCGTGGTCTCATATAGCAAATTTACGAGGTAAGAGTTGTCACCCATTGAGGCACTAGTCTAGCTTTTAGAACTATGACATAGAGATTTAGTAAATTCTAAAGCATCCATGTGATCTTCACATCTGAACTCAGTCATTGAAGATTCCCAAAACACTCTTCTCATATCTAAATAAAAAGACCTAAATGACATTTACTCAAAATACTAAAAAAAGACCTTCCTTCATCTCAGATAGTTTCAGCCACTTCGATGATTGAAGACAGGGTATGTATTTTCATCTTTCCCTCTATTGAAACCTTTGTAAATGTGATTTATCTTACCCTCTATTCGTCTTCATCTAAGGGGCTATTTGTTTTGTGTGTGTTTTTTAAATGTTATTTATGAATAATGATGACAGTAGATTTGTAAGCCTTGAAGAAAATGGGAACTAGTAGGTAGGACATATGTAAGTAATGGGTATTAATTTAATTTCACACGGGTATAAGCCATTGTATGACTAAGGTTACAATGTATACACGTAACACGACTTAACCTAGGTACAAGTTATAAACTCGGGTACAACTATATTATGCCCAGGTACAACAGTGATAAACATCAAGTATAAAAACACATAAGACATAACACTAGTGTTAGGCACAAGTCTTGTTAACCGCGGGTACAACACATATATACTCTCAAAGACAACTAATTTATTATTAGGTATAAATGAGCTCCATCAAGGTATTAAAGTTACAACTATCCTGTAATTCTTTTATTATTTCATATATTTCCATAAATGTATTTATGATTTATATGGTGTTATATAGGTATTTCAAAGATGTCGTTTACCAAAGTCAACTCAAGATACAAAAAGATTGGCACAAGATGTGCAATTATTAAAGTTCGATAAGGAAGCCCTGTCACGCTTACCCTCTGCTGCTACTACACTTCAAAAGGCAGTAAATACCTTTAAGATGATAAACCAATGTTGATTATTGGCATAATTCTCATGGAGGTGTTGGAAGAGCTATTTGTGCTAATGGAAATGGTGGTCATAGACATTTATCCCCTTGTTGACCAAAATATGTATAGATCAAATTTCTACTACTCCTACCAAAGGACTATTACCTAATCCCCAATAAAGGCACCAAAAACTTGTTTAGACCAAATAGAACTTGTATGCTCATAATAAAAATGGATTTGTCAATGAAATTTATTGGAAGATTTAGGTTTATCATAATGCCACAAGTGCAATGTGTCGCATAAGTAATAAAAGGACCCATAAGTCCCGATATCGCTCCCATGCAGATTAAAATAATTTAAAGATCAACTACCCCAACTACTCAAGTTCCACACTATTCGAACTCTCCATTTCATAAAATTTTTAGTAACCTAACTAAGAATCTTACTATCTCAATTTCTACATCTATAATAAAGAAAAATTTAAAATCCTAGACCTAAACCTGGACTGAACTCGCATTATCGCTGGAAGTAGACACCGGATTTCACTGTCGTGAAATTATCAATTCCCCTAAATATTATCTAATCTTATTCTATCATGAATTGAACCTAAAATTGTCAAAAGGCAAGGTATTGTTTGATTTTCCCTTAACCCATACATTTCACTTATTAGAATCATGTTCATTTATAAACATGTCTAACCAATTACTCGGTAATCAGAATTTTTATAAGATCCTGGATATTTTTCTTTCCAATACTTCATACCCATTTTATGACTCGCAGATTCTCGCTTCCCAAGACAAAAATATCGCTTATTTCTGCCAAAATGACAAGATGTCTCATCCTGAGGATCTTAGTATTCTCCCTTTCCTTTATTAGATCAAGCTAACACAGGATCAAGATCATTCCTCAAGACCAATGAGAGATCTCTAATTGATTAAACTGGATATATCACGAATTAATTCTCAAAACCATGAGTAAATTTATGATTTATTCATGGTCTTTCAAAGTTCATTAGTTATTCAATATTAGTCTAGCATACTCTAAGTAACTCGTGATCCATGCTCTCAGAATCTCCATCTCTCGTGTTTACCTGTGAGGGCCTCTTAGAAATCGAGCTGCATAATGGTCTTTAAATGTACAAGGTACTAACATTGGGAAATAATTCACTTGGCAGAATGCAACACGATCTGGGGGCCAAACTCAAAATTTTAATCCAAGAAATTTCTTTCTAATTGTAAGGTGAAATACCATAATTAACATTAAATCTTCTAAATGGTTATGTTTCTCGAAACTAAATCATAGTGAACACTCAAATACCACTTAAAACAATGTAACTGTAATCAACTCAAAGAAATGAATTCCATATTTTATCTAGATTTCAGTATATTCAAACAGAAATCGGAATTGATCTTCAATAATGAATCAACTTCCCTTTAAAGTTTTTGAAATCACCCACTGCTTTCTGTGTCTAGTAAACAAATTGAAATGCCAAATCAATCTACGATAAAAAAATGTTAAAACAGTTAAAAATATACAGGCAGCCCTGGCCTCAGATGCCTCTAGTTTTCCTGGTCGACCGACCGCGCCACTTTCCCCTCAAATTTTTCTATTTATAGAGCCCTGTAGCTCAGTCTCACCAAGGCTGGGCATTGTGGATCCTGCACCGCCCGATTGTACCCTCTCTGTCGAACCTCGAAAGCGTTTGTTGTGACAAAGTTTAAATCTTTATCGTGTGTCTCTATCAAGCAGTTACAAGAGTTCATCGCAACTTGCTCCCTATGTCTTTTCAGATCTCACGCGAAAAAGTTTCGGGTCGCGACAAGATTCTTCTTCATCATATTCATTCTGTCGCAACAAAGTTTCCTATGTCGCGACATATCTTTCTTTGGCTCTTTAACAATCTATCTTGCATGTTCTATCATTCTATTTATCTTCTAGTGTCGCGATTAATCTATAAAGGATTATCGAATAGCTATGTCATGATATCGATAATTACGTCACGACGTTGTTTCGCAACTTCTTTTTATTAGTAATGTGATCATTATGTTGTGACAACATTTCTCTTGGTTCTTGTTGCAACAATGTTTCTTGTATTGTCGCACTCGTCGCACTCAAGAAAGTCTCTGTCATGATCAGAAAGTTCCGCCAGAACAGAAGTCTTGTTGCCACTTAACCCGATTTCTTGTTGTAGTTTCATTTTGATCTTGCAACATAGTCTCTTAGTGTTGTCAATGTTTTCTATCGCAACGAAGTTTTTATGTCGCAACAAGACTTTTTGTATTCAACTCATCTCTTTGCGGTCGCACCTGCTTGTTATGTCGCGACAAGACTTCTTCCTATTGAATCTTTACTCGCGACATAGAAAAGTCCGCAACCTTGTTTATCAATTTTCAACATCTTTCATCGTGACCTTAAGATCCTCGTCAATATAGTAAATATCTCTTCAGTTTGAAGTATGTCACAACATTTGATTTTACGTTACTAGGCCGCTTCATTGGGCAAGCATCACATGTCGCGACCTTGTTTATCCGTCAAGAAACCACTTTCTTCTTCTTTCAAGGTCGCTGAATATACATTACCTCTGCGACAGAGGTCTTCTTTGAAGCTCTTCTTCTCGTCTCAACAAGCTTTTGACCACGTTGCAAGCAGCGCTGTCGCTGACGTAAGATCCCTTGTCGTGATGCACTTCAAGTCGCTGCTTCATTTGACGCCAAGAGCCATGTCAGAATCAAATTCTCGGTGTTGACATTCTGCTAAAAAACCTTGTCGCAACATAAACTTTCTTTGTCTCAGCTGAATGGTTAGATTCTTCCCATTTTCTGTCGCGACACACTGTCTTTTGTCGCTACAGAGCTCATATGTCAATATTCGTAATTTTCAGGTTACGACAGAGGAAACATTGTCGTGATAGTAAATTCCCTTCGCTTATTTTCTTGACGCTTATTGTGACACAAAACTCGTCGACATAGACTCCATAGAATTGCTATTTTTCTTTTTCTTGCTAGAATTTTCTCTTTTGAATTAAAACCCGTGAAAATACAAAGTTGGTGAATATTCATACCGCATTAAACATATCCAATGTAGTAAAAACAGTCAAAATATGGATTAAAAACTTATAGAGCTTAGATTCATGAAATTCCCCAAAACTTAAAGTTTTGCTTTGTCCCTGCCAAAAGTTAGTTAAAAATTTGCTTAGTCCTCAAAACAATTTAGCTTTATTTCTTAGTGATTACTTTTTTGTCTTCTACTCGCAATCCTTTAATCAACTTCCTAATTGAAACTAGTTAGTTAAAGATGTCACAAACTTTGAATGCACCTGTATCTAGAACACTCTTCCACTTCACATTCAATGAAAATCACGATTTAAATAAATAATTTAGCCAATTCATCCCTGTCGTGATGTATAATATCTTCTCCCTTTCTCAAAATTAAGAATCTGGGGCCTTACACGCTATCAGATATCATTTTTGGGTCCCATATGCTTGTTTTTCACATTAGTCTCCACTAATGTAGGCAAGTATAACCTTCAAGATCAATAGGTCTTTTAGGCTTCAAGTTTGGCTTCAAAATGTGGGTGGATAATTGGAGAATTTAAGCTAAAAATTACCCAGATTCCAATCTTCAAATTTTTTTTTTTTTTGTCTCTATTCTTCATCCCTTTCTTTTCTACTGATGTCAGAAAAGAAATCTTTCCCCCAACCTTGATCTTGATGTCCATACTGCATACTCTCATCTTGGTAATTTTATTTGCCACTGTAATTCTAATCAAGTCAGTCCCTTTAAATAGAAGTCCTTTTTTCTTTTCTTTTCACTTGCCAAAGATTTTTAGGAATAGTGCAATGTTTTGTCTTTTCAGGCTTTCTACCACTCTAGAGAACTTTAATAGCAATCACATTAGTTTGGTAATAGGGTATTAGGTGTTGAGTCCCTATGAACTTAATTGTTCAAGAGAGGAAGGCCACAAGATAAAACTTTATTCAATTTGACAATTTACAATCTTTGACTCTTGTGAGCCCTTTCCTTTCTTCCTTCCACTGTTCCTTTCTTTTTCCACCATTCATTCTTGTTTTTCCCTTCAAATCAAAATAACATTCCCCCAATCTTGTCCTTTTCTGCATTTTGAGGTTCTTTTCCTGAAACCTGGGCAATAAAGGGTCTTTACTGTAGGATTAGAATAAAGGAAGGGTTTGAGGTTTCTAATTGTTGGTTCAATGAAGAAGTTAGACAATCGGTCTTTACACTGAACTAGAGGTATAAGCCAGCATATACGAGGGCAGGTCGAAGGCTCAAACCTAAGGATGGCTTATATCACTTCCTTCGTTAGTAGTATCTAAGATTTTGCCTTTGACTAATAATATAATGCTCTAGGACATTGAACTATTTTGACTGAATGAACCAAGAAGATGTCCCTCATCTTTCACAATTTGTTAAGGACTCACTTTGACCATGTGCATTGTTTTTCAGAATTTTTACTGACCTTACTATTTACACAAACAGTCTCAAAAGCCTTATTTGTTCTTCCTATTGAGGACATCTTCCTAAATCTGAACATTCAACTTCATTATGGCTAAACTGCAACTTCTTTTTCCAATTATGGATTAGCCTACCACAATGCATCTATCAAAGGGTTGTTTGGCTTTGAAATTTGTTGTTATGTTGTTTTAATCATGTAAAGAAGTTCGTTTATTTTGATCATGCATTCAGCTCACAATAATACAACACAACCACAATTGTAATCAAGTCATTTCAACCAAACATGCTGCAACAATTAAACAATTTGATCCAGGTAGTTGTTTTCTTCTTTATTCAACTAAGTAAATGGTAATCATGAAGCAAGAAACTAAATCAAAACACACTAATCAATCAAGAACACAAATGAACACAAAATTTTTCAATAACTGGTTTTGAACTTTTATTCAGAGGAATGATTACAAATTTTGTTTGGAGAGAAAACAGAATACAAGGGTTTATCTTCTTCTTTTTTAGGATTTGGAAGTTTTTAGGTTTTGAAGTTCAAGGTTAAAGCAGAAGCAAAGATCGAGGGAAATTTGGGAATGGAGATGTCTGACTTTTCTTCACGTGGTTCTTCCTATGAAAGAGGCAATCATTTCTGTATACTCCAATCAAGGCATCAATTGATCTTGCCTATGAGCCAAATTATTCACAGATCCTTCAACTTCAGTGAGCACATTGTGTATGTTCACTAAATTTTAATTCACTTGGTCCATACTATCATTCCATAATTTATGACTGTAGTTAGTATCCATCTCTAGCTCCTTGTTTCTCTTCTCCATGGGCCTTCCAAATTCCTTGAATTGTTCTTTGTAAAGATATTTGAACCCCCCTCGCTTCAGAACATACTCGGGGCTTCTATATTTTCCCTCTCTTATCCAAAATGAAAGCATGATATTCATCTCTTTTAGCTGCTACTCATTGTAGAAGGTCTTATTCTCGAAACCAAATTCTCTGCATCACCTCTTTCTCTCCTTTTCATTTCTTCTTCCATTCCTCATATCTTTGTTAGAGCATTTGTTCCCATCATTACTCCCTTCTTCTGAAGTCAGCCTCCAGAAACTCCTCTCTGACCTTCTCGTTGTTGTCTCTATCTCTTCTCTCTTCCTCCATTTCTTTTCATTGATACCAGCATCTCCATACTGTACTGATTATTTTTAACACTCACGGGTTCAACAAAGGTCTGCCTTACCTCAGGAGGTGAATGAATTAATGGACTTCTTCTGCTCTGCATCTCCTCCTCAATTGGTAGTTGGCCTTCATATGGGATTTGTTCCATCCTTAACTGTTCATTTTCTTCTTCCTCAGGCTCCACTGCCAATTCCACAATCTCCATTTCTTTCCTCTTTCTGTTCTTTGGGCCTTTTATCACCCCTGTCAATGTTAAGGGAGAAACCTTAGGGCAGATTTCTTCCTCTGCCCATGTCCCTTTAACTCCAACCAAAATACAAAGTCTGGTAAATGCTTGTCGACGAGGGATTCGGCCCCCTTTTCACACTGCGGGAAGCACCTTATGGATGATTCCATTATCTTCCCCACATCGAACTTGTATCCCTTCAATAAGGCATACAAGATTATGGCTTCTTGCTCCCTTATAGTGCTCAGATGCTTTGTGGGAATTATAATAGAAGCAATGAAATAAAACCACACCTTAGCTTCTTCCGTTAGTGAGCCTTTGTTGATGGATTCATGGGGATTCTTCTTTGTTGCATTTCACTTCCCCTTTCTAGCTGTCAGGAATTCTATAATCCTTTCTACATGGTTGTCTCTCGAAAGCAGCTTTTTTACTTAGATCCATTCTTAGATCTTTGATTTGGAAAATCCTCATTAATCCTTTCAGGCCCAGCTGGAACCATATTCCTCTAATGACACCGAATCCCTTTCATCTCCACTATGTCGTACTAAACTCCTTGACTACTGCAGCAAAGCCAAGTGGTTTGTGTTTGCCTTACAAGCTCCAGCCCCTTTTTTCTATTATCTCTGCAAAGGGTGAGATGAATGTATCGAACCCCCTTTCTCCAATAAACCCTTTGTTGCTCAGATTCTTCTCCTGGAAGGAGTAGGTTTCATCTAAAATGAATGCTTTATCGTCTTCAGATTCTTTAGCTTGCTCAGCTCTACTTTGTTCAGCTCTTTTATGCTTTCTTTCCTTCTAAGCTGGGTTTTGTCTCTCTGCCTTTCTCACCTTCTTCCCACTGTGGTTGTTTATGTCTCTGAGGTTCCTAAATGAACCTCCGCGCTTCACCCGTTGTGGTATTGTTCACTTCATCATCTCAACGTAGATTGGGGACCGGTTTCTGGGTCTCACATGGATGAGATCTCAGTTTGGGGTTTAGGATCTTGGAATTCTAGGTTTTGAGATGTCTAAGAGAGGTAAATAAAGGTAAATTAAAGTAGAGTTTTGAATTATGTGAGGCACTGAAGGAGGTGGCCTTAGTTTTGAAAACACTCTTCGCAATGGCTTAATAAATGAATGTTTCTCTTCGTTTGTCGCGATAATTAATGATTAGGTCACAACAATAACCTTTAGACTTAATTGTGGAATTTATCTTGTGGCTCTTCAAATTAAAATTTGCACCCATCCTTTATTATCAAAACATTCATGTCGCATTACTCCTCAGGTTGTTCATGTGTTACAACTCGTCGCGACAAGAAAATATTGTTCTGATAGAAATTTGCTTGTAGATTGTAAAATGTAGGTCGTGAATAAAAGAATCGCCTTTAATGTTTGTTCAATTTTTAATACAATGTCACGACACATAGAGAGATAATTGTCATGACACACGGTTTTTCGATTAATTAGAACAGGTCATTGCCATGGTTATGAGATTGAGAAGAATGTCACACTCCCTTCAGATCCACTTGAGGTCGTGTCGCAATATTCTAAGTTTCGTGTCACACATAAAATTTCCTTTTCAAATTGAGTCCAAATTATTTATGTTATGATTATAGAGAAAGTATGTTGCGACATCTTTTCAACATTGTGCCTAAAAGTTTGTTGCACATGTAAACTCAAGGTCATGACAAGACTTCATTCAAGGTGTTATGATGCCGTGACTCTAATTTTCAAGTGTCGTGGATAAAAATTTGATTCCTCAAAATTCTCGTAAGTTTAAACTAATACTTCCAATTCATTAATCACCCACAATTCACCAATTATAATTCAAAGCTAGAAAAGACATATATATCAATAGAATTTTTAATTCAATTATGAACAACAATCATTAGCATAAAATACTCAATCAAGGCTTTTAAGCACTTTAGCATCTTGAAAGTCAAGTTCTGTTCACTAGCTCTAAAATCATCAAATTTCTCAAACTTCAACTATGCATTATTATCTAAAACAAATTTAGGGAATAGAAATACCCCTTTGTAGCTAATTTTGCACACCACTTTAAGGTGCAGGCTTTATAATAACTCTTATTCCAACATCTTTTCCTATCCGTACTAAAAAACATTTTAGCAAATGATCAAATTTCCTAACAAAACTCTAAGAAAATCAAAAGTAAACTTCAAAATCATAAAAGTAATCAACATCAATCAAAGTTAATTTAAAAATAAAGACTGGTTTAGGTTACCTCCCAAGAAGGTCGCCATTTAATGTCCTTATTGACATAGGTCAGAGTGTCTTCGCCAGAGAATTTTCTTTTCCCTTTCCGCATTCGATCTACCTCGCTTCCATGCTCCTCTAAGATAATGCTTTAGTCTCTGACCGTTTACTTTGAAATCACTTCCAAATTTAGACTTCAATGTCACTGCTCCAAAGGGTGTACTTGCTACCACTGTGAATAGACCACTCCATCTTGACTTCGGTTTCCCTAGAAATAGCTTTAGCCTAGAGTTGTATAAGAGAACTTGTTCTCCTGCCTTGACCCTCTCCTTAAGATCTGACTGCGCACTTTCGGGTCTTTTCAGAGATTCTAGCATTGTCATAAGCTTCATTTCTTAGCTTTTCCAGTTCATTCATTTGGAGTAGTTCTTTTTCTTTGTGCCTTGAAAGTCATAATTTTGCTTTTGATAGCCCACATAGCTTTGTATTCCAGCTTTTAAGTGGGAGATGACAAGGTTTTCTTCATATATAATTTATATGGGACATTCCAATGGGAGTTTTTAGTAGTTCTATATAAGCCCACGCTCATCATCCATTTTTCTATGTAATCATCCTTTCCTCGCTTGCATTAATCAAGCTTCCATAATTTTGTTGATCTCCCTATTGGAAATTTCAACTTGTCCATTTGATTGAGGGTGATAAGTCAATCCCATTAGATGTTTGATTCCATATCTACTCATGAGTTTTTCAAAAACTTTATTTGCAAAATGGCTCTCACCCGATGGATTGCTCCTGTGCTCCAAATCCGCCTCAAAATGTTTTTCAGATAAACCCAACCACTCGTAATGGCACTACTGACAGCCGTTGCTTCCACTCATTTGATACATAATCCACAACTAGGAGAATGTACATATTGCCAAATGATAATGGGAAAGGTCCCATAAAATCTATTCCCCATACATAAAAAATCTGCACCACTAGAATTCCTTGCAAGGGCATTTCATTTCTCCTCGGCTGTTTCCATTCTCCCCGACAAGCATCACTGGCACTGTTTTTACCCATTCAAAATAGTCCTTGAATAGAGTAGGCCAATAAAATCTGATTGAGAATTCTTCTAGGTTGTCTGTCTCAAAGTGTCCTCCATGGTGATGCATGATATTTCTTCATAATACCATCACCTTGTTCGTTTTTTAAATATCTCCTATGATCATATCTCGTCTTCTCTATGCGTAGTGGCATCCCATATATGCTAATCGCAATCGCTTCACTGTCAACATCAATATGATCATGCTGGTACTGCATATTGGTATACCTAGTGAAAGCTGACTATAAATACATAAATGAATGACAGTATTTCACATTTACTTTTCCATCATTTGATTCAATCTAGATAGTGATCCGTTATCACATTGTCAAGACTCTTATCCTCTTGGATCAAGATCAAACTCCATGTATAGCAGACCCAGACTGATCGCTCGCTTGGCATCCTTCTTTTTGCCATTAGATATTTAATTGTATACGATTAGTGTGTGTATTACAACACGGGATCCTGCACATATATATGGCCCACATTTTCACAAGCAAATACCATTGCTAGCATCTCCTTCTCTCAAGGGAGAAGTTCTCTTTATGCCTCATCAATGCTTCTGCACAAGATATGGCCTGAATATCTTTTAGTTCTATGTCCCATGCCCCATTGCATAATCACCGCATCACATATTATTTCAAACTCACTGCTCACCCGTGTCAACATAATGGGAGCGATATCAATATGGATTTGATTTCAAATGCAAGACTACATGATTCATCAAATCAAATTTTGCATCTTTTTTCCAACAATAATCACACAATGGTCTCGGAGAGATTTTTTGAAAATCTTGATTTAATCTTCTCAGAAATCCAAAGATAGCCCAGTAGAAGCTTCTGATTCCTCTTATTGTTGTAGATATGAGAGTTTTTATATAACAGCAATCTTTGTCGTCTACTCAATCCATCAACATAAATTCAGGTTCTAAAACAATACCTTCAAGCACATGAAATGGCATTTTTCTCAATTTAAAGCTATATTTTTGTCTTGGCATCTCTAAAGTACTGTTTCTAAGTTTTTCAAACAATCTTCAAAACTAGATCCATATACTAAGAAGTCATTCATGAATATTTCCATAACCTCCTCCACCAAGTCAGAAAATATAGACATCATACATCTTTGAAAGGTGGCAGGAGCATTACATAATCCAAATGACATCCTTCTAAAGGCAAAGGTGCCATAAGGACATGTAAATGTTGATTTATCCTGATCCTCTGGGGCTATTGAAATCTTGTTATAACCAGAATATCCATCAATAAAACGATAATGGGAGTGCCTTGCTAACCTATCTAACATTTGGTCAATGAAAGGTAGAGGATAATGGTCCTTTCTGGTAGCAGTGTTAAGTTTCCTGTAGTTTATACATACTCTCTATCCTGTCACAGTTCTTATAGGAATCAATTCATTCTTATCATTTCTGATCACAATGAATCCTCCCTTCTTTGGAACCACATGTACTGGGCTCACTCAAGGACTGTCTGAGATTGCATATATGAAGCCTGCATTTAGCCATTTCAGGACTTCTTTTCTGAATACTTCTTTCATTATTGGATTCAACCTTCTCTGATGTTCTATAGAAGTTCTAGCATTCTCTCCAATGTGATTCAGCATACATTAGTGACCGATTCTTTCAAATCTTCTATAGACCAAGCTTATTGCTTCTTTATATTATTTTCCGAGAGTTCTGGAAGAAGGCTTCTTCCAATGAAGCATCCAACTAAAATGATAACTGGCTTTCCTTTTTCTGGTTGCAAGAAGGCATACTTTAAATGTTCAGGCAATTCCTTGAGTATTAAACCCTCTGAGGTTTTGTTTTCTTCTACAACTTTTTCTTCATAACTATTGGACCTTTCTCGCACCAAGTTTCTCCAACACCGAATACTAAATCTTGACTTAAAATCGAGTTCATAATTCTAACTTCACGATGCTCAAGATACTAGAAATTCATCTCATTCTTTTTCATCAAATTCTGAAAATTACAAAGGGCGCCCAAACTGACAGAATTTTTGTTTCACAATTTCATAGCCAAAGACTAAGGCCGACTCTAGTTGTTTCAAATCGGTGGATGTAGATTGAAGTGCACCGCTTCATCTCCAACCCTAAGAATCGCTTCCCTTTTTCACATCAATCAATGTGCTGCCTGCGTTAAGAATGGTCTTTCCCAATATGGGACTTGTCGTTTGTCTTCCATATTAATGACTATAGTCCACTAGAAAGACAAATTTCCCCACTTTGATCAGCACATCTTCAATGATGCTTCCCAGATGAGCCACGTCCCGTCCGCCATCCTTGTGGTAATGGTTGTGGGAGTGAGCTCCCCTAAACTTAATCTTTGAGCAATAGATAGAGGCATCAAGTTGATGCTAGCTCCAGAATCACACAATGCTTTTCCCATATCAGCATCCCTAATTTTGTAGGGTATAGTGAAGTTGCCTGGATCCTGCATTTTCTCTGGTAAGGTCTTCTGAGTCACTACACTGCAGGTTGTTGTTAGGCTCACTATCCCTTCCTCGCACCTTCTTTGCTCAATATATCTTTCATAAATTTTGCATACTGAGGCATCTGAGTTAATGCCTCCGAGAAAGGAATGTTGATCTCTATTTTCTTAAACATGTTTAAGAATCTAGAGAACTACTCCTCTAGCTTTGCTTTCTACAGTCTTTGAGGGGATAGAACTAGAGGATTGTCAGCTTTAACTTCCTCCTTCCCCTGCTGATTGGGCTGCATTTATGTTGTTTTCTTTTTCTCAATTGTTCCTGAACTGTGCTGGTCAAGTTTCTCTCCTATTTATGCTTGTTTCTCTTCCTCGGTGTCCCTCTTTTCACCTCTCTTTTCATCTAGCTCTCTGCCACTTCTCAAAATTACTGCCATACAATCCTTTAGATTCTTTTTGGTGTCACTTGGAAATGAATCCTTAGGCTCTTTCTGCACAGCTTGAGCTAGTTGCCTTATCTGTATCTCTAGATTCTTCAAAGAGGCATTAGTGTTTGGTTGAAGCACAGCTATGTTTGCTTAGAAGTTTTCAAGGTCAGAAAATTTCTTTTCATGCAAATTCAAAATCCTTTTGTTTTCTAACATGAAATGAAGCATATGATCTTCAAAGGATCGAGTCCTTCTCTGACCTTGATAATCTCCTCTACTGTCCCTTTGCTGCTGTTGTTCTTTGAACCTGGGTTGAGCATTTGCCACTCCCGTCTGTGTCTAGTGGCCATGTTGCGCCTCTCCACCATATGAAAAGTTTCTTACTGGTTCCCTCGCTGCTGGTGTATAGTGTGTTGGCAAGTTAAGGTTAGGCTTGAAGTGATAACTTCTTTGCTCATTCATATACTTGGTTTCCTCAACTTGGTAGGGCTCTTCTTCTGTAAGACCCAAGAAAATTCCAATTTTCTCAACAAGGGTAAAATCGTAATTTCGATCAAAAATCTAAAATTTATTCTCTAGATCTCGAATGACGAAACGGATTTCACCGTTAGAATCGTCTCGCGAAATCGAGCTATCACGTCGAATTTCGAGACAGTCGGAATTTACATGTTTTTCGAGGCATCGAGTATCGGGTGCCGTAAAACAAAATGTGAGGTGACAAAAGTCACCTATAACATGTACACATGTTACACATGTTGCGTGAGTAGAGAGGTGATGGAAATGGACGGCCGAGATAGTGCCAAATGTCGAAAATCCAAGCTTGGGGACATAGATGGCATTATAGAATTTGTTTTAAATGATAATAAGACAAAAACTGTAATAGTGTCGTCTCCTACCTTTATTAAAAGAAGCCAAAATGTGGGAAGAATAAAAAGGAGATGCGATAGCCATTTTTTTTTGTGTTTTAGTGAGAGAGTATCAAGCTTCTTCAGATTCATGAGATCCGATAATCACGAAATTCTTCTGAGCAAGCAGCGAGCCGTTTCTACGTGGAGAGGCCTATGCACGGGCCTCCCGTTTTGTGGAGTTTCGGCTGCAAACTCCGTGGAGGTAGGGATTTATCCTACTTGGTTTTACACTTTGTTTAAGTGTTTTATGATGTTTCGCCGTTAAGGCCTTGAATCGCCAAGCTTGATCGTCCAAAAAACTGGGACCGAATTGTTAGAATTTTTTGAGCTATTTCGATGTACCCACGGATCATGCGGTGGACAGTGTGGGTTGTCAGGTTGTGATTTATGCATAAAATCATGTATCAGATGTGTAAGGAGGTTTAAAATGACCATAGAAATCGTGTCTCAAAGTGAACCATGATTGATGATAGGCCGTGAACAAGAACTCAAGGGTTTTAACGCTCACATGAATAAATGCATACGACCAATTTCCTACAAGTGGAAAATGTGTTTGGTCAGAAAGTGATTCAAGATGAATTGCTTCAGGTTCGCTGACAGCCCACGGAGCTAATTTTTGGGTGTAATGGATTGTGAAATTGCATAACATGTTTGTGTGATTTAAATTATGTAAATATATGCATGATGATATATTTGCATGTGTTATATAAATTGTATTGAATTGGCATCATGCATTCCATATGCGCCGGGGCACCCTGGTAACGATAGGAGAGTGTGCATAAGGTGGTTTATCGAGAGTGGTTTCGGGAGGGTTGACTAATAATAATAATTATCGGAGTGTGTCCATTACATATCGGAAGGTAGTCCATATAAAAATTATCACCGCCGGAGTCGCCCAATTGGATATACATCGGAGGTTGTCCACTAAATAGACTATCTAGCTCTGGCCCACTACATATCGAGGGTTGTCCACAATTAAAAACAAATACCTTTGTTTGAAAATGGTCTTCTCATACATGGCTTAGGCAAGTGTGAGGGAGTCGGTGAGGACTCGGGAAATGGGTTGGTCATTTAGACATTCAAGTAGGATCACGTATTTGCTTGAATGTGTGTTTGGCATAGAGCATCGGTGATATGCACTTCTGAGAGTAACCCATTTAGGGTGATTCCACTACTAAGCATTAGCTCACCCTGTCGAGGGAATTATATTATTTCAGGTACAGGGAGCGCACAGGGAGATGGCTCATCTTAGAGGCCGATACTAAAGAAAGCCTGCTACGGCTTTGGTGTTAATGACAGTACATGTATTAGAATTTAGAATTTTAATATATGTTAATAAGAGTAAATTTTAACCTTGGAACTATTGTGGTATAGTCAGTATATGTTGATGAGTACTGTAGTGGGCCTGGTGGGCCGTTTTTACTCATGTTATGTATTATATTGGATTGTTCGTTGGGATAGTTTGTTCTCGGGTAGAGCTCCACGCATAAAGGAGATCATCGATTTTCGTGGAGAGATGCTCGTCACCCGACATTCACGAGTGTTTCCGCGGGTTGACGGGTAGTCAACGGACACCCCGGTTTTGGGGAGTCACATCTTCAACTAGTCCTTCAGCACTTCTTCTAATTCTTCTTCATCATTCCCACTTCATGCAAAGTGTGTATTCTTCTTTCATTATTTCCCATTATTTATCATCGTGATCCAAATGCTTATAGCTATCATTCTATCAAGCCCAATAAGACCATTTCCTTTCAACTTGCTGCTGCTCCCTAAAGCTTCAGATGGAGCCTTGTAGTTGCATTTGGCAAGGTCTTCAATTAGTTGACATGCCTCCTCTGCATTTCTTATTTTAAAAGCTCCACAGAAGGATACATCAATTATACCCTTGGAGGCATAATTCATAGCATGATAGAAAATATCCATCTGAGTAGTCAGATCTATTCCATGCATAGGACATTTTTTCAGCAATCTTTTGAATCTCTCCCAGCGCAGTGTAGAGACTCATCTCCCCTTTCTTGAAGACAATATCTCTCTCTCGCAGGAGGAGCCTGGAGGAAAGAATATGCTCATATAAGCCTCCACCAATTCTTCCTAAGTGTTCACTGATCCCACTGGCAATGAATCAAACCATGTTGCTGTCACATCTCTCAATGAAAAGGGGAAGAGTTGCAACTTTATTATTTTTGGTCTCACCCCATTCAGCTTGACTGTGTTAGCCATCCTCATGAATCTTCCCATATGTTCATTGGGATCTTTAGAGGGGTGACCTGTGAACTGGTGTTGCTACACCATAGTAATCAATGATGGTTTCAGCTCAAAATTGTTTATTTCAATTACAGGTTGTCTTACTGCAGAGTATTCCTCTTAGATAGTAGGCCTCCAAAAGTCCTCCATAGTATTAGGCCTCTGATTTCTCTTTACTTCTTCTTCTTCTTATGGAATGGCTTGCAATCTTTCTTCGACGGCCATATTTCCGATTCTCGCACCGGTGATTCTTCCAGATTCCTATAGGTTCTCTCAATTTTAGTGTCTAGAGGCAATAGATATGCTTCTGGTCTTCTATGCATTTAAATTCTTCCTGAAAATAGAAACACACTGAGATCAAATGGAGTCAATGATATCAAAAATTATATATCTATTTAGGCTTCCAAAAATATCAATAGCTTATTCAAATTACCATCAGCAAAACCGTTTTGCTATTTTTCTCTCGAAATTTTTGTAAACAAAGAAAATGTCCAAATTAGCATTTCTCTTTTGTTAGAATATTGATTTTTAAATCTTTGATCCTCAAAAGAAAGGCGCCAAAAACTTGTTGACCAAAATATGTATAGATCAAATTTCTGCTACTCTTACCAAATGACTATTACCTAATCCCTAATAAAGGCACCAAAAACTTGTTTAGACTAAATAGAACTTGTATGCTCATAATAAAAATGGATTTGTTAATGAATTTATTGAAGATTTAGTTTGGTCATAATGCTACAAGTGCACAGGTCGTACAAGTAATAAAAGTGGACCTATAAGTCCGGATATCGTTCCCATAGAGATTGAAAAGAATTTAAAGATCAACTACCCCAACTACTCAAGTTCCACACTATTTGAACTTCCATTTCATAAAATTTTTAGTAACCTAACTAAGAATTCCACTATATGAATTTCTACATCTATAATAAAATAAAAAATTTAAAATCCTAGACCTAAACTGGATTGAACCAGATTATTGCTGGAAGTACACACTGGGATTTCACTGCTGTAAAATTATCAATTCCTACAACATTATCTAATTCTATTCTATCATGAATTGGAATCTAAAATTGTCTAAGAGGCAAGGTAGTATAGTTTGGATTTCTCCCTTAACATACATTTCACTGATTATAGAGTCATGTTCATTTATGAAACATGTGTCTAACTAATTACTGGTAATCAGAATTTCTTTATAAGATTTGGGTATTTTTCTTTTCCAATACTTCATACCCATTTCTTATGACTGTAGATTTCCTGCTTCCCAAGACAGGGCCATTGCCAAATTTCTACAAAATGACCGATATCTCATCCTTGAGATCTTAAAGAGTTCTTCATTTCCTTGATTAGATCTAAGCTAACACAGGATCAAGGAGAGATCTCTAATTGATTAAATTGATAGATCACTAAATTAATTCTCAAACCATGAGTAAATTTATGATTTATCTAAGTAATCTTTCAGAGCTCATTGGTTCTTCAATAGTAGTCTACCATACCCCCAAGTAACTGCATCCATGCTCTCAGGAATCTCCATCTCTATGTCACTCAGAGGGCCTCCTGGAAATCAGAGCCAGACAATAGTCCTTAAATGGGTACAAGGTACTAATATTGGGAACAATTCACTTCATGAACAACACCATTCAAATAAACTCAAAATTCTCAATCCAAGAAATCTCTTGATAATTGTGCAGGAAAGACCATAACTAACATCAAATCTTTTCTAGCTAAAGTTGTGTTTCTTGAAAACTGAATCACAGTGAACATTGAAATACTAATTAGGAAATTTCCAATGTAACTGTAATCAACTGAAAGAAATGAATTCAAGATTTTATCTAGATTTCATTAGATTCAAATAGTAATCGGAATTGATCTTCAACAATTTAGCTCAACTTCTAAACTTCTGAACAATTCACTATTTCAAGTCCAGTAAACAAATTGAAATGCTACGCTAAATCTAATCTACGATAAAAAAAATAAAAGAAAAATATAATACAAAAGAGTCATCAGCTCCCCAGATGCTTTGGTTTTTTCGCCATCTGACTTCCTGAAAGTGTTGTTGCGACAGAGTTTTAAATCTTTATCGCAAGTCTCTCGTTTGGGCAAGATGTAGTAGTATGTCTACTTGTTCTTTGTGCTCCTTCTGATTCGGGGCCAGGATAAAGTTTCCTCGTCATGGCGGTATTCTTTTCTTCAAAGATATCTATTCTTTCATGACAAAGTTTCCTCAGTCGCGACATATCTGTCTTTCGCTTTTTAACAATCTGTCTTGCAAGGTCAGACATTCTATCCATTCTATGTCACAACAATCTTATGTATGATTATTGGAATAGTTATGTTGCGACATCGACAATTGTGTCGTGATAGTGTTTCTATGCCTTCTTTATCGTGTCGTGGACTTGGCTTTGCGTCGTGACAGCATTTCTATTGGTTCTGCTGCAACAATGCTCTTTGTATTGTCAACATTCCGTCATAATTTAAAAGTCTATCGCGATGCAGTCTTGTCGCCACTTAATATGATTTCTTGTTGCAGCTTCATTTTGATCTTGCGACATGGTCTCTTAGTGTTGTTGATGTTTTCTGTCGCAACCAAGTTTTTATGTCGCGACAAGACTTTTTGTGTTCAGCTCATCTTTGTGTTGCCACCCAGTTTTTTATGTCGCGAAAAGTTTTTCATATATTTTTATTTTATTTAACAACAAATTAATAGACACCACGTCACATGTTTGTTAGCATGTTCTACATTTCCACGCATTATATGTGGACTATATTATTTATTTTGACTTATTCTGGTTTATATTATTTATATTATTCAATATAAATTGTTGGAACTAACATATTATTATAAATTATATTTTTGTTTATAAATTATATTTTTTAATCGAATTATATATGATATTTAATATATTAAACTATAAATAAAAGTTAAAATTTAATAAGAAATACAAATCATAATTTAAATATTTTAAAAAAATATGTACAGTAAATTCTTAAAAAATTATTATCTACTAATATTTTTTATTTTTTTATGATATACTTTATTATTATTTTTTTATGATAGACTTTATTATTTTGTTATTCATGACAAGTTAATTTTGGTAATTTCTATAGAATTATGAATTAATAATTAAATATATCATAATAATAAATTTTTTATTAAGATGTGATTGAATGCTAATGTGGCTAAAACCGGTATCCGTTTGACAACCCGTCAACCTCGTTGAATACGTGATGTCTGCAACCGACACCAATTATGAAAAATTGGGCGTAGCCCCTTTGTACGGAGCTCTACCCAAGGTACATAACTTGTCCCACCATATACAAACGACCACACAGGTCCAAGAAATGTGCTAAAATAATGCCTCAGCCCCTGCAACAATACCTATCAAAACATATCCCAAATCCAAATATATCTCATGGTTCAAGAGTTTTTACATTACTTTAATACAAATATATATTAAACCTAGAATTTTAATACATGTATAAGATAAATTCACGTGCCATGAACCCGCTTTTCTCAAACGGCCTCTAATGAGTGCCGCTTCCCGACAAGCCTCCTCAGACTAAATTAGCGATTCTCGACAGGCGAGCAAAGCCTAGTAGAAAATTTCCCAATTCGGGTTACTCCCACCTATGCACATGCATGGCAAAACAAACATATCTGGCACTATACGAAATTTACTCAATTTCTATAAGGACCGATCCTGTCCCAAGTCCTCACCGACTCCCTACATATGCCTAAGTCGAATGCGAGTAAAATCACGGGGCTTTTCAAAACAAAACTTGTTGTTCTCAAAACACACTACCGAGTTTCTAAGAAAGTATTGACTACCCTTCTCGAGGCTAATGTGTTGAGAACCTTCCAACACCCATGGGCTCCTCCGAATGTAATTGTTGGACTATCTCCCCAACATAATTCTCCTGGAAATCTTCCGTCGAAATTCCTTTCACAACACCCGCTTCTTTCAATTTCATGTCATGCACTCACTCCTAATACTCTAGGGTGTCCCAGTGCATATGGAATGCATGATGTCAATTCCAACACATTCATGCTAATATATTTACATGCATATATATTAACATAATTAATCCAAACAAATCATGTTATTAAATTCACATCAATAACATCAAAATTAGCTCACATAGGCTAATTAGCAAACATAAACAATTCACTTTGAATAACTCAACATCATAAAAATTCGTGCAAAAATATTCATGTTACTATTCATGTGAACAGTGTAACCCTCGGGTTCTGTTCACGACCACACAAAATAGGAATGTTCTCCACTCGATTCAAAGGTTTTGAGACCGAGTTTACGGCTATAACAAGCCTCATAACATTCCTAACCATTTACATGGCTCTTAGCCAAAGATTAACCCAAGTAGGAAAATATCACTACCTCTTGGAGTTGTCGGAACTCCACCAAATTGGTGCCCACACGTAGTCCCCGCCGCGTAGAGCAACTTTCCTTCTTGCTCCATCGAGAACCAACGGTCCAATCGACCGGAATCCTAGAGAGAAGGCACACCTTCTCTCTCTAAAATCACCATCTCACGCTCACTGCATCCCTTCCTTCCAGCACTGCCCATTTTGGTGTTTTAATTTTGGAGAAGACAACTATTCAAGTTTGTCTTATTATCATTAACAATTTTATTAATTCCATCTATGTCCCTTCTTCTAGATTTTTGACACTTGGCACTATTTAGGCCGTCCATTTCCATCATCTCTCTAATCTTGCAACATGTGTCACAAGAGTACATGTTAAAGGTGACTTTTGTCACATCACATGTCGTTTTATGGCACCTGATACTCGATGCCCTCGAAAACGTAAATTCCTATCATTCTAATCTCGAAGGAAATTCGACATGGTAGCTAGATTTCAGTGAGAAGATTCCAATGGTGAAACTGCTTCATCATCCAAGATCTAGAAAATTTCTGATTTTACCAAAATTACGATTTACCCTTTTTTCCGAAAAATTGGAATTTTCTGCCCATCTAACGCGCTTGAGATTTTTATGTTATATAATTAAATAATATTTTAAAATATAAACACAACATTTACGAAAATCTATCAAATAACAAATATATAGTTACGGTTGTTACTTTTAGAAGGCACTTAAAATTTTTAATTATTTCGATATATTATATTTAATAAATAAAAACTAAAATAAATCTAAAAATTTAGAATAACAAATAAAAACCATAATATAAATATGTTGTTAAGAATCTATAAATTATTTGTATAAAAACGAATCTATAAATTATAACCGTTTCAATAAATTAATAATTACAAATTTATTGTTATTATGATATTATTATTATTATATTCTTAATAATATCTTGTACTAAATCAATAACTAATAATTAAACAAAACTAATATATATATATATATATATATAGAATAAACTATTAATTAATATGTAAGAGGATGATTTGTGTTGTGTGAGTTTTTATTTTATAAAATAAAATAATATTTCTAAAGAAGTTGCAACATTTATTGAAAAAAGCAATATCTACAAACTAATAGATAAATACAATAACTACTATTTTTGTGGTGTAACTTATTATTCCTCTTAACCAAACATTTTTTAAAATTAATTAATAGTCGGACACAATATTATTATAAGTATTTTTCACAAAATCTTAAATGGATAGATAATTACTACAATATATATATATATATATATATATATAAACAAATGACATATTTATCACAAAATCTATGCTAAGTATTTTTCAAAAAATTTTAAATGGATAAATAATTATTAACAATTACTACTTTTATGACATCACTTATAATTTCTATTTTTATTTAGACAATTTAAATATAATGATGCATAGGATTGTTCACTGGTCCAAAACCTAACTAGAGTATACGGATTCGAAACCCGAAAAACACATAATCTAAGACTCGGAGATCATACTGGTCAAGTTTGGACCAGGACCAGACCGGATCGATAAGTCCGATCCAAAATCGGACCCGACCGATATGTTCGGTCAAAAATCGGACTGGATCGATAAGTCCAATCCAAAATCGAACCAGATCGATAAAATCCGGCCCAAAATCAGACTAGACTAGTTTGGACTGGTGTACTAGTTTTCTTTTTCCAAAATTATGTTTCCTTTATTCCTTATATGATTATATCAATGATTCATATAATAAGCATGCAAAATATATATATGAGTTATATCTATTTCCGCAATAACTATTATAAGTTGTACTATTTCACTATATATGTATGGGCTATGAGCATGTAAAATGGTATTGCACCACTTATATTATATGAGCAAACCTCTTGTCCAGTATAGTAGTTGACTTAACACAAACTAATCAAATTCCTAAATATCATATAAAAGTCTCAAGTCCAATTTATTATACACCTAACTTGTAAGTTATAAAAACAAAATAAAGTCAAGTATTACCGTATAGTTGCAAAAATAAAATCCTGGAAAACACAATAAATTCAAGTATTTTCCAAAAGGACTATATTAAATGACAAAACGTCTTGAACTTCATATGTTTCAATTATAAATAGTCATGACAAAAATCCTTCCATTCAAGCTATGCTTAGCTCCATAAAACCATATCTACAAGATCTAATCAAAAGAATTAATTTTCAATTATAAACATACTAATATTATAAAATATATTTGTTATAGTATAAAACAATATTGGTCAATTACCGTTATTTTCTTTGCATCAAACAAAAACAAACTTGGATTCATCACCATTTATTGTCTTACCATTTTCAAGATGGAAACAACTTGATGATTTTATAGTTATTTATTTATGAAAAAATATTTGTTTATAAATTATAATTATACATAAAAAAAAATATTATAATAAAATAATAACAATTGTGTATTTATAATAATAATAAAATTATTTATTTTTAAATAAATAATAAAAATTATTCAATTTTAAATAAATAATAAGAATTATTCAATTGTAAATAAATAATAAGAATTATCTCTTTGTAAATAAATAATAATTTATTATCGATTTATAAATAAATAACTAATTATGAATTATTTATTTATAAATAAATAATAATGAATTATCTATTTGTAAATAAATGATAATAAATTATCTATTTATAAATAAAGATAAAGAATTATCTAATTGCATATAAATAATAATAAATGATAAATGACTATTAAATTTGATTATATTATATAAAAATAAAAGTATAACAAAAAATTTTTACCATAATTCTAAAAAAGAAAAGTTTCAAAAAAATTGGGTCCAGTTCGGATCTTGTTTTCTTTGGTTTTAGACAAGACTTGAACTCAAATTTTTTTTTCTTGAACTAGAGATCGGATCGGTTACTCTCCGGTCTAGTCTGGTCCGATTCAATCCATTTTTCCGGTCTGGAATGGTTTATGAACAACCCTAATGAGGCATAATGTGGTTATCTAAAATTAAAATAATATTTTATTTTTTTAATCAAATAATATTTTGTTGAATCATGTGTTGTTGTATATTTTACCCAAAAAACTTTTTACTTATATGATAGAATACACTTAATTATACTAAAATTTATATTGAAAATTTCAAATTATGGAACTTTAAACATTAATGAAATATTTATTAAAACCACCACTTTGGATTAGAAACCTTTGCAACATAACTTATCATTTTTTATTAATTGTAATAATTACACACTTTTGAAATTTAATCAAGTAATAATTAAAGAAAATATATATGATTTAAAAATAAAATGATAAATTTTTAATCAAACATATATTCGTATATATATTTAAAATAATATTTATAATTTGAAAGTAATTTTTAAGGATATAGGATCAATATGTACTTTATATATATTTGTTAATATATTTTCAAAAATATATTTAAAATAATTTTGTGAAACCCAGAGAAAATCCTAATTTTCCGGGGAATGGTAAATGGTAATTTCGCCACCGAATTTTTCTAGATCTCGGAGAATGAAACGAACTTCACCGTTGAAATCGTCTCACGAAATCTAGCTACCACGTCAAATTTCGTCGAATTCCGAGACAGTCGAAATTTTCACGTTTTTCAAGGCAACAAGGATAGTGCAGGACACTTCACACATTGTGAGTGGCTCAAGAGGCGCCACATGTCAAGCTGTGGGCAAAAAACAACATTGAGCTCAAGTATCATGAGCATACATGGCATCATGCCATTAGAGGAAAATCAGCAGATGGATAAGGGAGGTGTGTAATCCCATGGGCCACTTAAAATTTGACATGTGGCATGAGAGGACAAGTCACTTGTCCCAATCTTGACCCAAGCTCTCCCAACCAGTTTTTATAAGCAAAACAGAGAGAAGGAAAGAGAGAAAGAGCAGGATTTTGCAGCAGGTTCTTACCTTTCTCTAGAATTCCCGGGCGATCGACCGGTCGCTTTCCGTGAGGCAAGAAGCGCAGCTGCTCCCCACGGCAAGGGCCACGCCGCGGGTACTTCCGCTTTGTGGAGTTTCGACAACTCCGGAAGGTAGGGGTTTTCTTCTACTTGATTTACCCCTTGTTTAAGTGTTTTTTTAATGCTTGGGTTGATTTGAGGTTGATTTGAGGTTGATTTGAGGTTGTGACTGGCCGTTTGATCGGTCCCAAAACTTGGGACCGAATTGTTATAATATTTTGAACCCGTTTCTTTGATAGTGTAGGACTGTTTGTGGTTGTGTAGATAATTTTTATGCTATAAATTATGTTTTGGTGTGTATGAGGTGGGTGAAATGCCATGGATTCTGGGCTTTCACAAAGTGGAACTGATGAACATGAGCGATACCTACTTATTGTACCACCGCTCGGTTGGGGACTCGTTAAAAACAATCCTACTTATATGAATTGATCAAAAACGCCCATGTTGCTCGTGATGAAATTGTTTGAAGTAAATGGCTTGAATTGTGTGGAAATTAATAGGTTAATGCATGAACTTAATGTGTTTACATGATGAACACAATTATATAAAATATAATTGTGTGTAAGCCATTGGAATTGGATTTGTTATTAGCTCAAGTGAGCTAATTTGGATGTTATTGATTAAGATTGAATAACATGTGGTATGTGTGTAAGTTTGTTAATATAGGCTTAATTGATATATTGGCATGTATGGTTTGGAAATGGCATAATGCATTCCATGTGCACCGGGGTAACATAGAATATTAGGTGTGAATGCATGACATGAAAGAAAATAAAAAAAAAAAAAACGAACAAGGTTGTGAAAGGAATTTAAATGCAAGATTTTCCGGAGAATTGTGTTGGGAGATGGTCCAACAATTACACGTCGGAGGAGCCCATGAATTGTTTGGAAAGTTCTCCAACAAATTCACCTCGGAGGGTAATCCAATGTTTTTACTGAAACTCGGTAGTGTGTTTTCGAGAACAAAAAGCTTTTGTTTTGAAAACGGGGTTTTCTCATACATGGCTTAGGCAAGTGTGAGGAGTCAGAGGACTTGAGACATGGATTGCATGTAGACATTCAAGTAGATCACGTATTTGCTCGAGCGTGTTTACATTGAATCATTGCATGTGCACTTAGTTGGGGAGTAACCCATTTAGGGTAATTTCACTACTAGGTAATTGCTCACCCTGTCGAGAGAATATTATTTCAGGTACAAAGACTGTTCGAGAAGACGACACTCTTTAGAGGCCGATTTTTAGAAGAAAGTCGGGTTGTGGCTTTGATGTTTTTGGTATAACATGTATTAAAATTCTTAATTTTAATATGTGTTTGTATTAAGAGTAATGTAATAACTCTTGAGATATTGTAATATAGTTGGTTGGATTTCTAGTGAGTATGGATGTATGGGCCAATATGGCCATTTTACTAGATGGGTTCGGGCATGAGACAGCGTATTCGCAGGCCGACGGCCACAACGGGACTTTAAATGCATACATAATTTATAAAATTTGAAAAAGAAATAGATATAAAATAAAAAATCTTTAATGAAAATTCAAATATTATTTTAATTATGAATAGATAAAAAGAAATTATTAGAGATACGAATGGATGATGTTAATGAAATCATAGTCAGACACTGGTGAATAATAGTTTCTCTTAATTGAACAAAGGATTACGAGTCATATCCACACACATAAAAATTCTATAAATAAACATGTACTTTTTATGTATATAATATAATAAAATCTAATAATTAAACTCAAATTTAAAATTTTATAAAAATAATTATCTTTGAACAAATAGTTAATTTTAAGAGTTACAACTTTTATGGTGTAACTTATGATTAAAGTTAGAAAAAAACAATTACTAATACTTAATAATATTATTTAAAAAATATTTTCTAAATCAAGATGTTGTTGGGTACTTTACATGAAAACCGTTAAATTAAATATTTAAAATTTCAATTAATAATTTAAAATATAAATCAAATATTTATAAAAATCTATCTATGACATAAAAAAATTAACAACGGATTACTAATGATTTTAGGTTATTTTTAATAATAAAATACTTCAAAACAGCCTGTTATCAAATAAAATATTCACTTACAAAACCATTTTTACAAATAAACATAAAATTTTTTATGTATATAATATAATAAAATCTAATAATTAAACTCAAATTTAAAATTTTATAAAAAACAATTATCTTTGAACAAATAAATAGTTAATTTTAAGAGTTACAACTTTTATGGTGTAACTTATGATTAAAGTTAGAAAAAACAATTACTAATACTTAATAATATTATTTAAAAAATATTTTTTAAATCAAGATGTTGTTGGGTACTTTACATGAAAACCAAGTAAATTAAATATTTAAAATTTCAAATAATAATTTAAAATATAAATCAAATATTTATAAAAAATCTATCTACGACATAAAAAATGTGAACAACGGATTACTAATGATTTTAGGTTATTTTTTAACAATAAAATACTTTCAAAAAATAGCCTGTTATCAACAAAATATCTACTTACAAAAACCATTTTGTAAGTAAATATATAAAGAACAAATATTCACTCAATTCATCATGAAATAATACAATCACTGATTAAATAATATCGTCTGGAAATATATATAAAAAATTATTATTTTTAGTGAGGAAATAAATTTCGTTGGAGAAAATTATATTTACCGATGCATGTTTTTGTTGAAAATGGTTTTATTTTTTTGTCGCAAAAGTTTTGGCGCCAAGAAAAGGTGCTAAACTTTCCCCGCCTATAACTTTTGGTGATTTAAAGTATCAATTTTATGACGAAATTATCAATTTTAATAGAAAGTTTCTCAATAAACTATTTTAAATAACAAATTTGGAATTTTGTCGTGAAAAACGATTTTAAGGGTGAATTTGTAATTTGTCCCTAAATCTTTCGCTGGAAAGGCATAAGCTTTTGCAGTGCTCCGCTAGCTAAAATGGAAAAATTTCCGGGTCGAACGGCTGTAGAATACACCGCTACGGAAGGCCTGCCCTCGCAACCTAATAGCAACGGTGGCAAACCTACTCCAAACCATGCCTATCACGATTTGAAGCTCGATGTTCAAAGTTTTGATGGATCTGATCCAAATGGGTAGTTGTTCCGCTTAGAGGCTTTCTTTGACTACCACGGCACCCCGGAAGAATTACTCATTCAGATAGTTTCTTTCCAATTGGAAGGGCGTGCAACGGCGTGGTTCCAATGGGCTTCTCGCAATAACCTCTTAGCATCCTGGTCGGAGTTTGTTGCAACGATGCGACATCGTTTTGGTCCAGCTGTATATGAAGACTTTGAAGGGAATCTCTTAAAACTCACTCAAAATGGGTCGGTCTCTGACTTCCAAGCCGCTTTTGAGGATCTCATGAACAAAGTGTCCGGAATTTCTAAGCCTCTCCTCATAAGTTTTTTCATCACCAGTTTGAAACTGGCAATTCGCCGTGAGTTGCTATTTAATCGACCTTCATCTCTCATTGAGGCTTTTGCTCTAGCTAGAGCGTATGAAGCACGTAGGGAGGATGGTTGGACCTCTGGTTTCTTTGGGCCTCGCAAACCTCAACCTAGTCCAGCCCATACTATTACCCCGCCCCAATTTCCTACCTCCCAGTGGCCCTTTTCCTTTGCGAATAAAAAACCCCCCGATCCAAACCTTATCTCCTCAATTTCTCAAATAAATCCATCATCATCCTCACCCCTCAATCCTCCTATTTCGAATCCCAAATTACCACCATTGTTGCTTACACCCCCCTTGCCTATTCGTTGAATGTCCCCATTAGAGCTGTGTGAAAAAAGAGAGAAGGGTCTTTGTTATAACTGTGACCAAAGTATACAGCTACCCAATGCTACCGTAGTCACTATTTACTCTTATTGGGAACCAATGATGATGACGGACAACTGTTAGATAGTAACTTGGATGACTCTCATCTAGATGAAGACATTCCTAGTGACATCTCTAGTCTCAATGCCCTGATGGGTCATCCATATGCGCATGCCTTACGCCTTTGAAGGATCTTTTGGTGCCCATCGATTCCATGTTCTCATTGATAGTGGCAGTACCCACAACTTCATCAAACCGACCATCTTTGAGCATCTGTAGTTGCCAGTGAGTGGGACTCCGTGTTTTTAGGTATGTATTAGAAATGGGGACTTCTTGCTTTGTACTCAATGTTGCCCTTCTATCTCGATTGTTCTACAATGCTATAAATTCATCACTGACCTCTTCGTTCTTCCCATTGAAGGACTAGACGTAGTTTTGGGAATTCAGTGGTTACAATCATTGGGTCGCGTTTCGCATGATTATTTGGCTTCAACAATGGAGTTTTGGCACGATGGAACCAAGGTGGTGCTTACAGGGGATGATAGCATCATGCCTGCTCCCATTTCTCTCCATCTCTTTCAAACATTGATTCATAGTAAACAAGTTGAAGGCCTCTATGAGTTGCAACCATATTCACCTTCACATAGTAATTTTACTTTTGCTGCATATCCTATTCCTTCCAATTTACCTTCAAAGGTTATTGCATTGCTCTCTAAGTATGGTCTAGTATTTTAGCTGCCTGTTGGCCTCCCTCCCCATCGTCCTAATGATCACCGAATTTATTTGGAGCCCAACACCAAGGCTATCAATGTTCGGCCTTATCGGTACCCACATTATCAAAAATGAGATTTAGAAGTTAGTTCAGGAAATGTTGGCTCAAGGGATTCTTAAGCCAAATACCAGCCCTTTCTCTTCACCGGTCCTACTTGTCAAAAAGAAGGATGGTTCTTGGCGATTTTGTGTGGACTATCGCCTTGAACGCAGCTACAATCAAGGACAAATTCCCCATACCAACAATTGATGAGCTCTTGGATGAACTAGGTGGTGCTTCAATTTTTAGCAAGCTAGATTTAAGGCCGAGATATCATCAGATTCAGTTGCATTCTCATGACACACACAAGACAACATTTCAAACTCATGATGGCCATTTTGAATTTTCGCTATGCTATCGGCCTACCAATGCACTATCGATTACTCGCAGTACTATGAATGTGCTTTTCGACTTTTCGTGAAATTCATCATTGTTTTTTTTTTTATGATATACTTGTTTATAGCTCTTCTCTTGCTAACCATATTGGTCACTTAGAATTAGTTTTGGATAAGTTATCATCTCACCATTTCTATGTAAAGCTTTCTAAATGCTTCTTTGCCAAAAATAAATCAGTACTTCAATATATTGTGATTGCAACCGGTGTCCACGCAGACCCTCAAAAATTGGAAGTTATGGTTCATTGGCCGGTAACATGTACTCTCAAACAACTACGTGGATTTCTCAATCTCATAGGTTATTACTGGCATTTCATTGCTGGTTTTGCTTCATTCACGCCCCTACTAACTCGACCTCCTCTCAGGCCGATGTTTTACGGGTCCAAAAGCAAAAAGACTTGCTTTTGTTAAGTTGAAAGAGGCTATGACTCAAGCACTAGTTTTACACCTCCCAGATTTCACTCGAGAATTTTGGTAGAAACAAACGCTTCCAATTGTTGCAATTGTGTAGTGCTCATGCAAGACAACCATCCAGTTGCTTTTTTTAGCAAAAAAATTGGTCCTAAGTTGCAAGCTTCTTCTACTTACATCAAGGAGTTACATTTTATCACTGATGCCGTATGTAAGTGGCGATAATATTTATTGGGTAGATTTTTTGTCATCCGAATAGATCATAAAAGTATTAAGGAGTTGCTTCAACAAGTGATTCAAACTCTTGAACAACAAGTGTACATTCGAAAATTACTTGGCTACCAATTTTGCATTGAATTCAAGCAAGGGATTTTCAATAAAGTCGCTGACACTTTATCCCATTTTCCAAACAATTTGAGCAAAACTGAACCAGCCCTTGAACCGATAACTTTAATGGTACAACTATGTTCCTAGCTTGTATTTCCACTCCACCATTTGACTTGGTTTATCAGGTACATTCAGCCAATACTACAGACCCGTACCTCTTATTGTTACATGCACAATTCCAACAAGGCAAATTACCCCCTACTTACTTAGTTGACAATGGCATTTTGTATTTTAATGGTCGCTTTGTCCTCAATACTACTTCACCTTTAATTACTCTCCTGTTACAAGAATTTCATGACACTCCAAATGGTGGACATGCAGGGATCAAACGCACTCTGGTTCATTTGGCAGCAAATTTTTTTTGGCTCGAAATGCTACAATCGGTAATTAATTATATATCTTAGTGCCCCATTTGTCAGCAAATTAAATCATCGACTAAAGTCCCTATATGTTTATTACAACCCCTCCCTATTCCAGAGGCTGTTTGGAAGGATGTTACAATGGATTTTGTCACTGTCCTACTAGTTTCGTGGGATGTATATCATTCTTGTCGGGTGGATCGCTCTTTCTAAATATATCCATCTTGGCCCCCGCTACCGACTTTACAACCGCTAAGGTGGCTGAGTTATTTGTGGAGATTGTCATCAAACACCATTGTTTTTCTAGATCCATCGTTTCTGATTTTGATTAGCTCTTTGTTAGTGCCTTTTGGTGGCACTTGTTTGAATTAAGCGGTACTAAATTATCCATGAGCAGCTCTTATCATCCACAAACAGATGGGCAAACCGAGTTGGTTAATCGAGGACTTGAGCAATATCTTCGGGCTTTTGCCCAAGACAATCCCAAAACTTAGCTATTTTTTCTGTGTTGGGCTTATTCATTATAATAGCAGTTTCCATACAAATTTGAAGATTTCCCCTTTTCAAGCACTCTATGGGCACACACATCCCGCCATTCTTCTCGCTATACCGAGCTCTTCACAATTCGCTTGATGACCTTTCAATAACGCAACAAATTGCTCCAAACATTAAAGCGAAACTTGCAGGAAGCACAATAGAGAATGGCTTGAAAATCTAATGCCTATTGATGGGACTTAGAGTTTTATGTTGGTGATTTGGTCTTATTACACTTACATCCATACCGTCAATCCAATGTAGCTGCTCGTCATAACCATAAATTGAGTAAATGGTTTAATGGACCTTTCCCAATTGTTGCTTGCATTGGCCAAGTAGCTTACCGACTCAGCTTGCCGGAAGATAGTCGACTTCATCTAGTTTTTCACATTTCGATGTTGAAACCTTTTCGTGGTGCTCACTCGCCATCGCGCTCCACTTGTTCCGATAGTAACTTATTAATCTTCCGCTATCCCGTGCTCGCGTTCTATCCTTCATAATGGTCATACAATCCATCAAATCTTAGTGCAATGGACAGGTTGCCCTCTAGAAGACGCTTCATGGGAGGATTTTTCTGAGTTTTTCAAGATCTATCCATCTTACCACCTTGAGGACAATGTCAATTTCAAGCGGTGGAATGATATTAATTACCTCTTTCATCGGGAACCAATTGCATAAGTCTTGAAGGAGGGGAAAGTGGCCCAAGACGTGAATAAGGAAACCCAAGAAATGAGTGAGGATCCTATTACCGAGACCCATTCCGAAAAGGAAGATGCTAGGCCCAAACGAGTAACCAAAAAACCAGCATATCTTAAGGACTATGTGTAAGGGTAGAATGGGAACTTTTGGGGTGGGAATTAGCCTATTCGGGGATTGGGAAGTGGAGAATATATTGTAGTGGTGTTATTCTTTTTCTGGTGTGAAAAGTATACGAAGAAATAGAAGTTTTCTGAGTATTATTCTCTTTTTCTTCTCTCTTCCTTCCTCTAATTTTTCTCCCCTGTTTTCCTCTATTCTAATATAAAAAATCCCCTATTTCTTTGTTTGGTTATAATTTTGGGAGCAAACACACACTCAAAGAGTGCCTCTGTTTGGGTTGAGATTATTTGCAAGTACCCAAATGTAACATCATTAGAGTAGAAGGGGCATATATGGACTGTCCCACTCAACTGATAAGGGTATCACTACAATTCACCAAAAGAGTTTAATGCATGTGAGGCTATAGCTTCCCTCCCCCAATTTCTCCTCACGAACCAATGAATTTCTTTCTTCTTTCGAAGCTTCGCACATGTGCGTTTAAAAGTTGTGTTTTCATAACATTATTTCGGTACCAAGTAACGAAGTTGTGCATGAAGATGGTTTGTGTATGCCCAAAGTCCCATGTCAGTTAGAAATATGGAGGATCATGGATTAATAACAACATAAGATATTCAATTGGTATAAAAAATTTTGGGAAGAGCTAAAAAACAAAACCATGAAAGGCCTCAGGCCCAAAGTGGACAAGAAGTTTCACAACAAGTGGTATGGTTCAGACTTACTCGTGTGAGTGGATGCCGAACGAAATGATGTGGTATGCTAGGTCATCTAATCAACGTGTGGATGCTGAACAAAATGATATGGAGATTATGTGGTGAAAGCCCTTTCCAGGTGGTGTTGCACCTAAGAAATGTGCTAAAACATGATGAAAGACAAGGAAATCCTTATTTGAGGATAGGCTTGATGGTACTTTGTTCAAGGGAAGAATTGTTTGGTGTACGCCAAAAGTCCTACATCGATTAAAAATAGAGAGGATCATGAGTTAATAATCATAAAACAATATTCAATTTGTAAGAAGTCTTTTATGAGGAGCCCAAAAACAAAATCACGAGGGTCTTAAGCTCAAAATGAACAATAACATACCAATATGAATAGGGATAGGTCCATTAAGTTTAACAACAAAAGATGTTGATTTCAATGTTTTTCAATTTATGGTATTTGGATAATTAATTTTTTAAATATGTAGATTTTTAAAAAATCTAGGAATTTCATTAGGGAAAACTATGCTATGGGGTCTCAATATGTAAATTTTTGAGAAATGAGGCCCAAAAAATCTTATTTGAGGCCTAGTCTAGCTTTTTAAGAACTATTTGACAAAGAAGATTTAGTAATTCATAAAGAAGCATCCATGTGAGCTTCACATACAACAGTCATTAAAGATTCCCAAAACACACTTCTCATATCCAAATCAAAAAAAGCCCTAAATGAACCATTTTCCTAGAAACCCTAACAAAACCCTTCGTCTCTTTGAATCGTTTCCTTTCATAGATGATTGAGACGAGAAGAGGAAAAGAAACCCTAAAAATTCTTCGTCTGTTTGAACCATTTCTCCTCCATAGACGCTTAAGACAAGAAGTGGAAGAACCATATGAAGAAGCTTGAAGATTCATGCAATAAAGCAAAGAAGGGTCGATGATCATAACCATTTGAATCTTGAAGGTAGCATCTGCAACATCTCTTTTCGTTATCTGAGGATGATCTAGTATGTATTTTCATCTTTCCCTTTATTGAAACCTTTGAATAAATGTGATTTATCTTACCTCTATTTGTCTTCTCATCTAAGGCAATTTATTTGTGGGTATGTTTCAATGTTATTTATGAATAATGATGATAGTAGATTTGTAAACCTTGAAGAAAATGGGAACTAGTAGGTAGGATATATGTAAGTAATGGGTATTACCTAATTTCATAATGGGTATAAGCCCTTGTATGCATTAAGGTTACAATGTATAAGCACATAACACGACTTAACCTAGGTACAAGTTATGTAAATCTTGGGTACAACTATATTATGCCCTAGGTACAACATTGATAAACATCAAGTACAAAACACATAAGCACATAACACTAGTAAAGTTAGGTACAAGTCTTGTTAACCATGGGTACAACACATATATACTCTCAGTACAACTAATTTAGACATTAGGTACAAATGAGTCGATCAAGGTATTAGGTTACAACTATCCTTGCAATTTTTACTATTTCATAAATGTATTTATGATTTGTATGGTGTTATATAGGGCATTTCAGAGATGCTGCCAACAAAGTCTAACCAGCATACTAAAAAGATTGGCTCAAGATGTGCAATTTTTAAAGTTCGATAAGGGAGTTCCTGTGACGCCCCAAATCCGTTGACTACCCGTCAACCTGCGGAAAATCTATACGTCTCGTATCACGAGACACACACATGAGTAAAATGGCCACTTGGGCCTACATGTCATACTCATCCAAATACATTCAACCAATTATATTACATGGTTCAAGAGTTACTACATCACTCTTACTTCAAACATATATTAAAATCTACAATTCTAATACATGTTATACTAGAAGATCAAAGCTAATAACTCCTACTTTCAACACTACTTAAGTGAGCCGCTTTCTCGAACGCTCCCCAGACTGAAAAATATTCTCGACAGTGGTGAGGCTATCGCTCAAGAAAGGGAATCACCTAACGGGTTAACTCTCACCCAAGTGCATATGCAATGATTCAACATAAACACACACTTAAGTAAATACATGATCCTACTCGAATGTCTTACATGCTATCCCATGTTCCCAGTCCCACCACCCCTCACACTCGCTCAAGCCATGTATGAGAAAATTAACTGGCCAAAACAAAACCCGTTGTTCTTGAAAATACACCACCATCGTTGGTAAAATATGGACTACTCCTCCGAGGTGAATGTGTTGGAGAACTGTTGGACCGTCTCCCAACCCCATTCTCCGGAAAATCATCCTGTGAAATTTCTTTCGCAACCATGTTTGTTTTTCTTTCAATTGTTCATGTCATGCATTCACACCTAATTTCTAGGTTACCCCGGTGCATATGAAAATTCATTATGCCATTTCAACCATTTTTATATCAATATATATCATATGCATATATTCGCAATTTTACAATCACACCACATGTAATTCAACAATATCAACCATCACCCAAACACACTTGAGCAAATCACAATCTCATCTCCAATGGCCTACACACACAATTATATTCCATATAATTGTGACATCATGTTAACACCTCAAGCTTATTCATTAGCCTATCTATTTCCACTCAACTCAAGCCATTCATTTCAACCAATCTCATACACACCACACATGGACATTTTTGGTCCACCCACACAAACCCGGATCGATTTTAACCGGTCCTAAAAACAATGGGCTGTCCATTGGCAAACACTTACCCAACATCGGTTCCACTTTTGTAGACTGAACTCATGCCCATCGCTTCTACCACCAAAAACACATGGTTTATTACACAAATTTCCACACAAACACCCAAAATAGTCCCTACACTGCCACGGACTGTCCAAATGGGTCCAAAAAATTTCCACACTTCGGTCCCAAGTTTTGGGACCGATCAAACGGCCCCTCACAGCCTCAAACCAACACAAGCATCACAAAACACTTAAACAAAGGGTCAAACAAGTAGGATAAAACCCCTACCTCACGGATTTTTTCGACACTCCAAGAAACTGGTGCCCATGCGCCCTCCGCAGAGAACAACTTTCCTTGTTCGGCCGGAACCGACGGTCCGATTGACCGGAAAACCTGAGAGGCAGTGCCTTCTCTCTAAAAATCACAAAACCTAACTTCTGCATCTCCATTTTCCTCCTGCACGTTTTCTCCTTTCTTTTTGAAGAAGAAGACCACTATTTGAAGTTTTGTCTTTTTCCTCATTAACAATTCATTTAAGGTCCATGTCCTCAAATCTTGGATTTTTGACACTTGGCACTATCTCGGCCGTCCATTTCCATCATCTCTCTACTCATACAACATGTGTCACATGAGTACATGTTATAGGTGAATTTTGTCACATCACATGTCGTTTACTCACACCCTATACTGAAAATCTAAAATCGCTAAAATTCGACTATCTCAATTCAAATAAATTTGATACAAGAAGTGATTTCATGAGATGATTCCAAATAATGAACTGCTTTCATCATCCAAGATCTATGAAAATTTTTGGATTTTTACCAAATTATGATTTTGCCTCTTTTTCGAGAAATTGATTTTCTCTTGTTTCACAATTCCATTAGTTTGCATTCCTTCGTTGCTACCACACTCTATATGTGCAAATACTCCTTACATGACAACCAATGTCGATTATCGTATAATTCTCATGGAGGCGCTAAAGAGCTGTTCGTGCTAATGGAAATGGTGGTCATAGACATTTATCCCCTTGTTGACCAAAATATGTATATATCAAATTTCTACTACTCTTACCAAAGGACTATTACCTAATCCCCAGTAAAGGCACCAAAAACTTGTTTAGACCAAATAGAACTTGTATGCTCATAATAAAAATGGATTTGTCAATGAATTTATTGAAGATTTAGTTTGGTCATAATGTTGTAAGTGCACAGGTCGTACAAGTAATAAAAGTGGACCTATAAGTCCGGATATTGTTCCCACAGAGATTGAAAAGAATTTAAAGTTTAACTACCCCAACTACTCAAGTTCCACACTATTTGAACTTCAATTTCATAAAATTTTCAGTAACCTAACTAAGAATTCCACTATCTGAATTTCTACATCTATAATAAAAGAAAAAATTTAAAATCCTAGACCTAAACTAGAATGAACAAGATTATTGCTGGAAGTAGACACTGGGATTTCACTGCTCTGAAATTATCAATTCCTGCAACATTATCTAATTCTATTCTATCATGAATTGGAATCTAAAATTGTCAAAGAGGCAAGGTAGTATTGTTTGGATTTCTCCCTTAACCATACATTTCACTTATTATAGTGTCATGTTCATTTATGAAACATGTGTCTAACCAATTATTGGTAATCATAATTTCTTTATAAGATCTGGGTATTTTTCTTTTCTAATACTTCATACTCATTTCTTATGACTGCAGATTTCCTCGTCAAGATTAATATTGCCAGATTTCACAAATGACTCGATGTCTCATCTTGAGATCTAAAGAGTTCTTCCTTCTCGGATTAGATCTAAGCTAACACAAAGATCAAGATCATTCCTCAAGACCAAGGAGAGATCTCTAATCGATTAAAATTGATAGATCACCAAATTAATTCTAAACCATGAGTAAATTTATGATTTATCTATAATCTTCAGGAGCTCATTAGTTCTTCTCAATATTAGTCTAGCATACCCTGGGCAACTACATCCATGCTCTCGTGAATCTCCATCTCTCGTGCCACTCGTGAGGGCCTCTGGAAATCAAAGCTAGACAATCTGGCCCTTAAATGGGCAAGGTACTAATATTAGAACAATTCACTTTATGAACAATACCATTCAAATAAACTCAAAATTCTCAATCTAAGAAATTTCGAGAATCTGTAAAAGAGCACTACAACAACATCAAATCTTTCCTAGTGAAGTCGGTTTCTTGAAAACTAATCACAAATAATAATCGAAATACCATCAGTGAAATTTCAATGTAATCAGACCAATCGAAAGAAATACAATCTAAGCTTATCTAGATTTCATTATATTCAAAATAGTAATCGGAATTGATCTTCAACAATTAGTCAACCAAACTTCGAACACCACTGCTTCTGTGTCCAAAGAAACAATTGAAAAAATTTACCTAAATCTAATCTACGATAAAAATAAAAGAAAAATATAATACAAAGAGTCTCGCTTCTTCAGATAAACAAGTCACTGATCGATCGCTTTCACTTTCCTCAAATTGTTTCTATTTTATGGAGCCCTGTAAGCCTGGGGTCCCAACGAGGGTTACATTGTGGATCCAAAAATTCGCCCAGATTGCATTCTCTCGTCATGACTCGAAAGTCTCATACAACAAGAGTTTAAATCTTTATCGAGTGTCTCTGTTCCAGCATGTAGTAGTCTATCGTGACTTGCTCCTCAGGTTCTTTCGGATTCACACACAAAGTTTCCTCGTCGCGACAAGATTCTTCAACATATTCATTATGTCGCGACAGAGTTTCCTCTGTCGCAACATATCTTTCTTTGGCTCTTTAACAATCATCTGTATGGTTAAGTTCGTCCATTCTGGTGTCGGCAATCTTATGCGTATGATTAATGGAATAGTTATGTCGCTACACTGCCAAATCAGGTTTCCACAAGGTTTCGTAAGTAACTTCTTTTTATTGGCGTCACGACTCAATTTTTGTTGTCGCATAGCATTTCGCTGGTTCTTATGCAACAATGTTTTTGTATTGTTAGCATTGCCGCAACTAAAGAATCATATGTTAGTCTACCGCCACTTTAATCGATTTCTTGTTGCAACTTCATTTGGATCTGTGACATAGTCTCTAGTGTTATCGGCGTTTCTTTATCGCGAAATCTGCATTTTATGTCGCGACAAGACTTTTTATTCAACATCATGTCGCGACTCCATTTGTTATGTCAATGATAAGACTTCTCTTCCTTGTGTTTGAATCTCGTCACGATAGAAAAGTATGTCAACTTATATTATCTATTTTCATCTTATCTTGTGTCACAATCTTAAGAGATCCTCGTCGACATGGTAACATCTCTTCAACTTGCTATGTCACAACATTGATTCTTTTATTGAACCAGGCTCAGTCTATTAAGTGCCATCACATGTCGTAACCTTGTTTATCCGTCGCAACAAGCGTCTTTTTCTTCCCTTCCAAGGTCAGCATATACATTACCTTTCGCGACAGTCTTTCTCTCAAGCCTTTCTTTGTCTCAAATGTTTTCTACCACATGCCAAAAAAAAAAAGCTGCAATAATCGCTATCGTGGACAAGATCCATGTCACGACAAAATTTCTGCTTTCTGCCTGTTTCATTTGTCGCGATAGGAGCTTCTTTGTCACGACAAATTCTTCCTGATGTTGACATCCTGCTGAAAAACCTTGTCGCAACATAAACTTTCTTTATCTCAGCTAAATGGTTAGATTCTTCCCATTTTCTATCGCGACACGCTGTCTTTTGTCACGACAGAGCTCATCTGTCAATATTCAGACTTTTGTGTTGCGAAAGAGGAAAATTTGTCATGACATAATTCCTTTGCTATTTTCTTGGACGTTTGTCGCAACACACAAAACTCTGTCGCGACATAGACTGCTGCAATTGCTCTTTTTTTCTTCTTTCTTACTGGAATTTTCTCATTTTTTAATTAAAACCTGCAAAACACAAAGTTGGTGAATATTCCATAATTTGGCATTAAAACATATTTGAATGCACTAAAAATAAGCTAGAAAAATGGATTAAAAATAGATGAGTTTAGGACTCATCACCCCTCCAATTGAAGATAATGCGACACCCATGGAAATAAATGAAGATATAAATATGGTTGGTGAACCATCAAATGAGGGTGTTGCAATCAAAGTTCCTTTTGAGGGATAATATAAGTGGATAGGAAAGTGAATAGTGATAAGGACAACAATTTATAAATCCTCATTCATACCACAATGTATTAAGCGGATGGGATAGTTTGTATTGTTGTGAATTTGGGATGTTTTAGCTGATTTTTTGTAAAGTTATGCTAAACTTGTATTGTTGAAATAGGGATGGCTCCAATTGTAATTAGTTTTTTTTTTCTTTAATAGAAGATGGTGTTAAATTATTCGTTTCTCATATAATGTTCATTTGTGTAACACATGCAAAACTTGAATTGTTGAAACAAGGATGGCTACATATATCATATAATGTAGTTATATTGTTATATAACTTGTGTTGCAATCATATAACTTGTTATATAATCAGAAGAAACTCAATTAGTTTTTTTATTTTTTTGTAAATAGAAGATGATGTTATCTTGTTCGTTTATCATCTTTTGTAGAATCAATTGTGTTTTCTTTTTTAGAACACCATACTAGTCTATCAAGTTAAATCAGGTTAAATCAAAATAAAAAAAAATATGAAAAATAACTCGAAATTTTCACATAAAGTGATCGATCGACACATATATAGCAGTCGACCAATTGATGATTGCCACTGCTTCATTAGGTAGACACTCAAACCGATTGATCAAAAACAATATGACAGGTCGACCAATTGAGGATACCCACTGTCCAGTTCAATGCACATAGTGATAACGATAGACTGATCGAGCATAACTACTCGACCAGTTGACCAACTCTTATGTCAATTTATTTTTTTCATGCAATAGGTTGATCGGTCAAGCAAACAATACTCAATCGATTGACATACTTATATGTCAATTTACCTGTTTTATGCCATAGATCGATCGGTTAATACCTCCTCTGTCAATTTTACTTGTTTTATATAAATGGTCGACAGGTTGAGCATCTACTCCTCAACCAGTCGACTACCTTATGTGAATGAAACCTTGTCTTAGCATGTATAATTTGTTGTAATCTGGCATACATCTCAATTTGTTACCTAAAATATAGATATACACAAGAAACACAATGCTAGTTTGTATATTATTCAGTCCACTGTAGAAATAGTTAATCGTAATACAAATTATCCTATGGCTCTAACAATCTTACACAATATTGACATATACAAAATAACACTAACAAGTCCTACATTATAAGTAATGTCATACTCAAAAAATTGTCAAATGATCTTCTAATTGAGAACTCTTCACAAGTGACTCAAGCCTATAGTGATGCTGGAGGACAAACAGAGTGAACTAAGGCAATTAAATTCGAATGCTAAGCGAACATTTGGTTGATCTGATTGGATAATTCTCCAATATCTGAAGATACACTATTCTCAAACCGATCAATCCTCAAGTGTAGCTGCTCAAATTGGGAAATCAAACATGTCTCATTATCGGAAGTTGGTACATCTGTATATGAATTATTTGTATGAAGTGGGGATATGTTTAATTCAACATCAACCATAACAAGCTCTGTATCTTCATCATGATCAACATGTTAATGACCATCTTCAGCTCCAAAGTCCATCAGATGAACCCATGAACCATTAGTGGCTTTCTCAAATTTCATTCATCCATGGTCATATCATTATAGGTGTCAAGCTATGTGCATTCAACTTCCCATGCCCGTATGGAACCGACCCCCTATATAAAAGTTGAATAACATCCCTAACTACAAAACCCTTACTATTAGGCCAACTCTTTGACTCATATACTTTGTCTCCATCTAGTTGAACTCCAAGGATATCACATTTCTTTTGTTTACTAAGCATTATATCTACTCCTCTTAGTGCGCTTCTAATAATGATTGTTCCTTCTACATGAAGTCAACCATTGGAATAGAATGCCTGAACCAATTTAGGGTAAGTTGGATCCTTCAATGACATAATTGGTAACCACCCCATCTAAAGAAAATATTCTCCAAATTTAGATTGGTTGAGTTGTCTACAAGGAAGAATTGCCTTATTAAAGAAGTAACTCTTGTACCTTTCATACATACTTCAGAACTCGAATAGGTCATCGTCAAATTAAGCCTTTGTTTCCCTGTGCTCATTGGGACCGTATGTCACTTGACCCCATCGACGAGATGAAGATAAATTTTCCTCTTAGGTGCCATAACAATTGTCCAACGCCTCAACCCTTAACCCGATCAAAATTATTATCATTATTAAAAATAAACATAGATATTCGCATTTGTACACAAAACCAAAAAGGAAACCACTCATATACTTTCCACATCTTTTGTACTCTAATTGTATTTAAGCAATTCGTGATGCAACATGCTTGTACTCGATAAGCCATACAGCTTGTACCTTGTACCTGAGTTCTAAGATTTTGAGAGGCTTAGTAGCAATAGAAAATTAATTGAACATATAACAAAATGAAACATCATAGACAATTTTAGGCATAATCACCATGTACGCACTACAAATGATTCAATATTTGCTTGCACGTGAAATGTAAGCAAATCAAACTGTAATCCCTTAAAATGATCAACACCCGATGCCCTCATTTTTTAGGAGCGGGAGAGAGAGAAGAGGTTTTATGGCCATCAAACAATCAAGACAAGTTACAATTATCGCGCCAACCCGAAACCCTCCTTGATCCGGGTCAAACAATTTGCTCTTGGTGAGGATGATTCTTTTGGAGGGAAACTTCAACCAAATGGTCTCTTAAGGTTTTTGATTTTCAATTTGGGCTTTTTTTTATTTAAGAAATGAAAAGGGTGTTTGAGAATCTTTAAAGGTTGTTGCACGTCTAGGCCACATGAAGACTTCTTTATCAAATATTAAATCTTTTTTATAAAATTGTTTTTGAAAAGCTAGATTGGACCTCAAATATAATTTTCGGAGCCTTATTTCCCAAATATTCCCAAATTGAGAACCCATAGCATGGTTTTCCCATTTCTTTATGTCTAACGAGCTTTTTCGGGGATGGAAGTGTGACTGAGGTGATTGGGGAAAGTGAATATGGATATAAGAATTTAAAGGGTGTACCGTTTTCTTGGGCATTTGAGTGCCTCCTCCTTGGTGGAGAAAATTATTGTGTGGTTTGCATAGAAAATATCTAAGAAAAAAGTATCTGATGATAGCCTTGATTTGTGTTTTGTCTCACTGAACTAGGTTGCTTGGAGAATTTTTCACAGCTAAAGAGGGAGTCTTTGAATGTGTAAGTTCAAGATTGTGTATGCAATCGATTGATTCTTAGTGGATGATCCAATGTCTAGATGTGGCATCCCTTATTTTCTACATTGAAGAAGTCCTTGATAAGTTGGTGACTAAGATGTGACGAATGTTTTAAGGTATGGCGAAAGGTGAAGCGGTGACTTTTCAACTTTTTTTTTGACATCTATTAACTTTGAAGTGCAAAGTTGTAGTATCTTGTTTTCAAGAAGACTTGAACCTAATTCTTTCCTTATCTCTCGTCCAACCCCTAGCTATTGAGACATGCTTCATTGTTTATTACTTCAGCTTAGCTTTGATCTATTTTGATAAACCATGAGATGGATACGGCTAAATACATTGACTTCAATTTTAAAATGATTTTAATATTATGCCATACATATTTATTTAATAAAATTATATATATATATATATATATATATATATATATAAGAGTATATATATATATATATATATATATATATATATATATATATATATATATATATATATATATATATAAAATATTTTTTAATTAAATACTTAATTAAAAAATTTAAAAGTATTTTAAATTTTAATAAATATAAACATATATTTATAATGTTATATGTAAAACCATATAGTTAGACCATTGGTATGATAGAGAATTTAGTGACTTTTCAGCTCTAGTTTAGGTCTGTTTCTATCAACAATTAAATGAGATGGATACTGCGCCCTAAGAAATTTTATGTGGACTGGGTCCTTCCTCCCAAGTCGATCTCAAATCTCAATAAAAGGCAGCTATTAACCGCAGAAAGTTCCCCACAACAAAAACAGCTAGCTCTTATCCATGGCGGCTCAACTTAAGCTCGTGGGTTTGTTGCTGCTGCTGCTAATAGCAGCTTCAGTAGTAATTGCAGCTGAAACAGTTAATGGGGAAGCCCAGGAAGGTTGCCAAGAGAGATGTGGGGATGTTAGCATCCCATATACGTTTAGGAAAAATGATCAGCCGCACTGTTACCGTAGCCGTAAATTCCTTGTTGCTTGTGACAATTCCTTTAACCCTCCAAAACTATTGTTTGGTGAAGGTAATGTCCAAGTGCTGAATATTTCACTGGAGGGTGAGTTGCGGATTCTGAACCACGTAGGCCATGACTGTCGCACCATCTTCAGTGACATCGACCCCCCCTATTCTAACATACCCCGACTGAAATCCGGCTGGTTCAACATCCTACCAGAAACAAGTTCACTATGGTTGGTTGTGACACTTTTGCCTTGATTAGAGGCAAAATTGGAGAAGAACAGTACATGAGTGGATGCATGTCATTGTGCAACAACATCTCAAATGTCCAAAATGGATCTTGCTCTGGAAATGGTTGTTGCCAGACCTCCATCCCTGAAGGGTTGTCTGCTATAAATTTGACTATGGGCAGCTTCTTCAATTATTCTACAATCTGGGAATTCGATCCCTGCGGCTATGCCTTTGTTGTGGAAGAATCTTACTTCAACTTCTCCTCCAACCATCTACAAGATTTAAAGACTGAAGAGATGATGCCATGGTGTTTGATTGGGTATTTGGCCATGATACATGTCAAGAGAAGATGTAACAATAAGCAGATCACCTACTCCGCATGTGCAAGGCGAAGAGCACCTGCAATAGGGGCGGGTTGGGATATTTTGTAACTGTTCAGAGGGTTACCTTGGGAATCCATACTCTGACCTTGGGTTGCCAAGGTGCGCTTCAATTTGATATATATAAATATATATATATATATATATATAGTATATATATATATATTATCGCACTTGGCTTTGTTTCTTTTTCCTTTTTGATTTTACAGATATAAATGAATGTGGAGATCTGAATCTCAACATGTGAACATCCCTAAACTTAGTCACTATCCCAGGAAATTACACTTGTTCTTGTCCCATGTGGTACCATGGAGATGGCGGAACAGGTGGTGAAGGATGTACCCTCAATCACTTGCAAATGATCCGTGCTGCCATCAATCGGTTAGTGCACTTACTATTTACTAATCATTCTATTTAAGGATGGCATCGGACCGGTTTTTCGATTCTCCTTCCGCCATCTAATGGGACAGTTATTAGGAGCGGGTTTTGTTTTGCCAGAATATATTTTTAATAGTTCGAAGTTTTTTCCCAAACTCGAAAAATGATTTTTTATCAATTATTTTATTTTATATTTTAATATAAAATAATAATAATAATATTTTTTAATGGAATAATTTATAAAAAAATTTTATGAAAATATTAATTTTAATATAATAAAAGACAAATATTAAAATATATATAAAAAAATTAAAGCTAAATGGAGTACTAAGTGAGAATTTTTCCTATACCGCCAATCCGACCCATCCTATTTAATTTTTTAAATAAAACTACAGATTAAAAAAAAAAATATCGACTCAATATCTTCATTTATGCCACTTCTATCATGTATTCAAAATGGAAATTGTAAATCACCTAATTTCCTTTTAAAACTTGTGGTCATATTTCTCTTGAGCTCATATAAGCATTTCCAATCGGCTAAGTCAGGCTTGTGGCCTAGCTCAAGTCGGATCACTGGGCTCATTGATCAGTCAATGGGACCAATCAGGCTTCACATATTTTTTTTTTTGGCTCACATCCCAACCCTAAAAAATTTAAATAGGCAGGCTAATCAGCCACAAGCTTTAAAAAATTTAGGAATTTGTGGGAGGAAGGGGGGAATCGAAACCCACCCTCAAGCTTCAACTATAATGCGCTCAACTATACATATACATTATTAAAAGAATATAAATATATGTTGGGGAGTGGGCTTGTAGGTGAGCCTATGGACGAGCCTCTGGGCAAGCATGAGGTTTCAAGGGTTGGGTTAGGCCATTGGGTCACATCGGGCCTAAAATGAAGTTCATGGTCTACCCTTCCAAAAATGGGTTCGATAGAACCATTGGCCACATGCTTTTGGAAGATGCTTAAGCTCATATTATAGAAGTTCTTTCAAATAAAAGCCTATAGAGAAAACATAAGAATAATTCTCTTATGATCATTAAATGTGAGATGACCTAGCATGAAACTTTAATTAGGGTTATGAAAATGATAATTTACTTCCAATTTATTTGTATTAATTTTAGGTATTGGAGTTGGCTTGGTCGTATTACTGATGACATTACAACAAATGTGGGCTACGATGGCGGTTTTTTAAGGTCATAGAGGTGATTAAAACCGCCCCAACAAATTGTAGCAGTGGTCTTAACAACCGACGTTGTTCACACTGTCTCTACCATTTAGAGGCGGTTTTTCTATCCGACTATGGTTGGCTGATGCAGGCGCTTGATTTAGCGTTAAATCTATTCCAATCGTAATTGTAGCGGCACTCAAAATCGCCTCTACGTGCATGAAAATCTATCACTTCATTTTCCAGGTGGGGCGGTTTAAACCGCCCTTGTGAGTTGACGTCATTTTTTTAAAATTAAATTGATACCCTTGTAGAGGTGGTGTGAATCACCTCTAAAGTTTTGGTGTCAATACAAGTACAAATCGGTTATTGGATAATATTTAAAGGCAATTTGAACCAACTCTATAATTTTTGGTAATTCAAAGCTAATAATGATATTTTTTGTGATCAATAAATATGATTAAATTGATAAACATCAATCATAATATATAAACCCATAGGAAGATCAAATATCCGCTTCATCAATTGCAAAATATCAAATCTCTTGACAATAATTTAAAAAATAAGCAATAAAAAAATTAATTTATGTAAACTATACTAGAAAAATGTTCTACAATTCATTCCTACTTCTATGTATAATAACTCAAAACTAAGAACTATGTCTAGGATCATAGATTGAATATGACAAATGATTGTTAGTAGAAGATGCATGTTGACCGTTAACCTGCATGTTAATAGAAAAATGATTTTAAATGGAAAGAAAACATATTGGTAACAAAAAAAATCATGTTCAAATAATAGAATGGCATTTTGAGAAAGAAATTCTAGAATTATACCTATAAATTGTTAACTTCGGTTGGTATTGATTCTGGAACCGTTTTGTTAATAAATCCAATCAGAGATTGCAATGTCCCAAATACTTTAATGTATTGTGATGTGACCTTATCAAGTTCTGCTCTAAGTTTTACCACTTCAGCATTTTGACTTGAATTCATATTACCACTCCATCTAGCACCTGCATTATACGATGTCGATCCAAAGTAGTTCCTAGGAGTAGGTCCTAAACCAAGACCTCTTACTCAACCATTATGTTTTTCACCTAACAATTCTTGAAAAGTATGTTAATTTATATTTTCCAAATTCTCTGTGGAAACTTACCATGACTCAACCTGTGAATGCAAAAGCTTTTCCTATAAATTTAAAGCACTATATTAATATAAAAAGAACAAGCATCCCATGAAATATATACTAACATATGAAACCAAGCATGCAAGAGTACAATCAAATAGTTTGATAACATGAAGTAAGAATATACCATCAACTCCGTATTTTGATCCACATATGTACCATCTTTCTTCTTGTGAGTTGCATCAAAAAATGTTAAGCGATCTAGAGCTTTTCCATTTGCGTTTTCCTACATTCACAAATTTGTCATGACCACCTGAATGATTACAAATAAAGTTGACTCTAGTAATTCAACACAAATATTCATAAGTAAAAGTATAATTACCATTTCTTTTCTAAGTCTTGCATAGCTTTTTCTCCCCTAAGTGTGTGCATGCTTCTTTTTCTTTGCATTAGCGGTGTTTGCTTCACTCATTTTCTATAAAAATAAATCACAATTTATATACATAATAAAACTTCATCATTATTATGTTAATTGAGTTCAAGAGTACTGAGTCCCAGCTTTGTCTCAGCCAATATACCATCCATTCACTAATATACACCATTGAGTTGCTTCAACACCTTTGGGTATGCTTCCTTGAATTTCCTCCTCGCTTAAGAGGATCAAAATGCTCGCTTAGATCACACTCCTAAAATCACTCAACTTTGTTTACGCACTTGAGGATTCATCCTTTTGCTCTGTGGTAACAAAATTTCTTCACAATTATGTTCAATAAATTAAATCTTACAATCACACAAATATCATAAAAAATTTTGATACTTGCATTCATACAAATATAAAATATAGATTAATTGCAGATAGTTGTAAGATGTCATCATGAAATACTCTTTAAAGTCTTTATGATCCTGTTCTATAATATCTAGAGGAGCATATTTTCCATTCACAACAATTGTCTCAATAGGTGATCCAAGAGGTGACCTTCTTTTAGAACATGGAACACCATATCTATCCACTTCTACATATCTCTTTCATTTTTTTTCCATTATATTGTCGCCAATTGTGGGTTCTACCCTCTCTTCTTAAATCGCTTGCCACTATCATCTATGGTAAGAACAAGTGAAAATAACAATTTTACAATCTTAATAAATAAATTTAATTGAAACAATTTATATATTACCTATCATTTGTAATCATCATTAGTTTGATGATTTTCTTGAACTGATTGTGCTCTTGAAACTGATGTTGTGTTGCGATCTCTTGAATCATAAGGTGAAACACTTGTATTCTCATGATTTGTTTGCTGGTGAATGGATTCTTCAAATTCAGAATTATTGGTTATTATTCGAGCTCATGCAAACATTTGGACCGTGAAGCTATTAATTCAAATCTAAACCTGTAATATCTTGAAAAGTTAAAAGTGGCAATATGTCAACAATCCAAGGAAAAAGACAAATAAAATTTTTAGTAACAAATAAACAAACACATAAAAAAAGAAAAACAAAGATATGTATACAAACAACATACATACAAGCTTAGGAATATTATTCGTATATTTTAAAGCTTATCATATCCACAAACAATACAAATAAGCTCAAACCATTGTCATCCAATAAAAAGTCCATCTGAATCATCCACAAACAGGATTTCCAAACATTTTCTTTCCCAAATCTGGCCAAAACAAACCCAACATGCCCACCATTCACTAATAACAACAAATTTATCATCTAGGTTATCCAAAAAATATCAGCGATACACACACTTACCAAAAATAAAGAAAAATATTGTATTTCACCTCATTCGCATAACTTGATTCTCACTTGCACCGGAATATCGATGGTGGTGGAAGTTGAGAGAAGAAGATTGGCGGGATGAGTCCTGAGTATTCCTTGGATTAAGACAGTTGCGGAAGTGAACATATTCACTCAAGGGGTAGAGAATAGATTTTTTTATGGGTGAAACTGATGTGGAGAGAAATTCAAGTGATTCGAAATTATTGAAGTCATATACAAACTCTAAGAAAGAGAACAATAATTGAAGTTTATACTTTCTAATTCATTTTCCAATGAAGGTAGAATTGTTATGTCCTTTCACAAACTTTTTTTTATCACAGTGCTCAGCATATTTTTATTTAAATTTCTATTGTTTACATAATTACAGAAACCAAAGATAAATAATATACAAAGGCCACCAAAGTAGAAGATTGAACCTCCAAAAGTAGTTTGTTTTCTAGCAGTGTTTTTAGTTTCAAAAGTAGTTTTGAAAAAACAATTAGATCGTTTGATAAAATTTGTGAAATATTTTTAATTTTGGCATTATTTAATCACTCTTATAGTTTTTTAATGGGATCCAAATCAGGAGTCCCTAGTTATATCTGGTGAATTAATATATATGCAGAAAGGAAATGATTCCTACTAGACATCCCCTGTAAAATAAATTGAAATGTACGCTACCTTCCCTTTGTTCGTGAGACAAATCATTTTTTTTTTGAATTTTTTGCATCTGTTTGGAGAACAATGGATTCATGAAGATTGCTTTCAGCCAAAATACGCGTCATTGATATCTGAATCGGTATTACTTTAACAACATCACTTTGATATTCTAAAAGAAAATTTAGCATTCTCAATCGCTCGTGATAACATCTTTCTTAGCTCCATATAGAAACTGTTGTTTTTCTTTAATGGCCTATTTTAGAATATGATTTTATACCACCCAGATTAATTATGATGCACTGGTAGAAAATTTAATTTCTGTGAGAGATAGCCAAATTGGCTCACAAGATATCAAAATTACTTAGGCAGAAAAAGGAAAAACAAGAACAATATAACCTTAAAAAAAAAAAAAGACTGAATCCTCAATTGAATTATAAGAAGATCTATCTCAGAGTTTACCAATCCCAATAAGAACTGCTTTCAAATTTTCCTAGTTGTACGGATCATTTATCCTTCTATGGTACAGATTAGACATTCAAGATATAATTTTCCGAAACACTAGATCAACCAAAATAAAAAATATACACTCAACAGAAACTTTCCACTGTTTGGCTGTTGGGAAACCAAGGAGAAGGAAAATAAATGTAAAACCCTTAAACCCAGTAGATGGGGATGTCTCATTTTTTTTCCCACGCAAAAGTCTCCTCCCTACCCACATTTTCTCTTAGCAACCAAAACAGACATTCTCAGCATATTGCCACAAACTGACCAAACAGAGTTAGAAAATTAACACTAGGCCTTTAGTAAATCTGCAACAAGCTTTCTTGATCAACAGCCCTAAAATCTACATGTTGCTGTAAAATTCTTTCTTTCTTGGTGCTTTGAATCATCCCTAGTGACATGAAATTTGGGAGTTTTAGAAAAATGGACATAAGGAAGAATATACAGACAAGAAAAGGCGGCAAGGGTTTCTTCAAATATAGCGCAGGGAAGGAGGAAGAATTGAGGGAAAAATTTTCGATTAGGGTAAATTTCCCGCGAGCTTAAAGATAAATTAATAAGAAAGATAAAAGGATAAATAAAACAACTTAATAAAATATATAAATAAAAACTAAAGGTTAACAAACTTGAATAGTTTGGCTCGATGGATAAAAAAACTTAAAAGTCTGAAAATAAATTATGAGATAAAGAGAAAATTTAAAATTTAAAAATTAAAAATAACTAAACAAAATACATTAAAAAACTTAATAAAACTAAAAGGTTAACAAACTATTGGCTTGGTGAGTGAAAAACTTTAAAATAAGAAAATAAATTAATGAGATAAATAGAAAGATAAAAAAATAACTAAATATTATTAAAAATAACTAAATAAATACGTAAATAATACTTAATAAAACTAAAGGGTTAACAAACTCGAATAGTTGATGGCTTGGTGGGTAAAATACTTAAAAATTTTGAAAATAAATTAATAAGATAAAATAGAAAAATAGAAAAATAGAAAAACAAAATATAACTAAATAAAATACATAAAAAAAACTTAATAAAATTAACTAAAATGTTAACAAACGAATAGTAGATGGCTTGATAGGTGAAAAAATTTTAAAAGTTTGAAAATAAATTAATGAGATAAAAGTTAGAAAGATAAAAATAAATCAAATATTATCTAAAATAACTAAATAAAATACATTGTCCGGAACTAGAGATAATAAGAATGATTGGGGAAAATGTTGCTGAAAAAAGTCTGGAAGGTCTAGAAGAAAGTAGATACTTGCTTGAAGAATCATCAGCTCAATGTTATTTTGGTAATGGTGAATCATCCACTGCTGCACATAGCATGGTGGGCAGTTTCTTGTTACCAATAAGTGATGCAAGATAATGGTTTTCTGTGTGATGGGACAAGAAAAGCAGAGAAAGATGATGAGTTGTTTGTTGGGTCCTTATTAATTAGTTAAGTATGATAGGGTATAAAGAAAAATAAACTTGTACATGTGGCTGTATTTGATTGCATCTATGGTTCTATATCTTATTTAGTACTAGTGTGTAAGTTTTATTAGATGTTTCCTTTGTTATTGGTCAGTGAAATGTAATGTTTTCTACTGTTCTCTCATAATCTATAGTTGTGGCTATATATATGTCTAATGATTTCGTTGTTATTAATCAAAGCATGCATCAACCCATTATGATTAAATAAGAGCATTAATTTTCATTTTGTTGGTCTCATTCCTCTCGATTTTGAACCTTTTGAGCTACTTTCAAACTTTTTATTTTATGGTGTCTTTTCATCAATTTTATGGTGAGCTTTTTTGAATTTCATATGAATAAATGGGTAAATTTATTGGCTAAATAGAGGAGGAATAAAGTGCATAAATGCCTCTGACTCATGCCAAATTTGGGCTTTATACTTTTTTTGGGTCCAACATTTTTTCATGACACGCTTATACCCCTATCCTTAATGGAATCAATAGATGGGTAAACAGGGTGTTAACAACGATAATGTGACAAGCTCACATGAGTTTTCTAGATGATGTAGCCTTTTAGCACATTATTTTAACCCAAAGACCCCTCTCATTGGATCCCGATACCCCCAATTTCTCCTTCAGGTACCATTCTATCTTCCTCAAGCCCACTGGACGATAAACACCGGGAGAATACGGCGACGGTATGTGGGCAGGAGAGTCACTGGGAGAAATTTCTATGGTTCAAATCACCCACAACTGCAAATAGTCAATAACAACAATTAGGGCTTTTCGATTGGGGGGAAACAAATGAGAAATCAAAGGGAGTATGAAGATGCAGACTTGGAGATTATTGGATTTGGTTGCAGCGCATTGGGATAAATTCAGGGGGGTTGGGGCAATTAGGTCAAAATAACTAGTTTAGATTAAAAAATGATGTAAAAGAGCCACATAATCTAAAAATGCACGTGAGGTCGTCACACGTTGTCATAATATCCTATTTGTTTATCTCTGATTTTGTTTACAAGAGGGGACATAAATGTGTCACGACAATAACGTTAAAGACATCGATGAACCTAAAAAGGTTAAACAAATTAAACATGTTCAAAAATTGACACATTTATGCACTATCCCTAAGAGGGACTCACTCTTTGAGCTTTTAAAAACATTTGATGCATTTACTATTTAGTTTCAAATGTCGAACACTAGCTTTTAACAATAGTCTTTAATTTGCTCATGACCATTAATTTCTAAAGGTGGCGATTCAATAAATTGTAGCTTTCTATCATGCTTAGCCCACCTTAATTTCCTTCCTCTTCTTATTAGTTTTCCTTTTTTTAATGGTTATCCAATTATAAGTTTTTAAAATGCTGAAAATAAAAGAAAGAGGATAATTTGGCCCCAATTATAATTTTTTATAAAGTAAAAATAACTTATAAAATATCGTTAGCAAGAAAATCTGACCAACCTCATATTAATACTTTTTATTAATCTAAATTAATATGTGTTGGGTTTAGAGTTGTCCATATCTTCGTCTTAAGTGTTTTACAAAAAGATGGCTACCTCGAAGATCAAATTTAATGAAAATTTATGATTAAACTTGAAGTTCTCCTGAAGAACCAAGAATAGTTCTAATAAGGCAATCTTGCAATGCAGGAACTTGACAACCTCAATAAGTTTGGACTTTACCTTAAGACTAACTTAGGACTTTTGTGTTTCAGGTGCCAAGGTAATTTGGCTAGTAAAGTACAAATAGGCCTAGCTAATACTCCTCTGATATAAGGCTAAAGATCAAGGCAAGAGGATATGATCATCCAAGCTCTCAAACTAGAGTTGAACTAATTTAGATTGATCTCCTGGAGACTCTAAAGAGGAAACTTGCGCGCCAAGTCTCCCAATTCTGTAGAGATAGCTCGAAGATAAGTTCAAGAATTAGAAGGTAATGTTAGAGTCAAATTAGGATAATGATCCAACTTTATCAAGACTTCCAAGACCGAATTATAAGGTTATAAATTCAAAGCTTTGGAAGTTGCTCATCACAGATTTCAAGATTAGAGCTTGAAAAAGAACAAACGAAGTCTGAGTGTGAAGTGTAGATACTCGGTTGAGGTATTGCACGTTAAAAGCCTTTCACCTTGAGTGAAAGATAATGTTTTGAATTTCTTCATCTTATCTATGTAATGTGGTATGGGTATGGGATTTTGTAGTGAGGGGAAATGGAGGGAGTCATTCTTAAATCTATAGGAGTGATTAGGTTTCAAGAAGGGTCATGGGTGTAGAGTGAGTCTCATCATTACAAGACTAATCAGGAACTCGAATTAAATCAATGAACTTATATCTAGACACAAATTCTGCTGGATATAGGTAGTTGTCGAACCATGTAAAAATTATGTGTATGCTTATTCTACTACATATATTTTCAAATACATAATTTTATACTATAGGAGAGTTCAAACTCATTGCAACAGAGTTTGAACTACACACATTCGAACAAGGACCATGTCCAGAACACACACTTAAATATGTCAATATGATATATATATATATATATATATATATATATATATATATATATATATATATTAGAATTTAAATTCAAGAAATTTAGTAAATCTTAAAATAAATCAACAAAAATAAAATAAATATTATTTCATAATAAAACTCAATATTGATATTTTTATCGTTTTATTATTCAGCAAGAATCTACAAGAATACTTATTAAGAGAGCAAAGAGAGAGAAAAAAAACGTCTCTACTCACTTGGAATTCGTCTAATTGGAAATCAACCTTAAGTCTTCCAGGTGGGGTTTGTTTTTTGGCTTTTTATTAAAAACAATTTTCTTTCAATATCTAGCATGTTTGTTTTTTGATTTTTTCATTACTTATTGTTGAATATTTAAAAAAAATTATATAATTGAAAAAGCATAAATATTTGGCTTTTTGGTTTTTTTCTAAATGTTTTTTGAATGTTTTTTCTCTTAAGAAAAAACTATATATTTAAATATGAGAAAAACATATACTTTATGATCTAATTGAAACTATCATGATTCGTTTCATGCTATTGAAATAAAACTATATATATTTTTAAATTTTTATTTAGAGATTTATTGTCTTAAAATTTAAATAAAAATTAAAAGATTGATTTTTAAAAAAAAAAAAAACAAACTACTAAATACTTAATTTCATTAAACATTCTTGAGAACAAAAGTTCAATTCAATATTAAGTAAAAAAAACAATGGTACCGATCTAAATTTTTTTGACTTTTTAACAAAATAAAACAATGAGTAGAAAATAGCTTTTAAAAAAAATCTAAACCTTAATTTTTTTTTTTATTAAAATTAGTTGTGAAGTCATCCTAGGTCATGCTTGGTAATTATTTTCAAAAACAATTCAAAATTCTTCCATCTGTAAAGATTTTAATCTAATTTTAATATTCTTAAATATGTTCTAAATTTTTAGATATAGTATTTTATTTTAATCATTTCAGATATTTATTTTATTACTTTTTTGACACAACGTTAAAAACAAGTTGAACTAATTAGAACTTTTTTTGAAAACATTATATTTTTATTTTTAAATAGAAAACAACAAACAATGTTTTTATTGTGAAACGCATTTTCCTATTTTTTAAATTTGTCGTGGAGAACACAAAACTTCTTTTGAAAACAATAGCCAAACAAGCTAAATATGTCACATCCCATATTGAATAGGGCAGGAAGTTGTTGACACTATATAAGTATGAGCTTGTTTCAACCTCTTAGATACATTTTAAAGCTATGAAGGCCGTTTGGGCCCAAAGCTTCTTCGTGAGACTACTCTCTTTTTATAGTAGTCATCTCTGAACAATTGCATATGTTCTCCAATATGGAGACTTAGCACCTTATTCTTCTCCATCTATCCCACGTCTCCACTTTCTCTAAATGTCCACATTCAAGGTCCAAATCGCCGTTTTACTCCATCTCTAGAGAAATTCTACTTTCTTTATTTCATGGGCTTGAGCTTTAAATAATTAATTTCATAAAAAAGGATTTGACCCACTTAATTTGACCTTACAAAAAAATGGGGCTGACTAAAATTAATTTGGGCTCTAACACATATAAACAATGTTTTAAAAATTGGACTAGCCCGACGATCGGACCAATCCAACCGTTGATCAACCACTTTTTCAGTCCAATTTGGACTTTTGAACTGATTATTGATTAAACTGGATGTAAACTGCTCAAACCGACGATCTGACAGTCAAACAGAGTGGTTCTTCTTAAACCAAAGAATCACCCGGGTCAAACCTCCTTGATTTCGGTCTCATTTTTTAATGGTATTGCCACCAAATGCATCCCAAAGAAGCCAAGAGAATCAATTTCCGAGTGGACTTGGAGTCCACCCGCAAACCAAAGTGGCCACTACCTCATTGCATCACATCATAAATCATCTCAAAATAAAGCTCTACACCTTCCTACCTAATTGTGACCTATGCTATTTGTTATGAATCGTGGAAGCTTTGATGGATGAGAATATCAATTCAAGAACACAGAAGATGAAGTAATCAACACAAAGGTGCAGGAGGGTTTTAACGTGATTTGTCCAATTATACCTACATCTATGGATGAGAGAAAATCTTTCCACCATTCTTGAAAACATAGATTACAAGATTGGACTATCAAAGTATTACGACGACTAGGAAAAATCACAACATAACAAAGCCTTAGGATGCCCACAATACCGAGAAATTACCTCACCAAACTCCTAATTTCTCAAACCCTCACATCTTTGCACACACCAAATAGCGCCTTTACACTTCATCTCTCCTCTAATACCTTTTCCTCATGACCCATCATAAATTTTGATCATGACCTCTTCCACCTCTTCTACCTTGAAATGAAAGACCTCCACGATTGCTACTACGATTTGAAGGAGCATCATTTTGCTTAGACAAATTCAACTTGGTCTTAAATGCCTTCTCCACATGTGCCTCATCATAGCTTGTGTAACGATCTTCCTGAGATTGTAGACAACCAAATAATTCATCAATTGTTAGGACATTTAAGTCCTTAGACACTTCTTTAGCAAAAACAAAAACTTCATATTTCCTAGGTAAACTTCACAATATTTTTTCAATGACCTTCTGTTGTGGTGATTTTTGAATCTCACACGAAACATACAAAATATAAGCGTGCGGGTGTGCCAGGAAATTAAAGTGTTTCCAAACTAAAATGACTCGTAAGATCAAACTTCTAATCGGGCTATGTACGTTCCTGGGTTCCCTTGACAATTCCCCATAATCAAAGTGGAAAACATATGAATGGAAATCTGATAGGAATTAATTGTTGAAGGAAAGTGTTAGATTTCCTTAGGAATGAATTAAATAACACGATGCTGAAAGTTGATAGATTTGAAGAATACTTGCAACCAGAATGCTGAAATTGTTGAAGTAAACATTGGATTTGACTATGAAAACAGTATTGTTCTTGAAAACTTGATAAACTTGAATAAAACTTGCAATTAGCTAGAATGCTGAAATTGATTAAGAAAATACTAGATTTCACTACGAGTGAATGAAATAACACTGTTGGAAATTTGCATGAAACTTGGCTAAAGTTAGGAAATAGAGTGCTAAAATTGCTAAAAGCTTGTTGAAAAGCTAGGATTTGTTGAAATAGTTTGACATTGAGGTGGTGTTTGTTTTTTTTACTTAATGCTGAATAGAACTTTTTTTTAGTTTAATGCTGAATAGTACTTAATAGCATTAAGTATTAAGTTGTTTGTTTTTTAACATTGGGTAGCGAGTAAAGATGTTAACGAGATGGATTATTTCGGGTTCTCGCCCCGCCTCGCTCTTAATGAGACGAGTTTGATTTAATTGTAATCGGCTTTAGCGTATTATTATTCCGCCTTACTCGGGACATATTTTAAAATAATTATTTATTATTTTATTTGCATTTTAATATAAATAATAATACACTAGAATGTTTTAATAAATAATTTACAAAAATTATACATTTTTATTTTTTTATAAATATATTAATTTTAATATAATAAAAATAAAAAATAAAAACAAAAATCAAATGTAAATGGGACGGGTTTGAGAATTTTCTCATCCCTGCCCCGCTTCGTTTAATTTTTTAAATAAGACAAGTTTGAGAATTGAAAAAAATAAACGAGCTGAGTCGGGATGGGGCCGCCTGTCCCAAACCCTTCCATTGTCATCCCTAGTAGTGTGTATTGCTAGCTCTTCTTCTTGTTGGGCAACGATGGAGTTTTTCTTATTTTCGTGAAAAATGACTTTTTCTGAATAGAAAATGCCAAATATTTTCACTTTTTCTATTCAGAACTTTGGCAATTTTAACAATAAATCATGAAATTTTAAAAAACAAACAATTTTAATGCGTTGAAAATCGAATAACTTTCTACAAGATAAGTCAAAAACAAACACCACCGAGTCAGGGATTGAGTTGTTGATTTGTTGATTTTGGGTTGGATTGGTTGATTTTTCCTTCCTCTCGCTTCCTTTTCACAGAGGCATAGAAGACTTGGCTGCCCAAGTCTCAGATTTTCTCCACCCTCTCCACTTTTTGAAGCAACTACCCATGTCTTCCATTAAGGGAGCTTTGCCCTCAAGAACTCTCTCCACTGCCTCCATTATGGGAGTCTCTGATCCTTAAGAGAATTCTTCCAATCGTCTCCATCATGGAGACTTGTTCCCCAAGAATATTCCACATCAACCCATAATTGCTCCATTTTTCTACCACCTCTGATAATATTTTGTTTGACTTCCAAAAAATTTAAAAAATTCATAAATGCCCTTGGACTTCTTCTATGGGCTTGTACAAATGGATTTAAGCCCCTTTCATTTTGACTTTTATTCATAAGCTTGGGCTTAGGCCTAACCCATTACTGGATCAGGCCAAATTTTCAATTTGGGTGCAAACAATTGCCCCCCGCGTATATTGTGGTATGTGGGCCATATTGTATGTAATAAAGCCTCAAAAATATTCTTCTGGGCTTGTTTCCAACCATAAAACCCAAAATCCAGCTTTCAGCCCATAATGTAGAGTTCCAACGGCAAGAATGAGCCAAGTCGAATCGAATAAAGAATCAGTTATTAATTTCCTAAGAAAAAGTTCCCGCCATCATCAAGTTAAAATCTCTAACTTTTGTTCTTCCTACACTAAAGGATATTGTTATTCCAAAGAAAAACCATCCGACTTCTCCTCCAAGCAACTTAGAATTTCCTTATTTCCTTCCCCAAAAGAATTTATTTTCTTTTTCTAAAACAACCCCACTTGTTTGGAGAAAGGAAACTCTTTTACTTTACCTTTTTCACCTTCTTCTTCCTCCCTCCAAGCCAGCTATCAGCTCCCTTTATCGGTGTTAAGCCACCACACCATCAAAGTCATCGACAAAGTCACGATCAGAGTTGAACCCGCCAATCGAACGTTGATGTTGTCGCTGCTTGTCACCCATCACTAAACAAGCCACCGTCGCCACAGAAATCACAAGAGCTTGGACTTGTTTCGCCATCAATCTCGATGTTGTTTGGCTCAACGTGGTGGTGCCATTTATGTTTCTTCAAGATTCGATTTTTACAATTTTTTTAGTTTATGCCTCTGCTAGCCTCGTCAATTGTTCTATTGTCGCTCGTGGAGAAGAAGACATCGACCCCGACTGTTGTTCGTCATTTGCCCACGATAATTGCTAAAAGATTGAAACTCTTATGATTTCCTTGATTGATGAATTTTTTGATCGGGGTTTTCCATGAAGAAACTTATTTGGATGCATTTTTCAAGCTTTCTTTGATGCCAATAAACTTGAAACTTTTCCTTTATGTTGTTTGAATCTTTTCCTAAGTGTAGATTTTTTGAAGAACCATCTTGAATGCATTCTTGAAAAATTCTTTGAAGCTTTCAGCTTGTTTCAAACATTTATGACTGTAGAATTTGAAAAGATCCATGACTACACTTTCAAAAAATTCTCGTTGTTTAAGGTTTCAAAGTTTCCTGAGGTGTAGAATTTGAAAATAATTATGAGTACACCCTTAGAAAAAAAATTCTTTAAAGTTGTTCGACTTGTTTCGAAAATTTTCTTAGTTGTAGACTCTAAAAAGAGTCGATAATACACCTTCGAAAAAAATCTTTGAAGTCATTTGACTATTTGAACACTTTCCGAGGTGTATATTTTTAAAATAATCATAAGTACACCCTTAGAAAAAATTCTTTGAAGCTATTCGGCTTATTATGAAAATTTTCTTAGGTGTGACTCTTTTTCTTCTAAACAAAAATTCTTTGAAGCCATTTGGCTATTTCGAACCATTTCCGGGGTGTATATTTTGAAAATAATCATGAGTACACCCTTCGAAAAAATTCATTGAAGCTTTTCGGCTTAGTACAAAAATTTTCTTAGGTGCAAACTCTAAAAAGAATATAAAGTACACCTTCGAAAAAATTCTTTGAAGTCGTTTGGCTATTTTAAACCTTTTTCGGGGTGTAGAATTTGAATAATCCTGATTACACCCTTTGAAAAAATTCATTGAAGCTTTTTGGATGATTATGAAAATTTTCTTTGGTGTAAACTCTGAAAAAAATCTAAAATATACCTTCGAAAAAAATTCTATGAAGTTGTTTCGAACCTTTTACAGGGTGTATATTTTGAAAATAATCATAAGTACACCCTTAGAAAAAATTCTCTGAGGCTATGAAGCTATTTTTGAAACTTTTCTTAGGTGCAGATTTTGAAAAGATTCATGAACACATATCAAAAATTCTTTCAAGAACAACCGTTTCGAACATTTTCCCGAGTATTTACAATAAACTTCACGAATTTCCAAAAATTTCTTTGAAACCATTCAGCTATTTCAAAAATTTTCGAGTACATGTTGAATGATTTTCAACAACCTTAGCTGAGGACCTCACCCGAACTCGGCTTTTCTTCGCATATTGTAGGCTGCACATTGCTAAATAGTTTCGACTTATTCACTGACAGAACCGGCTTAAAGGTAACTCTTTGCCAAATAGACTTTTGCCCTTTTGATTGTCATGACTGTAACTCTCTTGGATTTGTTTTTCAGATCTTCTAACAGGCTGTTTAGTTATCTGAACCCCAATCCCTTCTTCATCAAGTGTCATTTTCTTAATCTGTGCTTTTGTACTCCATAGCCTATGATGACAAGTGATTGTCCTAAGACTATTATCTCCCTTTCCTGCCTTTGTTAGGTGGTCATCAACCTACCATTTTTCCTTAGTGGAAAGTGGAGAATTGGAATGTATTTTTGAGATGTTGTTGGAGACTGACAGTTAATTACACTGCACAGCGATCATACCCATTACATTGCATTAGCGTGATCACAGGAAAATTTGGACCTCACCTTTGATGTAAGGATTGCCTATGTAATGTATTATGAAAATCACTAACACTAAAGACATACACTACAGCCATGACATTGCATTAGTGGATAAAGGTGGCACTAGGCCTACCTTTTGATATGTGCTGATGTTTGTGGAATAATTGTGGAAAAATCACTAAACACCTGCACATGAACACCTATAGCCATGACATTGCATTAGTGGATCAAGGTGGCACTAGGCCTACCTTTTGATGTGTGTTGATGTTTGTGGAATAATTTTTGTAAATTCATGAAAGATTAAAAGATCTGACCTACTTTATTTTGAGAATAATATATACCATGTGATATCAAGTACAAGTACAACATGGAGAAATCTAAAAATAGTGGCTGGTGAAAATCTATTGATATATGAATAGGTACCTATATACTTTAGCAACAATGGCTTAAAATGCCTACTAGATATATGTTTATTCAAAACATAGAACAAGGTACTATTCTAGAGAACTTGAATGCTTGAGAAAACAGTGGCTAAAAGGTATACTTCTTGACTTAAAACATAAAATAAAACAATTTCCCCAACATTAAAGGCCGTAGAGTCAGCCTAATTCTTTTAAGTGATGCCTAATATATCCCACATGGTAGAGAAATATTGCTTAAGGTATTTCCAATTGATGAACATCTAGTGTGGCTTCCCTTGTAGATTTGACATTGAATGTGTTTTCGTCAATTCCATAATAGGTTTTTCAAGTATCACATTCTTGGGCTTTCTTCCTTTAGAGGGTTCAATGGTGACCCCCTTGTACATGCAACCTTTATCTACTGTAGGTTGTTTCTCTTTCACTTCTACAAGGCTTTTCTCCATCTCCTTTTACTTGAAGAAAACTCAAAGCTAGAGTAACTACAGAATAACCCGCGAGTCAGAATTTGTACCTACGAAAATAATTCCTAAATCTATCTCTTTGTTTGAATTGCAAATAGACTTAGCATCCTCTATAGCTCTTCTTCCAAATTTGGTTTTCTCTAGACTAGGCATTGCTTTTTCCTTTAATTCTTGATTCTTAGTCTTCTTGGTGCTTTAGGTACTTCTATTGAGTTGCCTTTTCTCCATTGCTCTCGTTTCGTATCATTCTTTTTCGAGTTATGGTGGAGCTTTTGAGAAATTTCTATGCTGCACTATTACGCCATTCTTGTCCAGATGAGACAAGAGGAGGGACAACAAACCTTGGAGGTATTTTCCTCCTTGAAGTGTTCATGCCCTTTCTCTCTGAAAAATATGTCTCTCTTTTGGAGAAACATTTTTTCCTTTAAAGGATTTCTCTTTCTTGATTTCCTGTTTTGAATGGTATGGATACTTCCAATTCTTCTTTGGCTGCATTCTTCTTTGCTGTCAATTCATCTCTATGAACCAGATATTGTTTAGGAATTCGTACCTTTATTATCCTGGCATTATGAGAAAATCTCTCATCATTCTTTGCATTCAACACTGCCTTCAAATTAGTAGCAGCTATGTTGACTGAAGCCACTAGTGGAATAGGATCTTCATCAATTACCATGGCCTCTTTTTTCTTAGGGAACTTCAGTATTCCCTTATTGATCCAGTCCTGGATAATATTCTTGAAACTCCAACAAGCATTAGTACTACAATTCCAGGAGTTGTGATACTTACAGTAGACTTTTCCTCTAAGCTCCTCTTTACTAGGAAGTTGGTAATCTTGAGGAAAAGTGATGAACTTCTCATTCACAAGGAATTCCTCAGTCTTTGCCACATTAGATGTATATTGGGTCAGGAATTAGAGAGATTTGTGACCTCCCTAGGTCGTGGTGGAGGTGTGTTAGAGAACCCGCTTCTAAAGGCCATCACTTTGAAGACTTATCAGACGCTTTATATTTATTTATAATAAACACATCTTCATTTCTTTGATGTTCATTTGATATATGAATTGATAGCCAACTTAAATCAAATTAATGAATTCCTTGATACATTACATATCATAAAGGAAATAATGATTGTGATCATGATAATGAGATTCCTATTTTGTGTAATTATATAGGATCTAAACTATCTCAGAATACAGATCAACAAGACTGACATCGCTGATCCGGGATGACTAGCACATGTCAGACTTTGATATGATCAAGTAGATGATCTCATAAACTGTGATCATCGTGATGATTAGAGTAGACATGTGGATGCTTGCTAAGAGTAGCTAAATTCATCGAAGACCCGCTATGAGACAATTGTATGGATAATCTATTCAAACATCAATGATCGTCTCATCATAACAATGGTGCGAGTATCCTTAGACATGAGTTGCTCAATGGTATCTTGGATACTAATTCTATACTTTGACTTTGATCCTTGTTGCCTCAAGAGAGGTTACTAGTAAGGTGATGATTGGGTATAGATTGAGATATTCGAAGGTAATTGAGTAGCCAATAAAAGGATCATCACTCCTGATAGAAGGAGGGATACCCTAGGCCATCTTATAGAGATCATTAATCGGAATCTTTGGCCAAAGTAATCATGTCTTGAAGAAGAGTCTTCAATGGCATGCTTTGTGAGTAGTGGATCTCAGAGACAAGATAAATACACTTAGGCTAGTTCATCTAGTGGGAGCATATGCATAGTCCATGCTCTGAACCAAGTTAGGTATAGTATAGAGTGAAAGCATAGCATTGCACAATATATTACATATCGAAAGGTTCACAATCAAACCCTTGACTCTTTCGGTCAATTAGGGGTCATGATGTGTTGTGGGATACCGCTCTTGACTTGCTTGAATCAAATGGTTGATTCAAGTGACCAACATAACCGGAAACCTAATGGGTCACACACTTAGAGGGTTTGAAGAAGGAACAAAATGATCTTGAATAGGATCCAAGCTGAGAGAAAGTAATTTGGATGAGATCCAAATTGAACAAGAATGCTTAAGGATTGGACTATAGGAGAATCCCGAGGTCATTTGGATGACCATATAGGTCATTGGGCTCATTCTTGGGCCCAAAGCCCACAAGGAGGCACACTACATGCATAGGGATGCATGTATGCAACCCCCCCTCCCTCTTTAATGAGGGGTACTATGGTCCTTTCCTCCAAGTGTTTGACTCATATTTAAGCCAAACATCTGGACCCTAATCAAAGAGCAGTCATTCACACTTGGAAGAAAAGAGAAAAACGTTTCTCTCATCTCCTCTAGCCTTGTCTCAAAAGGCTTGATCTTGGCTAGTAACAAAGATCAAGCCTTAGCCATCTCCTTTGAGGTTTTCTTCTCCAACCTTCGTGTGAATCACCATTGGAGGAGCTGCACTTGAAGCACCCATGGTTTGCTACACATCTTCTCCAAAGGAAGTGTCATCTACATCAAAGGAGGTCGGAAACTACAAAGGTAACGGTTTCTAAACATCCTATGGCTTGGTTATTCGACTTTAATGATTCAAGACGATCCATGAATGAGATTTTTCTGTATTCTTTTTATTCCGCTATGCTTTGCATGTGATGCAGCCCCTGGACAAATCCCTACAGTGGTATCAAAGCCACCTTGAAATCATCAAAGGCCGATCTTTGTTGAAGAAACATATTGATTTTGGCACCTAAGGTTTTTCAACCTTCGAAACGTTTTTTTTTAAGGTTTAATTTAATGATTTTTCTATGGTTGATCTTTGTTGTTAGATGAATATCAATGATCAAGGATTCTGGAAAATAATTTTGAATGAGATTCAAACGTAAAATCAGTTTTGAAAGAAAGATTGCCGAAAATCTGTGATGTAGCCATGCTGTCAATGCAGCAGTGAAATTTCGATTTTTAAAAAATACTTGGATAGATTATTTTCAAGATTTTATCTTGGAAATAATATTTAGACTCATGAGAGATTTGTTTTCAAGCCCTGGTTAGGTCGGATTTATCTCCAGAAATTTAAGAAAAATCTTCAAACTTAGAATTGCAGTTTTTCCAGTGTTCTGGATACAGCAATGGAGTTTCGATTTTTTGAAATTGTTGAAGAAGATAATTCCACAATTTTATTTTTTAAATAAAATCTAGACATCCTAAATTTAAATTTAGGCTTTGGAATTATCCAAATCGGATTTAAATTGAATTTTTAAAAAGTAAAACAAGTTGGCTACATGGAGTAGGCTAGGCTGTTGTGTCCGTCCAGCCAGCTCGATTTTGTAAAAATCATTTGGGCATGCAATTTTTCATTCCAGCCCTTGAAACTAAGTTTTCCAAAAACTTTAGGATGTTAATTAAATGCTGTGTAGTTGTGCAAATACTTTTTGAATTTTGCAACAATTTTTGAATTTTACAAACATCACGCATTCTGGTATGTCCAGAAAAGTGAACAAATGCTTTAACTTTGAAATGTCTAAAGGCATGAAGTTGACATGCTATAAAAAGGTCGATTAATTTGTATGAATTAATATTGAACTAAGGTTTTAATTTAATTTATTTAAATTAAAATATTGCTTTAAATATTGCATATGAAACCCAATTGAATTGTACTACACTTTAAACAATCCTGGTTCAAGAATTGGGCCTTGTGACAAAGAGTTGGCTGAGGTAGTTTTGGTTTGAAAATTAAAACTTAGGATGCTGTTATCAATAATGATACATTAGATGCATGCTAAGGGTGTATGGAACAAAGCATGATGGATGGTTATGGATTGATCTCAATGGTGATTGAGCATATGCATGTTTTCTATTAATGGTAAATAGGGCTGCGTGTCCTTGTCTTTTTCTCTCTATATCTATTGTCTTCTCTTCTCATTTCAATCCCCCTCAAATGTAACTTGAGGCCTTCTCTTTTGAATGTAATTAGATTGCATAGGATTAGGTTAGATTGAAGATGCAAAGGAGCAAGGAGTAGAAGGAGGCACCATGAAGAAGAAGATCCTTGTTGTAAATTTGATTAATTTTTTAAAGGGTTGTAATTCATGCATATCCTAGGTATGACCTAGTCAAGTCCTTCATGGGTCGAGGAATTGACATTAGAAAAGCCCATATAACTGCCATAGTTAGGAAACTATCCTTTATAAGGATTCATGTGATGAATGGTTATGTAAATAGATGCTTATTAATAAAAAAAGAGACTTTAAATAATAACTTTATATTACATTAAACTAAAGTCTTCCATTAATATGACTAGAACCAAGAGTTTTTAGAGTTTTGTTGTTGCAAAACTCTAAGCTCTCTCTACACGAATATGTTCAAACCATGGAAACATGTTTTCTAGATTAATGGGCCAGGTTTAATCGAGTTAGTTGGTTTGTTGGGTAAACCCAAGGTCAATGGGCTTGGAGACAAGTTGGGTAGTGTATATAAGAGACGTACATGTGTCAAAGAGTTGATAACCTGATGATGGTGTATACATCAATCAGTTGATAGCACTGGATTCAATAAATGCAAGTAGATGCAATTGGTACGTATAAGACCTACCTTTTGACCCGAGGTGACTTGTTGGGTAAACCCAAGGTCATTAAGGTAAGATCGATATCGAATCTACTAGAGAACTTCCATAGGTTCTCTGTCCATACAGTGAGGGCTATGAGTTCGCAATAAAATAGTGGGAGCCATAATACGATTATTAAAGCCGTAATAATCTGTATTTGAAGTACAATCTAATAATATGTCTGATTACATATAGGTTACTAAAATCAACATCATGTCTTCAAATGTGAACCTATGATCTATTTTGGATAACAACAAACGGATGTCTCTGACTTCGGATTGGTTTAGAAACCAAAAAATTGTTCTTAAGGCTGAAAAAATAGCATATGTCCCTACGGCCATTTCCAACCCTATGATATGATGCATCCGAGTAGTGACTTAATGTGTATTGTAGCCATCAAGATAGTGAGATAAAGGAATTGTGACTGGCGCTTGCATCTATGACCATCGAAGCTTCGATAACACAAAAACTATGGAAGCATATGACATAGCTTAATTATCTTAAGGAGCTATTTGATAAGCATGTGAGGTCCGAAGGTCAAGATCTCAAAGCTACTCTTAAAGACCAAGATGGTGGAAATCTCCAAAGCAGCATCATGCACTAAGATGAATACTTCCTTATACTGAGAGATCGGGTAAGTCGGGTTTTGTAATAGACCAAATGAATCAAGATAGACTTGATTCTTTCTAGCCTAATTGATAATTTTGCGAGTTTTGTTCCTAAATTATCATATGCAAAAAAAGCAAAGAAACCTCCATTCCATAGCTGATCAATCTCCTCAAGACAGTTGAGCCCACCTTGAAAATGGAGGATAAAACTGTGATGCTTTTGGACTCTTTTATTTCTACGAAAGGTTCTAAGAATAAGAAGAAAAAGAAAAGCCCATGAGAGTGAAGGGAGGTGTAACCAAGAAGAAAGCCAAAGAGACTACCTCAAAAGGTACTTGCTTCCATTGCCATAAGGATGACAATTGGAAGAGAAACTGCAAAGCCTATTTAGGGTCCTGGAAGAAGCAGGCATCCAATGCCCCATCTACTTCATTGTCCATGACAACAAGCAAGATAATGTGAAACCCTCATATTTATGGTATTGTAGCCTTGACCATATAAATGAGAGACGCATGACTAAACTATACAAGAGTAGAAACTTAGGGTCATTTGATTATGAATCATATGACACATGCGAATCTTGTTTATTTGGCAAGATGACAAAGCTATCCTTTAAGGGAAAGAGTGAACGTGCAAGTGGGCCTTTAGACCTAATACATACAGATGTATGTGGTCCGATGTCCACATATGTCAGGGGTGGTTTCATCCACCTCATTACCTTCACTGATGACTTTTCACAGTATGGGTACTTGTATCTTATGAAGTATAAGTCAAAAGCCTACCTTCACTGATGACTTTTCATAGTATGGGTACTTGTATCTTATGAAGTATAAGTCAAAAGCCTTTGAAAAGTTCAAGGAATTATTCAAAAATGAACTAGAGAAACAACTTGGGAAAAGTATTAAAACACTTAGATATGATCGAGGTGGTAAATACTTAAGCCAAGAGTTTCTAAATTATCTTGTAGATCATGGGATACAATCCCAATTGACTCCACTTTACACGCCATAACATAATGGTGCGGTTGAAAGAAGAAACCGAACCTTGTTAGACATGGTGCGATCAATGATGGGTAATGCAGACCTTCCCAAGTCCTTTTGGGGTTACGCACTTGAGACTGCTATTTATATCCTAAACATAGTCCCATCAAAGTTAGTTGATGTTACTCCTTATGAGATATGGACTAACAAGACACCTTATCTTTCTCACATGAAGGTATGGGGTTGTCCAGCTTATGTGAAGCGGATATTTTCATACAAGCTAGAAGCTAAATCTGACAAGTGTTTGTTTGTAGAATAACCTAAAGAAACAATGGGATATCAGTTCTACAACTCTTTGGAACAAAAGGTGTATGTTTCAAAGCATGCGGTTTTCTTAGAGAAAGAGTTTCTTCTAAAATACAATAGGAGCAAAGTTGAGCTTGAAGAAGTTCAAGATGCTCAAGTAGACACAAATCAACTGCTTGAACCTGAGGCTGACATTCATAGAGATGAAATAGTAGTTAATCCTTTCCTGGAGCATTGCTGCCAGAGGTCAAGTACGATACATACTTATTCCGGTAAAGATATGGATTTCTAATAGTGAACATCGACGCTTTGCCTATAGAGGATGATGAGCCTACTACCTATGAAGAATATCTTAATGGGCTCGGGACCGATAAGGGTTTATAGCCATGAAGTCAAAAATGGATTCCATTTATGAAAACCAAGTATGGACTTTGGTTGACCCACCCAAAGGAATAAAACCCATAGGGTGCAAGTAGGTCTTTAAGAAGAAGACAGACATGGAAGGTAAAGTTATTACCTACAAAGCTAGGCTTATGGCTAAAGGCTATCGTCAAAAACAAGGAGTTAACTATGACAAGACTTTTAGTCCTATAGCCATGCTTAAATGCATAAGGATACTCCTGGCCATTGCTGCTTATTACGATTATGAGATATGGAAAATGGATGTGAAGACGACTTTCCTTAATGGAAAGCTATCTAAGGATGTGTATATGACACAATCGGAAGGCTTTACATCTATGATATGTACTAAAACATTGACTTTTCCGGTCTATTGGGGGTCATGATGTGTTGTTGGATACCGCTCTTGACTTGCTTGAATCAAAGGGTTGATTCAAGTGGCCAACATAATCGGAAACCTAATGGGTCACACATTTAGAAGGTCTGAAGAAGGAACAAAATGGTCTTGGATAAGATCCAAGCTGAGAGAAAGTAATTTGGATGAGATCCAAATTGAACAAGAATGCTTAGGGATTGGACTATATATGGATTAGGAGAATCCCGGGGTCATTTTGATGACCATATAGGTCATTGGGCTCATTCTTGGGTCCAAAGCCCATAAGGATGCAATTAATTACATGCAGGTGGTGGATGCACAGATCAACCCTCCCAACGAGGGGTACTATGGTCCTTCACGTGGTGGCCTATCAAACATTTAGACCCTAATCAAAGAGTCACATTCATGACTTGGAAGAAAAAGAGGAAAAACGCTTTCATCTCTCCTAGCTCCTATCTCAAAAGGCTCGATTCGCTTAGCAACATAGATCAAGCCTTAGCCATCTCTTTCGAGGTTTTCTTCTCCCAACCTTTCAGCGGATCACCATCGGAAGAGCTCTGCACTTTGGAGCAAATTCGTGGGTTTTGTCGCATCTTCCAAAGGAAGCATCATCTACATCAGCGAGGCCTAAACTACAAAGGTAATGGGCCAAACACCTTATGGCTTGGTTATTCGACGAATTATCCAAGACGATCCATGGATGAGATTTTCTGTATTTTTTTATTCAATTTATAGTTGTGATGTGATGCAGCCCCTGGAAAAATCCTTACAAGGTGACCGCATAACAAGTTGGGGTATTTGTTGTTCCCTATTAACGCCTACTGCAAATGGTGGGTGCATGGTACCCCACGAGCCTTTAGTAAAAGGAAGTGATTCATCATTGACTCTAGCTTGTGTAGTTAGGTTGGTGTGAGAAAAGACATTTTGAGGAGTCACTTTTTTACAGTATAAAGACTTCCACAAGTTACACTCACCGGATTGTCAACTTGCACATGTAAACGGTGAAATTCACCAGCTTCACGAAAATTCCTAGGGTACTGCCCCCCAAGTTCATCAAATAGTTGCCTTGTAGGTCCAAAAGAAACATTCTGTTTGTGTTGTCTCATTTCTCTCATAACTCCCGAGGCTACTTCAAAGAGTTTCACTTGAGATTGAGCTTTTTGTTTTCACTCTTCTACACTTACCTTAGCCTGATCGGCCATGACCTTGGTCTAATCGGCCTTGACCTTGGCCTAGTCGGCCCTAATCTTGGATTGCTAGGCCCTAACCTTGGCTTGATCGGCCCTGACCTTGGCCTATTCGGCCATGACCTTAGCTATCAAGCTATGATTATTTAATTCCTCTATCAATACATGAAACAACAATTGAGCTATTAGAGAAATGATTTCTTTGCTCCACCATTGCTATAACAATTTCCTCATGTGCTGCTTCTACAGCATCAACTCCTAAGTCCTGAGACTCTATGAATATCTTACTAAAAAACATTTGTGCCATCTTTATCAAAGATATTTCCCATCGGACTATGTTTCACAAAGATGTGTCCTACAAAGTGTGCCAAAAATATGTTGTGTGATTTAAATTTCACGAAACATAAAATATAAGCGTCCGAGCATGCCAGGAAATTAAAGTGTTTCCAAACTGGAATGACTCATAAGATCAAACTTCTAATCGGGCTATGTAGGTTCTCTGGTTCCCTTGACAGTTCCCCATAATCAAAGTGGAAAACATATGAATGGAAATCTGATAGGAATTAATTGCTAAAGAAAAGTTTTAGATTTCCTTACGAATAAATGAAATATCACAAATGAAAGTTATTAGATTTGAAGAATATTTGTAACTAATTATTAAATTATTATAAATATTGATTTGATTAAGAACGCTGCAGATTGTGCTTGAAAACTTGATAAACTTGAATAAAACTTGCAATTGGAATGCTGAAATTGATAGAGAAAATACTAGATTTCACTACGAGTGAATGAAATAATATTATTGGAAATTTGCGAAAAACTTGGTTAAAACCAAGAAATAGAGTGCTGAAATTGCTGAAAGCTTGTTGAAAAGCTTGAATATGCTGAAAGCTTGTTGAAAAGTTAGGATTTATTGAAATAGTTTAACATTGAGTCAATGGAGTTGTTGATTTGTTGATTTGTTGATTTGTTTATTGATCGTCAAGCTCCCATCAAGTCATTCCTCTCGGACATATATCAGTTCCTTTATAACCATTCCTGAAAGTGCATCCTATGCCTCTTTCTTTTGAATTTGTTGCTGCCGAAATTTGGGGAAAATGGGCACTACATCAACAACCCGTTGAATAAAAAGAAAGTCTTCAGATCTCTCTTTCAGCATCCCTTAGTGTATCAACTATAACACCTTTTATGGGATAACCTCTCTCAACAAGGTCCCATAAATCTCGAGAAATGAAGAGAGTCTTCATCTTTATGCTCCACACTTCATAATTGAAGCTTTGAAAGATTGGAATTGTAGGTTGTGAAAGACTCATGCCATTTGGATTATTAGCCATCTAACGATCGGGCTCGATACCAGATGTTAACACTGAATAATACAACTCCTAAAGTCAAATACAAAGCAAGCTAAGAATAGAGTCTGCTGAATTTTATCAAACACCTTCAATGTGCATTCAAGCTTACGAAATCAAGTATTCTTTATTCAAAAGCAAGAGGACTCCTTAGGATACAAAATCAAACCAATGTAATGCGTAAAATCAGGAACTCACAAACCCATGACTACCCATGATCTCTCGTATTTGATGTCACCATTCCCGAAGCTTCGGGCCAGTGCCTATGGTTTGCTACGTGTAACTAAGTTGAAAATAAGCTATGGTTTGCTACGTGTAACCAAGTTGAGAATAAGCTAGAGTCCAAAATGGTCTTTCCTCTAATATATATGGTTTGCTACGTGTAACTAAGTTAAGAATAAGCTAGAGTCCAAAATGGTCTTTCCTCATATATATATGATAGGGTTTGAAAAATAGGCGCGCAGGCCCACTCACTAGGCCCAAGAGAGAGGCATCAACCCAAGATGAAGGCCCGATCCGCTGTGCATACCCATTTGAGTAATCAGATCACTTGACGATGGCCCATGTCAAGGCCCAATTTGCTTAGAGGCCAGTCTTGGATAACCCAGCAGCCCATGATCTACGAATCAAGCCAAGATCGGCCCAGAGCGATTATGGGAAGACTCCCATGGGTACAGAAAATAGAATGGATCCTCAATCGCAGTTTATCCGTACCCAATCGATCAAACATTATCAGTTAGGAAAGTAAGATAATCCACGACATTACAGCTCATCAAACGGGGTCTCGCCAATAAAGAAAGAAAGACAATAATATATCATCATCAGATCGGATCCCCTATCGCCAATAAGGAAGGGAGACTATCCCCAAATAAACTACTTTTTCTATATCCTGTACCAAATCCGATATGGACTAAAATAAGAAATATCCCATCCAATGGGAAGGACTCCTAATTACCATCCAACTGGTTGAACATCTACTATAAATACAAAGGCCAATTCCCACGTTGAAAGGTACGCCAACACTATACGCCGATTCTATGCACCCTAAGACTCCATACCATATGCCCTCCTTCGTCGTTTAAGATTTCGCTCTTTCCTTCTGGAAGAATCGACTTAGGTATTTGGAGAGGCCACGGGCACAACCCTCGCCGACCCCCTTTTTCCTTGTTTTTGCAGAAGGGTGCTACGACCAAGGTTCGCAGACCAGTATTGCAGCAATCATATTTCAGCCCAGACGATCCAAAGCCTCGCATCCCAAAATTTCACTCTAATCCGGTCCAAATTTACCGACCCCTACACGCTCCAGCCCAGCCCCGGCTGGGAAAAGGGATCATGGCTTGTGGGAAAACGATGGGCCTTATAAATATAATCGACTTCTCGCCATCATGGTATCAATACGCGAATACGCAGGAGTAACGCTAACTGGCATGATGCAGGATCCACTGTGATGTGGACAGCGCACTTAGACAAAGGGAAGCAATGCAAGCCAATACGAACGAAGTGGAGGCACTTCGCCTCGTCAATCAACACCTGATAGAAGAGTTGGAACAACTTACCAGATAGATACAACATCCACGTGAGACACGACAGACCCAGGAAGGCCATAACATTCCTCCCCATGAGGAGCAACTCGGTCACGACATTCCCCGAGGTGCTGAAACAGAAGCAGAGTCCAGCCGAGCCAGGGGGCACGGACCACAATTGGCCTACTAAGAGAGAACGGAGTAATGCTCTATGACATGTCGCTAACGAAGAATCCACGCCATCGCCTACGGAGCGTAAGAGCAATCAAGGGAGCAGAGGTTTAGGAGTCTTCAACAAGAACCTCAAATGCATATGAAGGAGGTGGCCAGCTGACGCCCCTGCATACACTATGGACACCTTGGTGTAACAAACTGAATCACCCTTCACAGCCGAGGTGCTACACTACCCCCTTCCAACAAAATTCAGAATGCCACAAGTGGAAACATCTACGGTCAAAGATCCCGCTAATCACCTCAATACTCTACAAAAAATCAAAATGGAGTCGCATGGGCATCAAGACCTCAGGCGATGCGGTATTTCGCTACCACACTAAAAGGCCCAAATTTCTTAGCCTCGGTTTAATGGAATCTCGCCTTCACTCAATCTCTCTCTTCATTCAGAGAACTATCCATTTATAGTCGTCTCCTGACTTCATTCCGAGCCGATAAAACCAAGTTACCACTCATTGACTGCCAAACAGGCCCGCAGGAAAGTCCGTCCTACGTGCAAAGATTCAATGCCGAGTCCCCCGAAAAATAGACATACCCGATGAAATTCACGATCACCGTGATTCATTACCGGGTTAGGAGTACAAATAAGGATCCGATGTTTTCCATCCAAGAACCCCTGCCAAGCATGGCCGAGGTGCTCGCAAAGCAGAAGTATATAAAACGGCGAAGAAGCCCTCATATATCCACAAGGAAAGCCCTCCACCCATAAAGAGAAGAGTGGAATGTATAAACGACGAGGACGGGCTTCCCCCAAAAGACAGCTGCGTCGAAATGATCCTGTAAAGAAAGATGGAGAACGCATCCCCAAAAAGGCGTGGAAACTCAGGATCGGCCGAAGTCCCCGCCAAGTAGCCTCGGGAAGACGACGACGTTATTCGCCACGTTCACTCCCTTACAAATTTCGTCACAGGTCCCATGGCACGAAACGATCAGCTCCTCGAGGCTAACTCAAAATGAAGTCGGATCCCGCCTACAAGGGACAACACTGGGTATTGCGTAGTCTCCATAGGGACTATGGACAACTTGACGGACAACTCGCATACATCTAAAGAGAAATAGAGTACACCCACACGACGCTACACCTCCTAAGGTTTCATATCCCGAGGCTCAGCCCATAATCAAACCTGCAACTGTGCCCCAACTCAACAACCACCGCCTACAGACGACAACTCAACACCAAGAACTCGAGAAATCCATGTGGATTTCCCCTGAGGATCTGCATGAGGAGTGAGAGTCTAGTTCAGCTTGAAGGTCCATCTCGCACGCATTAGTAGATAAACAAAACAGTGGGAAATACAATGTGTCCATCACATTCTCTGACTCGGATCTGGAGGGATGCCAACACCCCCACTACAATTTACTAGAAGGACTCACTTCTGAATTCCCTGTATTTCTGATCCAGAAACCCGTTCTAAGATCCGACTACTGCATATGATCGACAATAGGGAATTTTCTGGGTTCAACTTGCAACTAGACCCTTCTCAAACACATATTTAGGTTCTTAAAGCTCTTCTTAACTCAACTCCTACAAGAAATGAGTTTAGGAGTTCTAAACCCAAACCATACACAAGATAGAGTGTCTTAACCATGTATTTCCAAACTTTATACTCCAAAACTAGACTTCCATATTCCCAGTTTCCATACAAACTATACTCAAATTCCATACCAATACTCAAATTCCATACCTTGAGACCTCTCTTTCTCCTCTCTTCTTCTTTCTTTCTTCTTCTTCTTCTTCTTCTTCTTCCTTTCTTCTCTTTCCACACCAAAATGATGTTTATTTTGGTCTTATCCCTTTTATTTTACTTTCCACCAAAGGAGGAAACTTCCTCCCTCTTCCTTTAAGCCACTTGTCTCTTCCACAATTTTCATCCTTATTTCATTCTAATATATTTCTTTTATATTACTCGTCCTCTAACTCTAATATTACTCTTTGGATTTAACTTATGTAATATTTTACTTTGGCATATGAACTTATTAACTTATGACCCTTAGGTCCTGTATTGCAACTTAGTACTTATCTCTTAACTATCACTAATTCCACGTTTCTCGTTTATTTTATTTTATCTTTAATTTATTTCAGATAAATATACTATTACTTTTATTATACCCTAAAGTAACAATAAGTTCATGGCCATTATTTTATCTCCGACTATTACTTTTATTGGAAAGCCCATTGAGTCAAGAATACATTCATATGCCTGAGGAAGATATTGACGTGTCAGACCAAGGTGATGGGGATCGAGCCTGGGTCTGTGACAACTCAACTCATCGGGCCAGTCAACTCTGTCATGTTGATCGTATGATCCTTCAAACTTGAAGGTCATATCTCCTTCGCTTGGAACTCCTATTCGGTGTTCTTGGATTCTATGGAAAGCCCATTGAGTCAAGAATACATCCATAGATAGTTTGATAAAAATTGGAAGCAGATAGTTCCAGAAATCATGAAAAACAAGAGGGTCCTCGCAGTAACCATAGTTAGCTCATATTATGAATTTATAACAGTCAAAAAGCATCATGGTAAGCATGGTTATTTATACATATAACTAGATATGAAAAATGCAAAGATATGAATAAGTGATTTGTGATATTTATATATCCCATATGAATACCGAATTTGGCAATAATTATTCTGAATGAGAGAGATATATACTAAACATAAAAATAATATACATTGATTGTCCCGCTTAGAACCCGGTAGAGGAGTTAGATGTGGGCATGCCTATTAGGGAAAAATAAGTCCTCGCAAAGATGTTCGATATCGAGGCCCCGCTTGGGTCGATGACATAGATCCCGCTTTGGATCACGCGGGTCTCCGAGCGGTCACCACAAATACTCCGCCCTCATGGATGGTCATCACCGCCTCGCATGCTGATGATACCTTCTGCATCATATTACCGGCAAAGGTCACTGCCTCGCACAAGGATGATACCTTCGTATAATATATCACAACGCTCCCTGGATTTTATAAATGGTCATTGTCTCGCACAATGATCAACGGGCCTCATGGACCACTAAGCTGGCACAGTTGAATACACGCCTTCGGGCTCCTCAGGCTCGATCCGCTTCTAGCGTTTATATGCATATGAAACATAAAGAAATGATGTATATAAAGTGAAAATGTAGAGAATATATGACATGATATGAGAAGCATAATTATTGCTATACGATGATAGTATACAGCATAAGAACAAGAAGAAAAGTACAAGATGACATGAAAAGTATATGGAAGATGATAAGAAATGAAACTTGTTGGTGAAAAGTATTTATATATGAGAAATGATAAGAATCAGAATGTTAATCTGTTATATGCATTTATAGAAGCTGCAGACCCTTACAGAGGTCATCCATGTGTATTAATTCCCACTGGGTTGAAAGCTAAGGGTGTTCAATCCGTGTAGGTAGAAGAGGACCAGAGGACCAGCTATCCACATCGCCAGTCAAAGGCCACACAAAGAATAGGTGCTCCACCGAAGACCTTTAGGTCTATTTTATATGAAATTTTGTAAAACCAATGTAAATATCAGAGATGTTGAAAATCCTCCATAAAATGAGCCAGATATATATTTTGTAATCCGCCGCTACGTAATATAATACAAGTTAATTGTTTAACATTATGAATGAACTAGCTTTTAAAGTATATACGTGGAAAAAAAAAAAAAGAGGACTTCACTTGACATCCTATGTCGAGTCAAGGCCACAGCTTATGCATCGTGAGCTCAGTTTAGCGCTTTCGAAAAGCCTAGGTTTAGACTCCATTCCGGGAATAGAATATATATGATAGAAAAGTCGGTGTAGTAATGTGTGGGCCTCACGAGTTCTGGAACCCAAGAGAACAAGGGTTATCAACAACCTTCGGAAGCATCGTACCCACGAGCCCAATGTATTCCTTTGGCCGAGAACATCGCAAGACATGCCCTGCTTTTAGATAGATCGACCGCTCCTAAAGCCCAATAGACACAAGAAGAAGACATGGAGCGCAGGAATTCCATGGTCGAGCATGGAAGAGCCTGAGAAAGCCGACCTCGTTAGAAAAGAAAGAGATAAGAGGTTAGATGTCCTCCGATCGTGAGAGTATCACAAAAGTACCACTATTACAAAGTGAGGCATATGATCGGTGGAAACTAGCACTAAAAGTCCAAGGATTCCAAACTCGACATGGGAATTCTTCAGCCCAAGAGTTCAGACAAAGTATGTTATCGAGATGTGGCTAGGATTCCATGAAATAGCTCCAAATTTGAAGCAAAGGAGCTTATCTATATTGAATATGAAATGTAATTTAAATATCTTAGTAACATGCACTGTGACTGTCCTCACCGAGGCATTCTGTAGTAATTTGAGGATGGACTCGTATGATTCCATCAAGAGGTATTTGGCACCTATGACTTCTCTCTCTCCAAACAAAGGATTTTTATCACTGTCCAAGCTGCAATGAAAGTGTAGAGACTAAAACGAGCAAAGAAGAAATATTTCAAAAGAAGAAGTTTTCTGTAGACGTCCTCCTCGAAAAAGAGCTAGAGACTGTACCAATCGAATATAGTTCCGCTACGAGAGGTAGAAGGCAAAGGTCCAGTATAGCACGTAGTGCAGGTAGAGGTGCTTCAGTTAGATATGGAGAAATTTCGATCCCCCATTGCCATAGAAGGCATCGAGTTTGCGTGATAGTGACACGAGGTGTTTCCTGTGGAAGGCTTGAGCATTTGAAAGCACAAAGGTCCTCGAGTTAGGGGATAAATTAAGCCAACACACTGGAAGAGGAAGATCCGCTGCACCACCTTCGACCTCGTGATCGTGGTAGGGGGTCGTGAAAGGGCCTCATTCAAAGATAGGACGAGGAGGCATAAGGCCGGAACAAGATCGTCCTATGCCTACGGAAGACCAAAGACGAGCATATGCTATGAAGGCTCGTGGAGGATCAGAATGCTCCTAGTTATAGCGGGTATATTTTCTTTATATGATATGTAGATGCATGCATTGATTGATCCGATCTACTCATTCATATGTGTGCAACGGAGCACGTATCGACAAAGCACAAGAATGGAGAAATTAGCATATGACATGCATGTAACTAAATCGCTGGGGCACAACGTTAGCGTGAATAACATATATAGAAATCTGTCCCATTGTTATACAAACAAAAGAGTTTCGCTGATTTGATAACCTTACCATTCCGAGTTTGACTCGATTCTGTGAACGGATCGGGTCAGCCTACACCGATCTATCGCTGATTGTGGACAAAAGACTCGTGAGTGTTGATATGCTCGACCGATCGAGGTAATAGTACAAGGCATTGGATCAAGTGTAATGTCTAATGTCATCTCCGTTATGCAAGCTAGGAGATTTATGAGGAACGGATGTGAGACATTCTTGGCTATGATACTTGACTCCAAGAGAGGTCAAGTTGACGTAGAAAAGATTCCAGTAGTAAAGGAATTTCCAGATGTATTCCCTAAAGAGTTACCGGGTATTCCACTCGAGAGAGAGGTGGACTTAGCCATAGAAATTGTACTGTGAACAAATTCCTATGTCAAGGGCATCAGACAGATGGCTCCAAATCTGAGCCGAAAGAGTTAAAGAGTCAATTGCAAGAACTTTTAGATAAAGGATTTATCCGGTTCCAAGCAGTGTCCCCTTGGGTGCACCTGCTTTATTTGTGAAAAAGAAAGATGGCACTACGATGTGCATCGATTATCTAAGATATCAATAAGGTGACAAAGTGAAACAAGTACCCACTGCTACAAGAATAAATATCTTGAATCTACCATGGAGCGTGTCTTTTCTAAGATGTAATCTACTATCGTATTATTAGTTGAGAAAGAAAGACAAAAGATAAAGCCAAGACCGCATTTTTAACCCGATACGGTCATTATGAGTTTCGGGTCATGCCATTTAGTCGACTAATGCACCGGGCAAAGATTCATGAATTTGATGAATGTGGTTTTCCGACCCTATGTGGACTTCAATTTGTCAGAAGTTTTTATTGATGACATCCCGTGTATTCTAAGGATGTACGTGAAACATGAACAAAGACTCGAGAATAGTCTCTGAGACGTTATGAGAGAAGAAGTTATATGCTAAGCTCAGCAAATGTGATTTTTGGCTAAAGGAAGTCTTATTCCTAGGCCATATTGTGTCTACTGAGGGTATAAGAGTTGATCCCGCTAAGATTGAAGCAACTGTGAATTGGAAATCACCTCAAAATGTAACCGAGGTGAGAAGTTTCTTGGGTCTAGCAGGTTATTATAGAAGATTCGCGGAGAGTTTTCTGGCCATAGCTTCTCCACTCACCGCTACTTAAAGGAATAAAGTTTGAGTGATTAATAAAATGTCAAAATAGTTTTGAATAAATAAAGGATACCGGCTAAGCATCAATATCGATACCAAATTACCCGGAAAGAGTATACCTGTATAGTGATGCTTCGTGCATTGTTTAGGGATGCTGCTTTAATGCAAGATGGGAAAGTAGTGGCTGGCGCGCCCGCACAATGGAAGCCACATGAACAAAATTATCCCACTCATGACCTAGAGTTAGCCGCGATGTTTGCTTTAAAAAATATGGCAACACTACTTATACGGGGAAAAGGTGAATTTACACCGATCATAAGAGTCTCAGTACTTGCTAACGTTAAAGAGTTAAATTTGATACAAAGCCGGAGATGGTTAAAGTTACTTAAGGATTATGATCGATCATAGAGATTACCAATTCCTGAGTTAATATAAGAGTCGATGCTTTAAGTCGAAAAACAATGGTAGCAATGTCACTACAATACGTTGATCGAGACTAGCATGACAGCCATGTTATTCAATTAGAAGCGCAACCCGTGTTGGGAAGCAAATGATTATAGATGCGTAGAAAATGATGAAGAGTTACTAAAAATTTACGTATGGTTAGAGACGGTGACAAGACCGGAAGTTTTTAGAGAAGAAGCCGGAAGTTTGTATTTTAATAGATTATGTGTGCGATGATAAAGAGCTAAAGAAAAAGTTCCTATTTGAGGCTCATATAATACTAGATATTTACCTATGCATCCCGGGAGGGAATAAGATGTACCAGAATTTGAAACAGCTTTTATCGGGTGGGAAAGGAATGAAAGAGATGTGACTCGAATATGTGTTTAAGGCTCACGTGGTCGCAAGTCAAAGCCGAACACCGCGCCAACAGTTTGTTAAATCCTCCACCTCTCAATGGAAGTGGGATAACATTACCATGGATTTTGTGTCGGTTTTCCTCACACAACAAAAACATGACTCGGTCCGTGATTGTAGATAGGCTCACAAAGTCGGCCCATTTGAGCACCACAGATTGACTATTCTGTATGGATCGAATTAGCCGAGTTATATGTGGATGCAAATTGCGGCGATTGTATTGAAAAAGCCAGTTGTCTATTGTGCCTGGATAGAGATTTAAGGACACATCAAGGTTCCTCGAAAGAATTGGCAATTAGCTTTAAAGTATTGTTGACTTAGTGAAGGCATTCCATCCGCAAACATGGACAAATAGATTGATTCAAGTGCTCGAAGATATGCTTGAGGTCATGGTCATGGAATTTTCGAAGTTTGATAGGGTATATTCCATTGATGGAATTTGTCATAACACAATAGTTTTCAATCAAGCATCGGTATGGCACCATATGAGTTTTTATATGGCCGAAATGTAGAACTCCCGTGTGTCGGGACATAATTAAACGAAAGCATAAACCGAGCAGGTCCGTATATAGTAAAAGATACATAAGAGAAAGTACAAGTTATTCAGCAGAGGTTAAAGGCGGCTAGTGATAGACAAAAGTCATATGCCAACCTAAAAGGAGAGATATTGAATATAACGTGGGAGACAAAGTCTTTTAAAGGTATCACCATGGAGGAAAGTTTTGTTGTCTGGGTCAAAAGTGCAAGTCAGTCCAAGGTTCATATGGCCATATGAGATTTTGGAACGTATTGGCCCTGTGGCTTATTGATTAGCACTCCCTCCGGAGTTGGCCAAATTACATCATGCTCTTATGTCGATATTTCGAGATACCGTTTCGATGAGTTGCACATACTACCAAGACAAGAAATATGTCCAAGAAGATTTGTCATATGACGTATGGAGCCAAAGACCATTCTGACTCAAGAGGTGAAACAATTTCTATGAACAAACAAGCAATTATTAGTGAAAGTGCTTTGGGCAACACCTCTGTGAGAGAAGAAGCTACTTGGAGCCGTGGCTAACCATATAGCACAATACCCGCAACTCTTCGACCAGTATGAATTTCGCGACGAAATTCTTTTAAGGGGAGAGTTGTAACACCCCAAATTATACCCTGTGGCGAACATGTTTAGGTATAATAAAGTAATAGTATATTTATCTTGAAATAAATTAAAGATAAAATAAAATAAGGAAAGAACGTGGAATTAGTACAATAGTTAAGGGTAAATTACTAAGTTATTAATACAAGTGACCTAAGGGTCATAAGTTAATAAGTCTATACAAAGTAGAAATATGCATAAGTTAAATCAAGAGTAATAGAGAGTTGGAGGACCAAAGAGTACAAAAGAAAGATATTAGAATGAAATAAGGATGAAAATTGGGTGGGAAGAGACAAGGGTTTAGAAGGAAAGAGGGAGGAAGTTTCCTCCTTTGACTGGAAAGTGAAATAAAAAGGGATAAGACCAAAATAAATATCTCATTTTGGTCTTGGGAGAGAGAGAAGAGAAGAGAAAGGAAGAAGAAGAAGAAGAAGAAGAAGAAGAAGAAGAAGAGAAAAGAAAAGAAGAAAGAAGGAGAAGAAAAGAGAAGGTCACAGGTATGGAATTTGAGTATAGTTTTGTATGGAAACTATGGGAATATGGAAGTCTAGTTTTGGAGTATAAAGTTTAGATACATGGTTAAGAACCCTCTATCTTGTGTATGGTTTGAGTTTGGGAACTCCTAAACTCATTTTTTGTAGGGTTGAGTTAAGAAGAGCTTTAAGGCTCCTAAATATGTGTTTGAGGGTCTAGTTGCAAGTTGAACCCAGAAAATTCCCTATTGTTGATCATATGCAAAAGAGCTCTGATCTTAGAAATCCAGTTTGATCGTAAATACAGGAATTCAAAAGTAAGTCCTTCTAATAAATTATAGCGACATCAATGAAATTAATGTTAAGCTTTCAAATTTCTTGATTTGGACCTCTGTAGACCAAGTTATGGTCCTTTTACCGAGGTCAGTCCATTTAGATCTGGTCGGGTCAGTTCGTCCAGTTCGGGTAAACTAGCTGTACCTTAGAACGGGTTTTTAGGTCATAAATAAAGAGAATTTGGCAGTAAGTCCATCTGGGAAAATGTAGCCACATCAGTGAACTTGATGTTAGGCTTTTGAATTTCTCAATTCAGACCCTTGTAGACCATGTTATGGTCTTTTTACTCTAACACCAACAGCGGTAGAGGTCACCCCATAGACGCCACAAACAGAGGTCAAGAGACCTCATGCAGCAGAGGTCAGCAGACTATGCAGAAGAGGTCAGCAGACCCCATGCAACAGAGGTCGGGCTGGGCCTCATCCTCAGAGGTCGCCAGACCTCATCCTCAGAACTCACCGTCCAGACAGCCTCAACTTGCCGGGCCAGTCAACTCGTCAAGGTTGATCAGCAGATGACCTCCAACTTCTAAGGTCATATCTCCTTCGCTTGAACTCCGACTGCGTTCCCGACTCTATGGAAAGCCCATTGAGTCAAGAATACATTCATATGCCTAACGAAGATATTAGATGTCAGACCAAGGTGATAGATCAAGCTCGTACAGGACAGTTCAGGTCAACTCGTCAAGGTTGACTGCGTGTGACCTCCAACTTCGGAAGGTCATATCCCTTCTCGCTTTGAACTCCGACGGTGTTCTAGGACTTCTATGGAAAGCCCATTGAATCAAGAATACATTCATATGCCTGAGAAGATATTAGATGTCGTGACCGAGGTGATAGATCTAGCTCATCCAGGACAGGTCAGGTCAGTCGGGCTCAAAGTTAACTCGTCAGCGTTGATCACAGATGACTCCAACTTCGAAAGGTCATAACCCTTCGCTCGAACTCGATTTGGGTGTTCTCGACTCTGGTGCTCCATTGAGTCAAGAATACATTAATATGCCTGAGGAAGATATTAGATGTCAGACCAAGGTGATAGATCGGTTTCGTCCAGACAACTCAACTCATCGCCTGCCTAACTCACATGGTTGATCGCGCATGACCTCCAACTTTGGAAGGTCATATCTCCTTCGCTTGAACTCCGATTCGGTGTTCTGGATTCTAGCGAGAAAGCCCATTGAGTCAAGAGAATACATCCATAGATAGCTTGATAAAATTAAGTTATATTAGTTCCAGAAATCATGAAAACAAGAGGTCCCGCAGTAACCATAGTTAGTCATATTATGAATTTATAAATAGCTCAAAAGCATACATGGTAAGCATGGTTATTTATACATATAACTAGATATGAAAAATGCAAAGATATGAATAAATGATTGTATATTTATATATCCCATATGAATACCGAATGGCAATAAATTATTCTGAACATGAGATATATACTAAACATAAAAATACATATTGATCGGCTCGCTTAGAACCTGGTAGAGGGATAGATGGGCATGCCTATTAGGGGAAAAATAAGTCTGCAGCATACAAGTTCTTATATCGAGGCCCCGTTTGGGTCGATGACATAGATCCCGTTTGATCACTTCTGTGGCCCCCCGAAGGTCACCACAACGCCTCCGGCCCTCATGGATGGTCATCGCTCAGACAGCCGACATGATACCTTCGGCATCATATTATCGCAAAGGTCACTCGCCCGTGACAAGGATGATAATTCTTCGTATGGGCTATACGCGCGCCTCCGGATTTTATAAATGGTCATTGTCTCGCACAATGATAACAGCGCCTTCGGGCCCTCATGGACCATCGTTTACGCGTTGAATACAGAGCCTTCACCCTCATGGTTTCCTCAGATTCAATTTCTAAGGTTTATGCGTACATGAAACATAAAAGAAAAATGATGTATATGCAAAGGAAATGTAGAGAATATATGATATGATATGAGAAGTATAACATTGCTATATCGATGATAGTATACGCATAAGAACAAGAAGAATGCGACAAGATGACATGAAAAGTATAGGGAAGATGATAAGAAATTAAACTTGTTATGAAAGTATTTATATATGAGAAATGATAAGAACTGTAAATGTTAATTGTGGTTATATGCATTTGTATATAAGTGTAGACCTCTAATAGAGGTCATCCATGTGTATACACTTACTAAGCGCAAAGCTTAGCAAGGGTGTTCAATCCGTGTAGGTACGTAAGAGGAGACCAAAGGACTGTGCCATCCATCGCAGCCAAAGGCCACACACAAATAACAGTGTGCCTTTCCATCGAGAAAGACCTTGTGTCTATTTTGTATATGAAATTTTGTAAACCAATGTAATATCAGAGATGCTGAAAACTTTCATATATGGGAGCTTGTATATATATTTTGTAATCCACAAGCATGTAATATAATACAAGCACTGTTTAACATTATATGAATGAACTAGCTTAAAGTATATATGTGGGAAAAAAAAAAAAAAAGTGACCCTCACTGACATCCTATGCCGAAGCCAAAGGCCACAGCTTATCGTGGTGATGCCATTTGACTCAAGAATGCAGGAGCCACATATCGAGGTTGAGCGAACCCGAACGTTCCAAAACAGATAGGCACAACTATGGAGGTATACATCGACTACATGCTGGTAAAATCCACCACAGCCGAGCTTCACATTGCTCACCTCTCCGAGGCGTTCCAGATCCTGAGAAATTACAACATGAAATTGAATCCAGCCAAATGTGCCTTTGGGGTATCAGCCGGTAAATTCCTGGGTTTCATAGTCAATCACCGAGGAATCGAAGCAAATCCAGACAAAATAAAGGTTGTGCTCGACATGCCATCACCATCAGGTATAAAGGAAGTCCAAATGACTCATCAGAAGGATCAAAGGCCCTGCTCCGATTCAGATCTGTGGCGAAAGTGACAAATGCCACCTTTCTTCCAAGCTCTCACATGGCCTTTCTACCTAGACACAAAGTGCGAAGAAGCATTCTCAACTTGAAAACATGACTTGAAGTTCCCTCCCATTCTAGTAAGTCCCGTCAAGGAGCTCCACTCATACTTAGCCGTGTCGACTTCAACCCAAACGCAAGACTGGGCCGAGACAAAGGACGTGCACAAAGACCCGCCTTACTATCAGAGCCGAGCCTAAGAGGAGCTATGAGAGGTACCCAAGGATGGAAAATTAATACTGCACCGGTAACCGCAGCCCTAAGCTCCGCCCTATTTCCGTGCTCATACCATTAAGTCCCAATGCATTATCCACGAAGGTGACAGACAAACTGCAGGTCTCCCATGGCCGATGAAGTGGGCCATAGAGCCGCCGAGTCTCGACATCGATACGCCGAAAAACTCGCAATAAAAGGACAGGTCCTAGCCGACTTCGTCATGGAATTCACTCCGACAGAACTTGCTCAGACCACTCACGCAAGGGACGACCTCCCAATCTGGAAACTCTCTGTAGATGGAGCCTCAAATGCACAAGGAAGCGGAGCAGGTCTAATTCTAACCTCTCCAGAAGGGATAGACATTGAATACGCGCTCAGATTTGGATTCCATACTTCCAACAACGAAGCCGAGTATGAGGCCGTCATAGCAAGCCTCAACCTCGCCCATTCATTAGAAGTCGACCAGCTAGAGGTCTACAAAGACCTAACCGGCAGAAGGCAAATAGAAGATACCTACGAGGCCAAAAGTGAAAGGATGATCCTATATCTCCGAAAAGTTCGTGACATATTAAAAATTGTGGTTGGTTCAGTCAAGTATGTCCCTCGTGAGTCAGAACTCCCGAGCCGACGCCTTTGGCAAAGCTAGCCACAATTTCAGCCAGAAGACTCCTCAAAGAGTCGACACCTGGGTCGACACCGCGAACCTCAATCGATCTCTATGGCGGCTCGTTGCCCAGCTCCTGTCCAAACCGACTCTGATGGAGCCCATCTAGGATTATATTATTGACTAAGCCTACTGCACGACCCGGAAGAAGCGACTTCAAAATAGCGGCAGGTCCAAGCAGTTTACTAATCACAAGTGGAAGCCTCTACAAGCGAGGATTCTTCACACCTTTCCTTAAATGCACGCAGAGAAGACACCGAGCACGTGGGCCGAGAGAAGTACACGAGGGCATATGAATCATATCTGAGCTCGAGACAGCGTGAGTGCGTCTTAAGGCGTGGATACCACCGGCCAACAATACTCAAAGATGCGACCGACCTAGTCAAGAACGCATCCGCCAGAGCACGCCAAGATCTCGCCCCGTCAAACCCTTAACGCCGATCACAAGCCCCCGGCTTCCAACAGCTTCGACATCGACCCTTGCCCAGCTGGTAAGGGTCGTTGCACCATAATCGCCGCAGATTACTTCACTCGCTGGCTAAGCCGAGCCTTTAGCCACAATTACAGAACAGAAGATACACAAAATTGTGTGGCGAGCCATCATATGCAGGTTTGGTATTCCAAGAGCCCCGTATCGCATAACAAAAACAAGCCGACAACGCCTAAATTCGTAGATTTCTCGTGTCGAGTTCTAATTAAAAATTATTACTCATCTCCAAAGACACTGCAAATTCAAACTGATAGGCCGGTCACTATCGTAACCCTTAAAGCCTTTGAAGACCAAATTGGAAGACCTTAAAGGAAATTGGGTAGAATACTCCCGAGGTATTATGGGCCTGGCAGATCGCATACTTAAGTCAAGAACTGAAACCCCATTTGCCCTAGCTGCATCAAGAGTCCCGCTGAGGTCGAAATAAAGTCTCCTAATCGAGTTGAAGATCGTTGAACACAATGACTAAGCCCTTCACTCAAACCTAGATCTCCTAGATGAAAAGCGAGCAAGTCCTAAAGCGCACAGAGGACTAACAAAGGAAGACGACGAGGTACTACAATCAAAAAGTCAAACCTAGAAGCTACGTGTCGGGTGATTTAGTCTTAAAGAAACTCCTGCCAGCAAGGAAGAACCCGACGCACGAAAAACTGGGCCCTAACTGGGAAGGTCCTTACATCATATCTCGAGTCGTCAAGCCGGGCAATTATGAGCTCCAGACAGTGAAGAAAAATCTTACGGCATACATGGAATGCGAACATCTTAAGCTGCTTACCAAGAAGCATCACTTGTAATGTTAAATAATGCCTTATCTGCCTACGTGACAAGTCAGCGCTCATTGATTATTTAGTTAGACATCTCAAACAATTTCAGATATGTAAGATATTTAAAAGACATAATGAGAAGTTCATGTATTAAAAGGAAAAAGTTTCTCTTTATTTCAATTGAACTACATTCAGATAATCAAGTGTGGTTAACATTACATCTTGAAAGCATTCAGCATGCGCCTCCTCAAAAAAAAAAAAGAGGGGCAAAGGAGAAAGAAAAGAAAGAAATGGAAAAGAGGAGAAGAAGAAAAGGGGTGGAAGGAGTTTATGCAAAAGAAACAAGGCGGAGAATGAGACAAGAAAATATGAAAGCAAGGAAGAGAAAGGAGGGAAGCCGAAGAGAAAGAGTGATTTAATGGAGAAGGCGACGAAGAAATGCATCACCCTTCGGACGCATTCCTAGCACGGCTAGGAATAACATGACTTATAAAGGGAGACTAGGAAAAACACAACTCCCACATGTAGAAGAACAGCAGAGCTGATCCCAAATCTTCAAAAGGATCCCCAGCGAAGACAACCAGACTTCAACGATTCATCCCACCTAGATTCCGGTTACGCATCAAAGAAAGCAAAATATACAAAGTATAAGCCCCACAGCAATGAAGCCGCTATTTATAAGAGGACCAAAGCCCTTGGAAACCCGCGAGAACGTTCCAAATTCTCCATCAATCAGCATTAAAGACGTTCGCACCTTTTCAAGAAAATCGGGAGCCGAATGGTCAGCCCAAGAAGAGCTCGCCTCAATATCATGGATGAGCTTCCACCCAACCATACGCAATGACGAGCTCATCTACTCAGACAGCCATGCCATCGGTCGACCACCAGTTACATCACACTTCTACCGAATGCCACTTACCGAACGCCACCACATTACGCCGCCAGAGTCAAGCAAATTTCACTTTGACGAGCCTATCTACTCAGATGTGCCACGCCGCCTCAGGAGTCGACCTAACCACTAAACACCACTCCTACTGAACGCCACTGTGAACGCCACCACACACAAATGGGTCAGGAGCCGGCTGTACCCCTCACTTCGACGAGCGCCTATCTACTCAAGACAGCCACACCGCGCCTCAGAGTCGACCGCACCAGCTACATTGCCACCTACTGAACGCCACTCAGCGAACGCCACCAAGGCCACAGCCAGGAGCCAAGCAGCACACTTTGACGAGCTCATTCATCAGATACAGCCACGCTCGTGAGTCGACCAACCAAAGCATTGCCACCGGGCCGAACACCACTGAATCGAACGCCACTTACCGAACGCCACCAAGGCCACAGCGCCAGGGAGCCGCGTACCACTTTGACGAGCCCACCCACTCGCACAGCCACGCCGCCTCGAGTCAAACCTACCAGCTACATTGCCACTTACCGAACGCCACCAAGGCCACAAAGGCCAGGAGCCAAGCGTACCACTTTGACGAGCTCATCTACTCGCACAGCCATGTCATCAGAGTCGACTAACTCAAAGCATTACCTACCGAACGCCACCAGCGCCATGGGCCAGCCAGGAGCCAAGCGTACCACTCGACGACCATCTAAAGGCAAGCCACCACGCGGCCAAGCGGAGCCAAATTTCGGGCCGATAACTCACCCGAAAGAGCCCTACAACTCACTCTGACGAGCTCTTCCCCAAAGAAGCCACGGACGAGCTCTTCCTGAAGAATGACATGTACGAGCCTCCCACCTAACCGTCTCAGATCGACGAGCTCTTCCTATCCACTCAGACGAGCCTTCCCAAGAAGCTCACATAGTCAGCTCAATAATGGTTCACTGACGAGCCCTTCCCATCACTACACATAGACAAGCTCTATCCAATAGTCTACACTGATGAGCTCAACAATCCAGTATAGGCCATGCAACCTAAAGAGTCAACTCAGCTCAGGCAAGTCAGCCGATGGAGGTCAGCCGCTCAAGATGACGAGCTCTGACAAAAATAGGTCATGCAACCTAAGGAGTCAACTCCACCAGTAAGTCGGGCCCACAGGTCATCCGCCTCAAATGACGCAGCCCGACAGTAAACAGTCACGCAACCTGGGTTGTGTCAACTCCGCCAAAGTAAGTCACTCCGATGGAGGTCAGCCGCTCAAGATGACGAGCTCTGACAAAAATAGGTCATGAAAATCAGATCAGCTCAGGCAAGACAGTCGACAAAGACCAGCAGCTCAATTTGACGAGCTCCGCCTATACAGGCCATACAGCTTAAGAATCAGGCCAGCTCGTACAAATTAACCCACGAAGCCTCAGCGACTCAATTTGACGAGCGACCGCAAACCTACCTGTTCCGAGCCATACCATCAAGAAGAAAAGAAAAGCGAAAAATACTACAAAGGAGAACGCTGCACGATAAAATGAACGTTTATTAAAAGGAGAGCTACATGTCTCGATTCCAAGCTCGACAAAAGGCTGCAACATACATAGAAGAAAAATATAAAGTCGATATCAAAGAGCGCAAATGAGTACTTAAAAACCAGGAGTCGCAGAGGAACAGACGATGAAGAGGAATGGGCTTCAGCAGGTGAGTTTCCTGCCTTGTGAATCATTTACAAGAGAAGACTCCTCCTCGTCTCCTCGTCACTGGCATCGGTCAAGTCCAAGTCCCGCAGGCACTAACGGCCTTCCGCCGAAAAGCGAGCCACCCAGAGGGGCTCACCGGGAAGACCGCTCGGGTCCTCAATCCGCTAATAACATCATCCCTCTGAGCAACCAAGGATATCTACTGGTGAAGATCCCCGCGCAATCCGCGACACTCCTCATTCAACCGCTTCGCCACAAATTTCGCCTCACGACGCAGCCACGCCTGGGTGAGCGCTCGCCCTGAGGCTCCCGCCTCGAGCCATGGCTAGCCGCGCTTATTTTATCACACAGACGCTCATCGTACCACACAGCCTCTTTCAGACTCCCAGCCTCGGCCCCTGAGATGACGAGCCCATCCCTAAACTCTGGTCCGGCCTCAGACGGGGAGGGACTCCGCAGACCCATCCCGGTCCCGACCGATCATCTCAAAGACAACATGGAGCTCACCCCGACCTTCCGGGCTCACCTCAACCGCCGCCAAGCTACTCGAATCCCATCCCCTCCCACCTCCGCCTCCCGGCACAGAGCCGACGCAATATGTTTTAGATCAAATCTAAGTCTCTCCACCTCTTCAATCATACGCAGCCCGCTCAGAGCTCCTGGCCCACCGGCAAAGAGAGTCGCCTTCGCCTTATAAATCCAGGCGATTTTTACATGCTTTTCATTTAGTTTGGCCTTATCAGCTAGACCCTTCAAATGAGTGGCTACCTGCACATCAAACATGAAGTTAACATCCAACACGAGATCAGCCCGAAAATAGACACTATCAGAAACAGGGGCTTACCGAGGTAACCCTCGCTTTACAGGAGCCGCAGTCTCATCAATCCGGCAACGCTTCGACCTCCCAAGGTCAGAATCCTTAAGAACGGACAAGATTGCACCTGCCGCAAGTTCAGCATTGAGGAGCAAAGAATCCTCATCTTCGCCAACTTTTGATTCTAGATTTTTTCTCTTCAACTCTCCCACCCTTCGAGGAGGTGACCTAGCTCTCTCCGAAGGCGGATTCCAAACGGTAATAGGCATAACCGCCAACGGCCGCTCGACGGCTCCATCCAAGAGATTTTTTGCCTTTACAACAGGCTTAGAAGGGGGCGGAGAGCTCGTGACCACAGGAGCCTCGGCCGCAGTTTGACGAGCCCCTCCCACTCGAGCAAAGAAGCCTGAGACTTACCCTGAACCTTTGACCGAAACAAATGGTCTTCCTCAAATGAGCCTGATTTTTCCGCTTTGCACCCGGCTTTCGAGACAAAGGCCCTTAACCTGACTAAAATCTCTCCCTAGTAGAGTGGTCAGGGTAAGCCTAATGAGTGGACTCCCATGGTGGGGCCGAGGCAAGGGCCTCAAAGCAGTCGGACGTGACGACCTTAATTTCGACGGGCCAGGAATATCCGATTTTATCAGCTCCACATAAGGACGAAAGTGTGACATTCCGACCACCGCAGCTACAACATTATCTTCGTCACTAAGGTCAAGACGAGCACTGGAAGCATCGACAATGCAAGTTTAAATATTCAACAACCTTCACGTTATACCGAAACAGCAAACACTCGAAGATTATCAAAATCCAAGCCACCGCACCCAAAGTATAGTCCTTTGTCTAAGGATCGTGGTTCCCGCCATGACTACCAAGAAATAACTGCCCTTCCACGACTCCATGGGTGCTAAGTGGAGATCAAAGATCACTTGCAGGGCCCAGAGCGCCTGGAGAAATAAAGGAAGCCCTCGATAGTCTCCTTTGGACTGAAAAGATAGAGGAGCAGAGCCACATTAGGGACGCCGAGCCCCTTGTCCCTAAAAGGCCAATAGGCCCACCAAAATGCCCCAACCGTTGGGAGCGAGTTGGGAAGGACAGACATTGAAATGTTGCAGAACCTCTTTCATAAAAGGATGCAGCGAAAAATGAAGACCATTCTCAAAAGCGACTTCAAAGAAACATACCCATCCGTACGTATAACATAAAGTCAAGACGCCAGGTCCATACCCTGACGCTTAGAGAGGTCAATAACGCTCAAAGGTAACCCCATACTAAGGACCGACCTACTAGTCCTACTGTCATGATGTCGGGACGCATTTAAGGTAGTCTGACCCCCTAGGATACATAATTAGGTTTATTTTCTCTTTACCCTTATCCAAGGGAAGAGGAGGCGCCCCAACAACATTTCGGGGTTCAACCACAGCCGAACGGTCGGAAGCATCCCTAACCCGTCCAAAACCGGCAACAACTGAAGAGTCATCGCCAATACGCAAAGAGGAAGAACGACCCAGACCCATAATAATAAAAGCGAAATCAAGTCAATTCAACCCTAGCGCCTCGAAGAGTAACCAAAGAGGTAGAGACGCAGTGGTCCCAAGAATAAGACGAAAGAGGCTACCCCAAGAAAAATACCAGAAAAAGACTCTACACAAAAGGGTCAAACAGAAAACTCTGAGCAAATCAAGTACGAAATCGTGAAAGAGGTTGGGGACCGTAGAAGCCAATGTGACTCCGAGGAGGTCTCGCGAGATAAACTAGTGAAACTAGAAGAGGTAGGGAACCAGCTGCCAAAACCCAAAAGTCATCATTACCACAAGACATATGACTCGACAAGCCCTTTAACTAACCCACCCCCAACAGACATCGGAAATCAAGACCATGCAAGAACGATACACCCTCGGGCTTCCACGTACATCGCACTCCAAGGGTCAGCAACCGGAGCAGGGTTTGAAAAATAAAGCAGCCCACCATCAGCCCATGAGAGAGGCATCAACCTAAGATTTAAGGCTCATCCACGGTGGCATACCCATTCGAGTACTCAGACATTTGACGGCGGCCCGTGTCGAAGGCCCAATTTTCTTAGAGGCCGCCTTGATAACCCAAAGAGCCCATGATCTACGAATCAAGCCAAGATCACCTCAGAGCGACATGGAAGACTCTATGGGTACGTAAATGAATGATCCCCAATCACGTGACTATCCACCAATCGATCAAACATTATCGCTAGGAGCAAGATAACTGCACTTACATTACAAACATCAAACTGGTCTCTAACAAAGAAAAAAAGACAATACATCATCACCGACGGATCCCCTATCGCCACACAAGGGAGACTATCCCAAATAAACTACTTTTTCTATATCCTGTACCAAATCCGATATGGACTAAAATAAGAAATATCCCATCCAATGGGCAGGACTCCTAATTACCATCCAACTGGTTGAACATCTACTATAAATACAAAGGCCACCCCATCGGTGAAAGGTACGCCAACACTCATACGCCGATTCTAATATGCACTCCTAGACCCATACTCATATGCCCTAAGTCGCCTACATTCTCGCCTTCCTTCGGGAAGAACTGACTTAGATCGGGAGCGGCCACGGCACACCCCCGTCGACCCCCTTTTCCCTCGTTTGGTGATAAGGGTGCTACGACTAAGGTTCGCACCAAGATTTGGCAGTTAGCCATATTTCAAATTTCAGACGATCCAAAAGCCTCGCATCCCAAATTCTCACGAACAATCCGGTCCAAATTTAACGACTCACATCGCTCCAACCCGCCCGCTGAAAAAGGCATCATCAATATATATGTATTTCTTGTCAAACCGTACTCTAACACACTAACACATAATAATAAAAGGTTAGTTTACTTTATTCCTCTACAAGCCACCTTTACACCTGTTTCTATCATGTTTCTAAACATGGTATACCGTATAAGAGCTACGAATTTTCCATTCTTCCTCTATAATCCTATGATCTCTTTCCACTTACTTTCCGTCCTTGACATCGTCTCCATCACTAATCCTTCCTAGAATTTCTTCCAACGACATTGAGAACTCCATACTTGAGAAAGAACTCGAAAATGATGTTGATTTTTCTCAAAATAGAGGATTCAAGAATGATGGTGACACAATTCATTCACTGTCTCTACATAATTCAATCATCCTGGCATGATTTTGGTTATTGCACCCTGAACTGGATCAAATTACCTTACTAGAGCCGATCAATGAAAATTGCCTTGATTGTCAAACAAAATCTAGGGTTTGTGAATGGAAAATGCATTCAACCTTATTTAAATTCCAAGAACTACAAACAGTGGCTGCAAGTCGATAGTATGGTAGTTTCCTAGCTTCTAAACTCCATTTCCAAATATATTATGGATGCATTGTGATACAAACAGCTGCCAAGGAGTTATGGGATGAACTTGCCGAGGTATGGAGAGTGTAACGTGGGTCCACTCCATTTATCAAATCTCGTAGACATATCGCTTCGATCTCTCAAGGAACTGTGACTACATCTGCTTCTCTTATCTCTACCTACTCCACTCCCTATCCTACAGACATAGGAACTTTGATTGTGGACATAGGAGCCTTTAACCACATATGCTCCACCTTTTCCTTACTAGAGAACCGTATCCTTATTACACGTCCAATCCAAGTCTCCTTGCCTAATGGATCACATGCCCTTGTAAAGTACACTGGTACCATGCACCTCAACCCTACACTTAGCCTCAAAGCTGTCCTTTACATACCTATTTTCCACTATAACCTTTGTCCGCCGCCAAATGAGCCTGTTTCCAATATTATTTTTCAATTTATCCTAACCAACGCCTATTGCAACTGGGAGGACTAAGAAATAGTGGTCATGTCGTTTATGCAAAATTCTATCTGGATGTTTCAAGTCATTTCATCTACTACAACTCCTATTCTTTATGTTCAGAATAATGTAAATGTAAAGTTGCTTTTCTTCTGACACCAATGTTCGGGGTCATGCCTCTTACAATACTCTTACATTTACCCATGTGTAAACCTTTCACTTGAATTCATCTCATGCCATGTTTGCCCTTCATAAGGCCGACGCCTTTCCCTAGCACTATACATACCACAATAATCATTAACTTTGCACATGGATGTCGGCCCCTACAAATCTCCAAATTCTCTCACCACGCACGATTCTTTCTACCATGGTGTATGATTTCAAAATGAGCTACTGGACATTCCTTCTCCACCACAAATATGATGTTCTATATTTTCTCCATTGTTTATACGGTTCAAACTCAATTTCATATCAGATTAAAACCATTCACAAAGTGATAACAAGGGTAAGTTTCTCGCCAACAATTTCGCCTATTCTCCATCTCATGGCATTCTTCTTACCAACGGTTGCCTCTTTAATTCTAATTAAATGGTGTGGTCAACGCAAACACCAACACCTCCTTGATACTACACGCTCCCTGATGTTTTAAGCCATGCTCTCTTCTCAGTCATAGGGCCATGTTATTCTCATGGCCACATCCATCATCAACCGCTTACCCTCATCTTTGCTTTCCTAAATGTCCCCTTTTGAACTTCTCTATAATAACATTCCATACTATAGTTTTCTAAGGGTTTTTTGTTGTCTTTGTTTTGCACCCCATGCTACCAAGTGTGTCTTCCTTGGCCTCTCTGGGCAAAAAGGCTTACGTTTTTTATGATCTCCACCGCACTTTCATTTTTGTTTCTAGAGATGTGAAATTCCATGAGCAAGTCTTTCCTTTCCACAGTCATTCTCCTCCTTTTGTTTCTCCCCCCCTCCCCATTCCTTCCTTGGATGATAGCCCGACTACATCTCCTTTCCCTCCCTCTCCTACTTTCTCTTCTGCACCCTTGCCTCTATCTTCACCCCCTCCTTTTGTCCCCAGATATAGTACCCGCCTTTGTTCCACTCATGCTTGATCTCTAGCTTTATCAGGTACACACTTCACTCCCTAAACAGCTTATGCAGTTTCTCTCCCTTCTCTCCTCACTTTTCTCCATTTTATGCTTCATTTTCAGCCACATCTCCTCCATCTCTAAGCCCACTACTCAAACAAGCATCTCGATCCTTTCACGGTTACACCTCTATGGATAGTGAACTTAATGCCTTGGAACATAATCAAACCTAGGATATAACTACCCTCCCTCTAGGCAAGACCCCCATTGGTTCTAAGAGCATCTACAACAGTTAGCAAAAATAAAAGCATCTAAAGCTATTTTTTTGCTCCAAAAAGTTACTTTTTGAGATTTAGCTAAAGTTTTAGCTAAAGCATCTTCAAGAATGAAGATCTAAAGCTTTTATCTATCCTAAATCTATTCCAATTTTAATTTTCTTCTTTAATAATTACATCATATACCCTTTCATCCATCTATATCACTCTATATTAATTATAAATTTGATTTAAAAGATAAATAAATATTTAATTAAAATTTAAAATAAAAATAAATATTCAATTAAAAATAAAATGGCCAAGTAAATATTTAATTAAATCAATAAAAATAAATAAAATATTTAATTAATAATTTATAGTTGAAATTTTTTTTGGTTACAAATATTAATTAATTTTAAAAAATTTTGTACTTTATAAAAATAATGAAAATAAATAATTTGTCAAATATAGAGTTAAAAATAAATGTGGTCGGGATTAATAAAAATCGATCCGCGTAGTTGATAAAGATTTACCGATTCTCAAATCACACTGGGCTGTAAAAACTCGAGCAAATCTCGAGTGATTTAACATGTCACCGATCACTTCTCACATCACATCAAGTTATAAAGTTCCATCTGCCCGATTAGTCTTCCGACATGTCACCGGGCTAATTTTGTCAAATCACATTGGGCTTATAAAAAGCTACATCGGGTTCTGGATGATTTGACAGGTCATTGGCTGATTTGTCACATCACATCGGGGTTGTAAAAAGCTGATAAAGTTGGTCTTATATATAATACTGTATTGACTTGTCAAATCACGAAACACGGCTTTTTATGCATTTCGGTAAACGATAAAGACTTAAAAACATCTATAAATTGAGGAGGATGTCCCTTAGAATTTTACACACATCAAAGGTTTTTCAATTACTCACAAGCAAAATGAGTAATCTCAATGTCTGGATGATTCATCTTCTTCAGATGAAGAAGAAAGAAACACGTGGTTCGCCGCAGCTATCGAGTTTGAAAGACAAAACTCACAAGGTACGGGCTCTAGAGATAGAATCAGTAGGCAATACCGATATCGTGACCGAGTTAGCGGCCATTCCCGACTGCTAAATGATTACTTCGTTGAGAATCCAGTCTACGACGAAACATTATTTCGCAGGCGCTTTCGTTTAAGCCTACTTATTTCTTCGAATTTTACATACATCTAATAGCATTAATGATTATTTCAGGCAAAGAAATACAACACGTAGGTTTATCCAAGTGAACAAAAAACGACTACCGTGACTTTGCATGTCAGATACTCGTATGTCCGTGACCACTTGATGAGTATGTCGACCGAGAGACCACAAACCATCGAGTGTGTCTAACTATTCGCCAGGGGGTAGGAAATTCTTTGGGCCCGAATATCTGATCCCCAAACGCGCTAACATCTCTAGTCGCTACGTAAAGCTAATCAACGTGGGCTTTCCCGAATGTTGTAGCCTGACCGTATGCATCGGGAGCGGAAAACTGGCCTGAAGAACATATCACTTGACGTATACTTGCTATATCCACCGACCGACACAGCTCGCCGCCGCTTCCTACGACCAGGATATGGCATGCTTTTTTTTGGCATGCCTTGATCTAACAACATATTAATGTACTGAAGGCCTCTAATCGTTTTAACTTGCGAGAAGGATGTGGCCCTTCAGCAAATTATACCATAATAGGCAACCATTACAATATGGGATACTATCTTACAAACGGTATATATCCAAAATGGGCAACAATTATTCAATCAATTTCGCATCCTTAAGAGTTGGCTCACGAATTCTTTGCAAAAAAATATGAGAGTTACCGAAAGGATGTAGAACGAGCATTTGGGGTGCTTCAAGCTCGTTTTGCTATCGTTCAAGGACCGGCTTGATTCTGGCATCATGAAGACTTGACTTTTATCATGAAAGCGTGTATTATATTACACAATATGATAATTGAGGATGAGCAGGTTGATGACAATGAACTTGTTGCAATAGCTTCTGGCAATGACGACTATGACTCATTAGGAATCGATGGCCCAGTTGAAGTATCACGAGGCCCGATACCCTTTGATCAATTTATGGCTAGCAACCGCGCCATTCGAGATTTGAACACTCACTATGCCCTCCGCCACGACATCATTGCACATCTGTAGACGCTACATGGACAAGGCGTTGTCGAGTGAATTTGCCTTATTTTGATATTATGTTTCATTCATGTTATGTTATGTTTTAATGAAAATTTAAGGTTGCATCTTTAATCATTTTTTACTACTAAAATGACATAGATAATTTGAATATTTCATTTTAAGTAAGTAGACAAAAATTGAAATTACATTGAAAATAAACAGCTAGTAATCTGGAAGTACATTAATGTCACGCCCGCCGGATCCCAATCCGACCCGATTGGCGGATCTGAACCGAAGTCCAGGTGTGAGACTATCTATACTATATACTATATATTATACTGTACTGGGACTCTCATTGACCTGTTCTTTCTCAGAGATGTACTTGTACCTGTAGTATACAAACAATTTCTGTAATAACAAAAATCATTTATATATACAAAAGAACTACCACCGGAGTGGTGTCCATAAAAATCTATACACATATATAAAGTCCCATTTACCTATATAAATACTTATACATATACAATTTCTATTACAAAACATCGTAGATTACTTAAGTAACACTGTGAGCACCTATCTCGAGTCTACTCTACGATGTGGAATGTCCCGTCTCTAAATTCCTCCTCTTCCTGCACCTACACCTGATTGAACACCAAGCTTTACGCTTAGTGGGAACATAAGCATGGACAACCCCCAATGGCGACTGTCACAAGCTTATACATATGCATTTCATCTATCTATACACATTCATATAACTTTTATGACTTATCTATCACATATACTTTGCCTATTGCACGTCAATCTCTTTCGGTACATATTCTATGTCTTTAGCATATCTTTTATCTATACTTTTATTGTATTCCTATACTTCTCATCTTTCCGTCTTATAACTTATTGCATTCCATGTACTATTACTTATATCATTTCTTAGACTGTATCTATATCATGTCTTATTTCATGTAGTGGCTACACGCCCATGCTATACTTTTCATTTCTCATTTTCATACTTGTACTATCGTATACTTTCATGTACATTTGTACATTCTTATTCTATCATATACTTTGTGCTTTCGTATACTTTTTATACTTTTCTTATGTTGGCTTAAAGCCAATACTTTCTCAGATTACATCTTTATTTTTCATATTACGTGAATTTCTATCTCATCTTTCATATCTCCCGTAGGAGTATAAGACTTATACTCTTACTATCCTATCATATACTATCATATGTTTTCACATACTATAGTTTTCATATACCTTTCTCTTCTATCTACTTTCTATCCTTTTCTCAGGCTATACTTTCAGACTTTCTATACATCAGATTCATGTCTCTGTTTCCTATACTATTTTCTTACATACCCATATTCATGTAATCGCTCATTTCCTATACCGCTTTCCTATTATACTTTCATATGGCCTTCTTTTATGTACTTGCATATGTTGTCATATATTTTCATATGATATTCATATACTATGCTTTTCGTGATAATTATGTTTTTCTTATACTATACTTTTCATATGCTTTTCATATACTTTATCCGCTATATTGTACTTTCTTCGCTCTTTGTAACTATCTATACTTTCATCGTGATAGCGTTGCTATGCTTCTCATCATGTCATATATTCTATACATGTCATTTCCTTTTTGCCTCTATGTCCGCAAATACCTTGTGTCGGACACGTGGAAATAACTATGTGTACTGGCTGCATCATCACCGCACGAGATGCTGACCTATGTCACATGCCATCCAGACTGAAGGTACTATCACCGCACGAGATGTTGATCTCTGCCTCATTGCGGGGCGACCCTTTTCGTATTTCACCTGATCCAAACGCGATCTATGTCATCGACCCAAATCCGTGGCCCTTCGGATATCCGTTTGCGGCGTCGCAAGAATCGGTGATCTTCCTATAGCTACCTTCTATCTATCCCTCTACTGCAGTTCTAAGGCAGAATCACTTTATTATGTTTTCTGTACATATCTCATAAGCATGAATAACTATTGTTATCATAATTGCTTATGCATATATACTATCATTACTTTACTCTGTATTCATTCTCATATCTGTAGTTTTGTCTATCATATAACATGAATGCATCTATGCACTCTTGTATTCATATATTCGTATATATCATTATCTATCCATATCCCTTTTTATATCATTTACCTCATGTCATTTCTTATGTTTCTATCATGATTGAGCTATTCTTGTACTTTCTATATTCCTATCATGTAGGCTTTTACTCATTCACATTTTCATATATAAAAATTTACTATTTATGCAAATGTTCTCATTCCTATGCTTTGTCATCTTTTGCTTATCTCTATCGTTCTTATCATTTATGCCTTTCTATCATGTGTTCCTAGCATGTTCCATCTTTTCGTTTATGTATAACAATCATATGTTTACATTCTATAAGCTTATATTCATATGTGTCTATCATTCGTGTACTTTAGACTATCATATCTTATGACATGTTCTATCCTATCTTATCATATCTTATGACTTATACCTATCATATACGTTGCATATACATTTCCTTTTTCATATACTTTTCATTCACTCTTATCTTCATGTTCATATTTCAGCTCGTTTTCATGTTTCATATCATATTCATGTTTTCTTGGACACATCTATACATATTGCATTTTCTATATTTTCCTTGTTTCATGGCTATTACATATAGCACTTCATATACTTATAAAGTATGATGTCTATGAAATCACACCTCATTCATATATTCTTATTCCTCTATGAATCTACTTTCCTTAGGAATTGGAATCAATCCAATCGGATCATCCAAACTAAAGTTATGGCATTTTCATGCCAACTAGTCATTTTACCGATTTTTACACTCGGGACTATTACTCATTTTTCCTGGGTATTAACTTCATTTTTGACACTAGGTCTTTGTACTCATTTAAAGCTAAGGTTCTAAGGGTTCTATTCCAACTGGAATCACCCAATTTGGAGCACCGGAACTCAAGATACGTCCGAAACAACCCGGACTACTCTATGTTCAACTGATGCAGAATTTGACTTGAACATGACCCCACTTTGAGTGAATTTTTGGGCCACTTAGAGTCAGAATTTGACGATGTATATTTCTTTATGTTTGATTCTCCTTGAAGTCTATTTTAATTGGCCACTTGAATTACTAAAATCGGATAATAAATGAGCGAGTTATGGCTAAAATACTAAAACTGGTCGAAATAGGAAAAACAGAACAGGGTGTACCGGTACATGTTGGCCAAAAACGACCAGAACTCAACCTCTTTTCCTCTGTCTCTTCACTAATGCCTTATTGGTCGATTGATTCTCAAACCCCTTCCCTTGATTCGAGTGACTTTCGTTCCTTACCTGGGTGGGGATCGATCACATCCTTCTTGCCCCTGTCTTTGATGATGGAGATTTAGTTTCACAGCCGCTTGAAAGCTTCATCTTTATGATTGCATCCTCGCCCGCATAAGCCTCAAGCCCCGCCTCTTAGTCGCTTCCAGAAAAAGAATTGATTAACGATCTCCGAGTTAACTCCCCACTAACGAGTTTGATCGGGCTTGAAACTTTCGCCTCTTAATTCGACTAGATTCCCTCACATCCTACTCTTCATTATAGAAGGTTCTTTCGTCTCTGGTCTAATACTGGGACTTATCCAATGCCAAGATCTCTCTCAGCCTGCAAGAAGATCAATCAAAGATTGCCAAGCTCCAACTTTGCTTTAGCTTAGCTCTACGAGCTTAATTCTCCTCCCGAGTTCTAATCTAAGAGAGAGAAGAGGGACGATGCAATAACAAGGAAGTGGAATCAATCCTGCTTACATGTGATTCTTTCGATCCGGAAAACCCCTTTACTATAAAGCCAAATCTAAGTTTTAAACCCAAATACTTGCTACTTCAGCAGAGGCATCTTCCCGTCTAGAAAGATCCGCTAGATCTCTCCGACTCCTGGGGTCGAGACCTCTCTTTCTCCTATCCCGGTAGACGGGCGAGCATCTCCGAACCTTAATAAGTGAGTTTGAAAGAGAAGGAGTACCGCTCAAGCTTCAACTCCGCTCATTTCCTCGCCCGCCTTGTACCCTTTAATGAACGGGAAGAGTAGCTGGAAGATTCCTCCCACCCAACCCATCAAGTAAGGTCAAGCAGCTTTGCAACCCGATCCCTAAAGGTCGCTTTTGAAACTCCTTGGCCTAACAAAGATATTATCCCATCTCCTAGCTCAAACTAAGAGTCGCTTTGGAATGAAACTTCCTCCCGGGTCGAGCGAGCTCTTAGCCTCCGCTTCGAGGCAGCTAACTCACCTTCTACCGTATAAAGGATTACCTTTCAAAAGATGCCGAGCCAAGATCAGGTGATTTTATTCCTCTAGCTGCATAGTCCGAATTAGCTCATCTGGGTGTGGTCGTCTACTCGCTTGCTACCACCTATCCTGAAGAGCCTAATTCCCACGCCTCCTATAATAGGATCCACCCAAGAACGAGGTCGAAGTAGTGCGTTAGAGCAAACGAAGGCCCTATAATAAATATAAGGCTTTAATAAAAAAGGGGATTATTTTCTATTATAGGCTAACGCTGCCGCGCACTGCTTTCCTCTCACTCCCAATAGTTTTTCAACCTGAGTTCCGCTTATCAACTAATTATAGCCTATAGCAAGCGATGTAATAAATCACCGAGACCTTTTTATTTTTAAGTAAATCTTAGATAAAACATTACTGAGGAGCTTCGCTTCGTCCAGCTGTCATAGTAATGGTGAATGAGATTGGTCTTACTTTAAGTCTGGGTGAATTCATTTAGATATCGGTTTAGTTATTGCCATACTCGCTTAAGCAGCGGCTTGGTAGTGGCATAGGTGGCCCTGGCGCTAGGTTCAGCATGGGATCACCGTCTCACTGTGATACCCGAAAACTGTCTATGCCCACATTTCATAGTTTTAAAGCGCTATTTAGTGATTTTCATGTCTTCTGCTACTTTAGGAAGATTAAGACATAAATTTATGCCTTCTTTTAGGCGTCTAGACGCCTTCCCCCAATTCTAGGATGCGTAGTGAACAAATGAGTCCGTAGCCGATCCCCCTTCCCCCCCCCCCGGATCAGATGCAGCCTGAGCTTCGCAGAGGGCAGATGGCTATGTCTATCCCATCCCTTCTTTGTCTCGGCCTTGGTAGTAGGTGCGAGTATTGAAGGAAACAGCATAAGGGCTGGAGCTTTTATTCCCACTCCCAGAGGTCTGCCTTCAGTAGTTCGTTTGAAAGTAGTTCGTAGTTGTGATCTACGTCACAAGTGAAGGTGCAGATGTGCTTTTTCCCTTATACGCTTTCCGTCATTTCTCACATAAATAAGCAAAAATCCTATCTCCCCTATCTCTACTCTTAACGAACGCTAGAATTGGGATATCGATAAAGAGGGTAGGGTAGACCGTCGAGGGTTCAACAAAGAAAAGCAATCAAACGGATGTAACGTTAACAAGAATCCGGCCACACTAGTATGCTGGTTACCTCGCTTGTTCGCAATTCTCTATCGCCACTTCGATCAAAGATCAGCCCTCTCGCTCCGACCACCTTCCTCGCTCCTACCGTAGATGTCTAACCAGAAGAGATATACATGGCGCCTTAGCCGAGACCCCGAATGAATTTCCCGCACCGTACATGTCTGTGTACTGGGCGACATGTCACCCGGAATGCCAAAATGTGTGCTTCCCATTCGCCATATTTTTCCATCCCAAACCAACTCTATACTTCAAACACACATCAAAACCATTCCATATTTCTCTTGTACCCTCTTTTCTACTCAATTCCTCTTTCAATACTTATCTTATTTGAAAAATCCATCATGAATTACTCTCAAACCCACTCTAATATGGATTATGACCCATACACAACCCAATCATAAAGGTTAATTAGGGTTTGTTCTAAACCCTAACTCATTTACTTACAATTAAACCATGAATCCATCCTCAAAGGGAGGATTCCATACTTTTCTTGCACTATTTAAGGTTTTACCATGTTTACTTTTAAAAATTTTAGGGTTAGGAAGAAATCTTAACAAAACCCTAGGTTTGGAACTCATAAACTTTTCTAGAATTCCATACAAAATCCATATGATCCATACTAAAATTCATATCCAAGGTTAGTTCCATACCTTTTTGGCCTTGCTTCACCTCTTCTTCTCTTCTTCTTCTCTTCCTCTTCCTCTCTTCTCTACGCTTCTCTCTATTCTGATATCTAATTTCGTCTTAAATCCCATGTTTTGTTAAGGTCATGTTTCGCCAAGTAAAAATCCATTTTTGCTTTAAGTTTTCATAATTGCATTCTCGTCCTTAGACTTTTCCCTTTGAAATTCAACTATGCCATATTCTTATCACCCTAATCTTTCCTCTTTATAACTTTCATATCCTTTTAACAAATTACAAGATTGCCCTTGTATCTTGTAAACTTTCCAGGTCTCTCGTTTTATTTTCCGAAAATTCCTATTTAACTTTTAATATACCCTAAACAAGTCCGAAAACTGCTATGGTATATTTCGGGGTGTTACAATTAAAGTTGGAGCTACTAGCATTTTTCATTGCTTTTGACATAATCGCATGCTTACGTAGTTGATAATAGTGTTGCTGTTCAACGGACATATGTGAGATGTCTTTTTCCATAATGGCATCATCGGCGATCATCCGCAACTTATCTTCGCTCCTTCAGATCCTATCTTCAAAGACGCCTGAAGAATGTCTAGTTGCACATCTTCCCTCTCAGGCTGTTCTTCAAAGAATCTAAGCTTTCGCTTCATGTAAATTCTTTCTTTCTACTCGGCCAAATAATCATTAATCAGACCAATGTAATCAATAGGTATCCGCTGGACTCACTTACTTTTAAGGCCTCCGCTTCTTTAGATGCTTTTCTTCCGAGGGTCTCTTCCTTGAGAGCCAATCGTTGCATTGCTATACGGATCTCGATCCGAGTCAAGAACACAGTGTATCATGAGTTCCCCATAAACAAGGGAGTCAAGCCTAGGCTTGGTTTACAGATAATCACTCACTATCATAGCATTTAAGCACCCCAACAATGATCATAAATCCACGAACTCCTAACATTGCTTGAAACATATTCATAGCTTGCACACGTTGCAGAAAAAAAAATTAGAAATAAATAAAATTTTCATTAAAATATTTGTTATAGAAAATTATAAAAATAGATAACTGACCTCGTCGGTGATGTTAGCTCCACTTTGCGTCCTATTTGCGATCTGTGCGAGTATCCCACGCCATTTTGTACAATAATGTCGGATTCTATCTGTAACACCCAGAAATATACCCTAGTCGTTTTTGACATGTTTAGGGTATATTAAAAAGCTAAATAGGAATTTTCGGGAAATAAACGAGAGTAATTCGAAAGGAATATTGCAGACAAGGGCAAAGTGGTCATTTACTATTGGAGGACATAAAAGGCATAAAACAATAAGGTTATATGGAATTATGGAATTTGAGAAAGATAGGATGCCAGCACATGTATGTTAGATTGAGAATAATAAAAGCAGAGGAATGACCTAAATGCAAACGAAAAGAGTTTAATGCAAAGGCCAACATGGCCTTAACTAAAAGGAGGATATGAACGCCTCAAAAATGAGGGACCAAAACGAGAGAACAAGAGAGAAGAGGAAAAGAGAGAAGAAGTATAAGAGGAAGAGAAATAATGCATAGAGAAGGAAGAGATAAGAGCAAAGGTATGGATTCTAGTAAGATTTGGTATGGATCTTGATTTCTCAGATAAAACTCTATGGAATTCTAAGGTTTGTATGGTTAATAGCTTGTCCCCAAACTAGGCCTTTGCTAGAATTTCATCATAACCTTAGATTTCTTGAAATTAGGTTGGTAAAACCCTATATGGTAATAAAGAGGAGTATGGAATCCTCCCTGAGGTTGGATTCACGGTTAAAAACGACAAGTAACTGAAGTTGTATTTAGAACAAACCCTAACTAATCCTTGGGTTTGGTTTGTGTATGGGTTATGACCCATATTAGAGTTGTTTTTGGAGTGATTCATGAAAGGGTTTTGAAGAAAGATATGTATTGAAAGATGATTTGAGTAAAATTGTGGTTACAAGATGAATTTGGAGTGGTTTTGAAGTGTATATAGACTATTGAGTTGATTTGGGTATCAAAATATGGAATAAGGGGAGAAAAACCACCTTTCTGGACAAATTTCGAAGGGTGGTAATTGGTGACCGAATGCAGTGGCACCGGTACCACTTTGGTTCTATTTCACCGGTACCTGCATTCTGGCATCTATGCCTGCTTTGGACTAGTGTTAGTATTTCTACAACTTATTCATTTCTTTATCCTATTGGAGTTATTCAAGTGGCTGGTTAAATTAGACTTCAAGGAGAATAAAACATCCTGAAATAGGTACCTTCAAATTATGACTCTAGGTGGCCCAAAAATCCACTCAAAGTTGGGGTACCATAGTAAATTCATTAATCGGTACCGGGTATTCTGCACGGGCTTGTTTGCTTTCTGCACTAAATGTTCGTATTTCTCTCTTGGCCATAACTTGGTCATTTCTAATCCGGATTTGCATGATCTGCTGCTAGTTAAACTATACTTCAAGGAGAACCAAACATCCTGAAATAGGCACCTTAAAATTCTGACTCTATGTGGCCCAAAAATTCACCAAAGAGGCCACAAGCCACAAAATTTCTAATTTCTGGTTTGGAACATGCATTGTCCGGTTGTTTAGACATAACTCGAGTTTCATTCGATCGTGATTCGCTGAGGAGAACCTCATCACCTTAGCTTTAAAATAGCACAAAGAACCAGTACAAATATGAAGTTAAGACTCCTAAAAATGAGTATTACAACCCGGTCCCTGGGCCAGAATATTTCCAGAATCGACTAAATGGCATTTGAAAATGCCATAACTTTAGTTTGGATGATCCAATTGGAATGATCTCCAATTTCGGCAAATAGGATTCATAGAGGGACAAGAATATATGAATGATGTGTGAATACATCGGCATCATAATGTACAAGTATATGAAATGCCATATGTAATAGTTACAGGAAAAATATAGGAAATGCAATATGTATAGCTGTGTTCATGAAACATGAATATGATATGAAATATGAAAACGAACTGAAACATGAATATGAACATGAAAAGAAATATGGCATGAACATAGAACGTGATAAAGATAGGTTATGAGTTCTGAATGACATGATAGTATGACTACCTAGGACCGAAAAATGAATGAGTGGACGCTCGGACGGCAGTTTCTAAGACTTCGTTAAATACACGACACCCGCGTTATTGCAAGGTGCACGCTTTGTTTAGTACGGCAGATTCCGATTAGTGCCACGCAAGACTCCTATTCAAGACTTCTAAGACCCGACAGTGCTATGGCACTCTGCTCAAAGGCTTCAGACTCCTCGCTTTATGCTACTTGGCACTCAAGACTATATGGTACCTTCGGGTACTTATTATGCAAAATGGTCTCTACTCATTTCTTATGATCGGGTCCGGGTAGTCCAACGCTTATATGATAAGACTAATAAAGAATAAGAGTAAAGAAATGAATATGGTAAAGATCCGAATGTACCTACGGTACCTCCAGATCTCGTCAAAGAAGACTCACGTACTCAGATAATGAATCCTCTATAGAACCTAGCGCTGGTACTTCTCAGATCTGCAATATAGCATAAGTTCTATAATATAAGCATAAGTTCTATAATATACATAAGTCCAAATAGTACCTACGTACTTCCGTATAATGAATCAGATAGAACCTACGGTACTTTTGTACAAGTAAAATCAGAGTACCTCCAGGTACTTCCGTATCCGTAATACAAGTATAAGATCAGTAAGACAAGTATATGTTCCGTAATACAAGTATAAGGTCTGAAATACAAGAATAAGCTCCGCAATATAAGTATAAGTTCTGTATGACAAGTATATGTTCCGTAATACAAGTATAAGATCCGTAAGACAAGTATATGCTCCGGAATACAAGGATAAGATCTGAAATACAAGAATAAGCATGTTCAGAGTACTCACTTCAAAATTTCTGCATTTGATTAATTTTTGTAGTACCTACGGTACTCCGCATAAGTCTCTGATATGACAACTCAAGAGGGTACCTACGGGTACCTCCGTATGAGTATAAGTTAGTAGTACCGGGTACTTTTAAATAAATATAAGTTTGATATACATAATATACCCCTTTGGGATATTTGAACAAGTAGTACTTACTGCATCTCAGATAAGAATAAGTTCTGGGTACCAAGATATCGCTCCGTAATATCTCCAGAGTACCTATGGGTACCTCCAGTCATGTAATCCTCGTAGTATAAGTATAAGCCCTATGGCATAAGTGTAAGCTTTGTAGTGCCTAAGGGTACCTCTGTATAAGCATAAGCTTTGTAACTCCTACGGGAGATCTGAATAAGTATAAGATAAATAGAAATATGAGTATGTGGATAAGTACCTCCGTCTAAGTATATGTATAAGTTTAGTACCGTGATAATGCAGGAATATGAATAAGAATGTGTCCTTTCGGGAGATAATCAGATAACCCACGGGCATTCTGCATAAGTATATGTTCTGATTTGTATAATAAAACCATGGAACATAAACCATGTAAATTAATAATAAACAACAAAGAGAAAGGGAATTCATCCGTCAACTGATATACAGACCAGATAGGTCAGATAATTCAAGAGATGCAGAACTCGTTAAGTCACAAGGTACAAGTAGACATAATTATGTCAATGACATGAATCGGAACACGACCAAACCAGAAAGTCATGATACATGTAAAAGAGATGAACTTGATGTCTTGCCATCAGATATGCATGTTTGTTCCGAATATGATATGACCGTTATACATGTAGAATATATGAATTCATGAAATTTTGATATTTACTGCTATATGTTTATTATGATTCAAGATAAATGCAGGTATCTGTAAGATAAGTTATAAGATATGTTTCCACTAAGCGCAGTTTAAGACGGTTTCTAAATCCGTAGTACAGGAGAAGACGTCCAAAACTTCCGTGATACTCATTGGCCAAAGACACTAGTAGGGCTCACTACATGTAGGTTCTCAAGGCTCGATTTGTAAATGTAAAAGACAGTTTTGTATTTGTAAACGGACTCTGTGATATGTGTATACCCTTGATGGACACCACTCCTGGTAGTTCTTTTGATATGAAGTGATATTTTGATTCTGTTATAAAAAAAAAAAAAAAAATCAGGTAAAGAGTCCCAACATATAGTCTCTCGCGCCAACTCCGGGTTCAGATCCACTAACTGCCTGACCGAGAAACAGGTGTGACACTATCCCATCGATTTTGTACATAACATAAAGTCCGTGGTGGGTCAACTCCAACATTGGTCTCCAAAAACTTAGCCATCACTCAATCCCAAAACTTTGACATCGGTTGCCCAATACCGATCACCGGATCTTGGGTTATGGTCATCCAAGAAATGCACAGTGCTACGTCTTCCTCATTTAAGAAAGATTTTCCCACTCACCCCGCATTGGAAGAGATGCCATTTTCCTCGACTACAAATCATATGTTAAATTAAGTATGAATAACCTAAGGTGGAAAATTAATAAAAGAAATTATTTAAATAGTTAATGGAATATCTAATGAAAGATATGTACGTTAATGGCAATAAAATAAATTTATTTATATAAAGTAAAACATTTATATTTAAATTTGTATTTTAGATTATTCACAAAAAATATGATTTATGGTTTTTTTCATTTATTAATCTTATTTTATTTATAATATTATAAATTGAAACTAATTAGAAGTTGCAAAAAATATTTGTAGGTTGTCTATTTGGCAAAAATGACTTTGGGTCAAACGGGCGCCAAGCTATTCTTTTTGAGCCGTGACGACGCCGTTTTTGTTTCGCAATTTTTTTTTTTTTTAAATTTCATTATATCAAACGACGTTGTTTTGACAAAATCGTCCAAATGACGTTGCTGGGGCTTCATATCCAAAACGACGCCATACTGGGTTAGTGACAATCGCTAAACGACGTCATGGCCCAAAAACGACGCTGTTTTGTTATGTATTTAAAATGAAACGTATCGCGCCGCTTTATCTCTCCGCCGCAGACAAAACGATGTCGCTTTCGCCAAATTTCATGCCCAAATATGTCTCGTCGGCTGCCCAGCTTGTAATTTGAAGATATGGCGCTTTCACCGGCGACCGCCGTTTGGATTGAAGAGCTCACATGATTTCGAAAGCTGCGGGCGCGCCAACCGGATTTGACCGGCAAGCTAGCTGTTGACGCGGACGTTGACGATTTGACGGCGACAAAGGATTCGCGGTTTGACCGCGACATCACGCGACGACGATCGAGGTTGGCTTTCCTCCTCTTCTTCTTCCGTTTTCACCAAGCTGAGATTTCCTCAGATTCGCAAATATCGATATGGAAATCGCTCTCGCTTTTTCTATTTATTGAAATTTGTTTCAGTTGTTGGGATTTCAAAATGGTTCACGGGTGTGCTTGCAATGTCAGGGGAATCTCTGTTCTGGAGAATGCTTTTCCAGTTTTTTGGTTCAGTTTTTTACCCTGCCTCCAACGGCTATAAAACGAGGGTAGGAATGGTTTTTCCACCGTTTTGCTGATGAACAGTGATCAGCTATATTTGCCCACATTTAGTCAGAATACCGTTCACGCCTACTTTGTTCTCGCTTTGGCTCCACTACTGGAGCTGGTTTTTTTCCCTTTAGCATCTATATTTAGCTTTTACTCCCGATTTTACTCCACTGTTGGAGTTGCTCTAAATGAGTCTACAAAATGAAACTACATCCTGATGGCACCGTTGACAGGTTCAAGGCTCGGTTGGTAGCAAAAGGCTACCGTCAGATGGAAGGGATTGACTATAATGATTGATTTTCTCCGGTCGCTAAACTGGTTACTATTCGCTTGCTTTTGAATATTGCCACAACCAAGGCTTAGCCCATTCATCAATTAGACATCAATAAAGCATTTCTTCACGATTATCTTCATGAGGGAAGTCTATATGTCACCTTTCGAGGGCTATACCAAGGCTGCTCTTGGCTAAGTATGTCGCCTACACCATTATCTATATGTTTAAAACAATCCTCCCGCCAATGGAATCTTGAGTTTTGTTCTAAGCTCACCCAATTTGTCTTTACTCAATCAGCTCACGACCATTGTCTCTTCATAAAAAAATCCCCTCATTCTTTTTTGGCTCTTCTGATTTATGTTGATGATGTGCTAATTACAAGCACTGTTGAGGTCGGCATTATTTAGGCCAAGAAATTTCTTGATTATGTTTTCACCATCAAGGACCTTGGTTATGCAAAGTATGGTTTAGAGATTGCCTCTGCCCTGAGGGCATGTATATTCATCAACGTAAGTATGTCCTTGATATTATCTGTGATGTTAGCATGTTACAAGCCAAACCTACCTCTATTCCCATGCCCAATGGTCACAAATTTTCTTCGAATTCTCCCCTCCCCTCGGAGCCTGATCGTTATTGTCGTTTGATTGGTCGTCTCTTATATCTCACCATGATGCGTCTCGACATTGCATTTGTAATACAACAGCTTAGCCAACATGTTGCTGCCCCACGGCTCACTCATTGGGATGCTGCTCTCTATTTGCTCTGATATCTAAGGCATTCCTCTGCCACTGGTTTATTTCTTCCCAGCCACAATACTCTTCACCTTGCTACCGATTGGGCTTCATGCCGAACTACTCTACAGTCACCTACTGGTTATTGTGACCACCTCGATATGCTCTTACTTGAAAACAAAGAAGCAAGCCACGGTTTCTCGCTCCTACGCTAAGGCGGGATATCGCAGTTCAAGATCGACTGTCTGTTAACTTCTATGGATTTCTTATATCTTGTGTGATTTTGGTATCTCAGTTCCTCAGCCAATTCTTCTTTGGTATGATAATCAGGCAGCTCTCCACATTATTGCCAATCCGATCTTTCATGAGCATACGAAACACTTAGCCATTGACTGTCATCTTGTTCGAGACCCCTTCAAACAAGGTTTTGTTCAACCATAGCATGTTTCCTCCCACCTCCAGCTAGCAGATTTATTTATTAAACCGTTGGCTGCTCAGTTCCAATTTTGGTTTCCAAGTTGGGGTTGATTTCTCAACCTCCACCTTGAGGGAGGCTGTACAGATGTCACTATTCTGGAAGCTTCCAATTAGGCCTATGGTTTGCTATGTGTAACTAAGTTGAGAATAAGCTAGAGTCCAAAATGTTCTTTCCTCTATATATATATATATATATATATATATATATATATATATTTTCTGTCAAACTGTACCTGACACATAATAATAAAAGGTAGGGTTACTGTCATCTACAACCACTTACCATATATATATATATATATATATATATATTTCTTTGGCTAAACTAGTAATTTGACACATAATAATAAAAGGTGGGGTTACTTTCTTCATCTACAAGCCACCTCTACGCCTAGTTCATCATGTTTGAACAAACATTAGGGAGCCACAAAGGCATAACCTAACTACTCCTAATAAAATTGCATGACCAGAAAAACAGGATTAACAAATTCAAAAACTACCCAATCAAACTGATTTTTGCATTACATGCATGTGGATTTCTCGAGTGACTTCTCTTTGAAATCTTCGACAAATATGTTTTAAGATAACTATTTCATCCATTTTGTGGTAATTGGTACCTTCAGCCATTAAATTATTTCATTTTCACAACGAGAATCAGGGTGGGCAGACCATGAAATAAAAGCATAAGAGGACACTGCAGATTATGATATCCATTCACTGATAAGCCATGCTAATAAACCATTTTATGATTGTGTACTTGGACAAGATTTGAAGTTTACCAGATTTGGTTATTGCATTCAATGAATCAATACATGGTTTTGGAAAATTTTGGAAGTAAAGAAAAAGTCACTGATTTTCTTAGCAGGATAAAGATAATTATAATGAAGAATGTGATTGCAAATGAAAATAAATAGTATTGCAAATCTGAAATAGATTTAATGGGTGAAGGTCCCATAAATCAACATGAACACCAATAAATAGATAAGAAGTACACCAGTCTATGGTTTGTACCAAAGTGGCATTCAAGACTTAAGTAGTTTGGATCCTCTTAAATGTTTGAAGTGGAACACTACTTTTGAGAGTATGTGAAACACGATTTGAAGGATGACCAAGCCCTTGATGCCATAAAGTAGAAGATGCTTTGATTGAAGACAACATTCAAGATACGAAAGCAGTAATGGGTTGATTTAAAATGCCAATTAATGCAAAGACTTTTCATTTATTTTTATTTTTTACAAAGCTGCATGAAGAATAAGATGGGCAATACAAATATTCAAGATGTTTGGTCATATGTCTAATTTAGTCTTTAAACTTTTTAAGGTCTAATGTTGATCCTAACATTTATTCCGTTGCTCAAATATGTCATTACTGTAAATGGAATGAACAAATAAATAAACAAACATCTAACATCGTTAACGTGTCACCCATCAACGGTGTGGCATACCAACAAATTATATCATATATGGATGACACATCAATGACTTATTTACTCATTTATTTATTCCGTTGACGGTAATAACATATTTAAGATATAAAATAAACGTTAGGAATAATATTTGACCCAAAAAAAAATTTAAGCGTCAATTTAGACATATTGTAAGGGGAATTTATGTTCGTGAAGAATCTTAAAAGATCTTATTGTTCTCAAGTGAAAATTTTGACTCTTGGAGATTGGACTAGGCAGAAAGGAAAAAGACAAGAGTATAAGTAATAAATTTTAGTGTTTTCTCTTCCAAGAATCTAATTTGACCAAATCTATCAGGATTAACATTTACCTGGATTATTTGTTCATGTGGCCAGTTTCCATAAGGTAGAGCATAGTATATTATCGATTTTCTTGGAAACAATTCAAAATCAATGAAAGAAAATGCAATTCCTTATATAAAATCATATTTTATAAGAACGATAACATTAATTTGAGAGTTGCGAAATACTAAAGGTATATTTGATTCTTGTTTTTAAAAACTGTTCTTGAAAACGGTTTTTAAAAACACACAGAACATTATTTTTGTGTTCTCTAAAAACTATTCTTGTTTATTTAATTTAGTATTTTCTTTGTTTTTTATGTTTTTCAAAAAAAAAAAATGAAAATCAAACATGTTCTCCATGTTCTTCTTATTTTTTAAAATAAAAAACATTTTTCAAAAATAATAACCAAAGATGTCCTAATATGCTCTATTTTATGAAAACAGACCATTTATGTCATGATTTAAGACATAACTCTTAAAAATTGAGTTTGAAAAGTCCTGATATAGTAGGAAAAAATTAAGCTTTTCACAACTCTCAAATTAATGTTGTCCTTACCATGTTACCTCGTATATGGATTGAAATATGATTTTATGTTAGGAATTGCATTTTCTTCCTTTAATCTGATCGTTTCCAAGAAAATCAATAATATACTATGCTCTATCTTATGAAAACCGACCATTTATGTCATGATTTAAGATATAACTCTTAAAAAATAGTTTGAAAAGTCATAACAGAGAAGTAAAAAAGTAAGCATTCCCCAGCTCTCAAATTAATGTTGTTGTCCTTATCATGTTACCTCCTATATGGATTAAAATATTATTTTATATAAGAAATTGCATTTTCTTTCATTTATCTTGAATTGTTTCCAAGAAAATCAATAATCTACTATATATGCTTCCACTTATGGAAACCAATATTTTATATCATGATTTAAGATATAAATCTTAAAATTAAGTTTGAAAGTCATGATAGAGTAGGAAAAAAATTTTAGAATCCATTTACATTTTTAGCTTCCTAACTTAAATAAATAATTTTTTTTCTTATTTCATATTCTATAAAGATATAAAAATATATATAAAAAAAATGCATATGCATGATTAATAACCTAATATTACATAGATAGAGTGCAAAATAACTTTTTCTTTCCTTTCCCCTTCTCTTTTATTTTTCTTATTAATTTTTAAGGAAAAAGTATAAAAATTACTACCCTTTTTTCCTTAACATTTTCTTTAAAAAAATTTCCTTCCTATTTTTCATGTCATCCAAACATAAAAATAAATAAAAATTCATAATTTTTTTCTCTTTTCTTAGCATTTTCCAAGAACCAAACATTAACATAGGCTCCCTCATGGGGATTTTCATCATCACGGCCATATATGCAGGGATGAAAATATCCGATATATCCGTCGATATATCTCCGATATATCCGATATCTGATGTTCGACACGACAGCTCGGCGATGACCGATATATCGCCGACACGTACATCGATATATCGTGGAAATATCAGTCCGTGGGCACACACGCTACTGCTAGTTTAATTTCTGAAATATCCGAGATATATCAAAGATATATCGGGATATATCGAGGATATATCGGGATATAACGGGATATATCGGAGATATATTTAAATGACCAGATTTGAAATCTTGCCTTGATTCAATCTAAGAGGATTGATCACAAATGTGCTTTAATTCTCTCGATATATCGATATTCATGTAAAACATCCACCGATATATCCGAGGAGACCTCGATTTATATCTCAGAAAATCCAAGCACCGATATATCCGTCAAAACCGATATTTTCATCCTTGCATATATGTGTCTCCCTTCAGTACCCTAGAAGCTCTAAATGCACCAAGGTACGTGGGTTGGTTGTGTAGGGATGAAAAAGTGAGAGTCGTAGTCTTGTGTTAAACTGTTTTGGCATTTTTGCTTGATTCTCATGTGACCTCCACTTTTGTTTTTTTTTTTTTTAATTAATTCAAGAAAAGACCTCGATAGTATAATAATATATACACGACTTTTCATCAATTGGTCCGGATTCTGTTTTTTTTTTTTTATTTACATCCTAAAAAAGTTCAATAATATTAAGTTAAAGTCCTCTCTGTAAAAAATCCTTTCACTATCGGAATGATATGAGACACTACAATATTTCCAACTTTTATTACAATCCGCCAAACAAAGTCTTATGGAATGGGCTATGGCTTCCATCAATTTCCTAGTTGCTCTCAAAGCTATCTTTATGTGTTTAGACATTGTGGGATGGAAGGGGAGTACATGGACAATCAGCCTTGCGATTTAAACATGCTAGAAGGCAACTGAATCATACAAAATTAATGGCTGAGAACAAATCAAATGCTAGTGTTTTTTCTTTTTTCTTTTTTTTAACATACACTTATTTTGAGCTACAAAATTATAGTCCTCTATTCTCAAAAGGACTCCGATCCTGGAACCTCCCATACATCCCACCCTTTTTTTACCATTTGAACCAGGCCTAAGGCATCAAACCCTAGTGTTGAAAGCTAGAAATTACTAATTAGTAAATACATCATATCATATGTTTATTAAATGCTCATGGTTAGCCTTTAACCTCTCAAAAGGTTAAAAAGTGAGAGGAACGAGAAGAAATACAATTGAAGAAGATTTTAAAAACTGTTATCAGATATATTGTATAACAAGATTTTATTTGGGAACCTGAAAAGTTTTAACTCATTTTTTTTAATATTTTCAAATACATTTTAGAAATAATATTTTAATCATTTCCATTTATATAATTAGTTTTCAAAATAACCCTAAAACCAAGTTGAAATAATTGAAAATGGTCTTGGAAATGATTCTATTTTTATTTTTAAAATAGAAAATACCAAACAGTTTCTGATTGTCAAATTATAAATTTTTACTTTACTTTCCCCATGGATAAATATAAAAAATGAAAAATATAAATGTAAATAGGTCATCACGCCTAACTCATATGACAGAAGACTCAACGCTTCAAAAAGCATAAAGTATAGTGAGGGGAGGCTTTGGGTTCAAGTCCAAGAGGGAACATTTTTCTACATTGTAAAAAAATATTTAGCTATAAAAAAAATATAAATATAAATAAAGCATCATATTCTCTCAACTTTTTTTTAGAGCCACTCATTTGCCTTAAGCAAAAAAGGGTGATTTTTACCCATTTTCAGCCTAAAATCACCCCTTACGCCTTTTCTTCATTAATCTATTTCTTAATAAAGTGGTAATTTTCACATAGATCTTTATTTTATTTTATTTTTCATGATTTCATCGTCGGGTTGCAGCATTTGGTTTTGTGTCGTTGTCTTGTTACGATGTTTTATTTTTCGTTGTCTTGTTGTGAAGTTTTGTTTGTGTGCGGGCAATTCATGTGGGCAAACCATATTCGATAGAGAAAACAAGATTCTAATCGTCATATTGCAGAGCGGAAGTCATAGGTATTCTAGTCACTATAACATTATCAATTTGTAGCTTTTTAGTGTATCTGTGTTTCTATTGATATATTGTTAATTTGAATCAATAAAATTATTATTTTTTTTTTATAAAAAAACATAGATTTATACTTTTTAATTTGTTGAAAATAACACAAAAGGGCTTTTGAAAACAATAGCCAAACTAGCCTAATATTTCATGTCAAATGACTTATTCTTGTTCAAATATTCTACTTCATTCAAAGAAATTTTTTTAATTACTTATATGATCAATATTTTGTGATTTTTTTTATTGGAATAGGATATCATCATCAGATAAAAATAAATCTAAAAAACGAGAAAAAAAAAAAGGTCCAATTCCCATTGACTTTACAAACGAGTCAGCAATCTACAATGAATGAACTTGGTCATCGCCGACTCAAAATTAATGATCTTGGTCGTTGCATTAAATTTAAACTCCATTTGTCCGACATGCGTCTGCCTATGTTTTGACTGGGCCTTTGAGAGAAGAAAATTTATAGAAACTTATATGATATTGTATTAAATTTGATAAAATAAATAAAAAAAGAAGTCATTTCATATAATATTATAATAACTATTTATCTTATATTCTTCTAAATTATTTTAAATTATTAAAATTTAAGTAAGATTAGTATGAAAAGCATATATAAATTACATAAAAGTAAAATAATAGCAAATTATGAGAAAAAGATAAATACAGCTTTTAAGATAATTAAGGCCAAATCTAGCAAAATAAAAGTCAGTGATTCTTAAAAGAGAGACAAACATGAAAAATACGAATTTTCAAAATGGAATTAAGTCTACTAAGTGAGTTAAATAGATGTAAGAACTGAGAGAAGTATATGATTTCTATATACAAATTAAATCTAAACACTGAATTAAATAAAGCTAAAATACGGTTAATTTACATGGTCCATCGTCGAATGGCGTTGAAACTAATGATTCCATTGCCAAGTCCAGGCATTAATGAGTTGGTTTTCACCTTGGCTAATTCAGTCTTTCCCAATACTTATATGGATAAATATTATTTTGTAAATATAAAATATGAATTGGAAGGTGACTCAAGTAATAAAGGGAATAGGAAGGGTCCATGAGAGATCCAGGTTGGAATTCTTGTAAGAACATGTTATTACAACGTCATATACAAAGTGAATGTCATACATATGATTGGACTATGGGTTTTCGACTCAAAAAGTTAACGATGCTATGTGGTATTGGTTAATAGATCATATTTGATTTATTTTGAAATACCTATAGATAATTTTTTGATAACCATAGATGTCCGAACAAGCTTGTCCACACCTCCACTAATCTCACAAGGTTTGAAGTTAATAGTTGAGTAAAACCTTCAATGGTCCTGAGAAGACTCGAACCAATGACTATTGAAATAACTATAAATATATATAGATTATGTAATTTAGAATTCTACGAATTGACCTTTTTTATAACTACAATATATATATATGATTACAAATAAATTGCATAAGTCATTTTCTTGATATGCTAAAGGATTATTTTCTACTCCGAAGATATCTTTGATAAGCAGGTATTTGTTTTTACTTTTTGTTCTAATAGTGCTTGATAGTATTACGTATTTAGCTGTATTTTTATTAGTTTATTTCTATTATTAAGTTGGTGACATTTCACTTTCAGCTCTAGCTTCCTCAGTCTGTTTCTGGAGTAACACATGAGGAAATTTACTTTGTCACAACATTACATTACATTGACCCGATCCTCCCTCCTGCCTCAATGAATCTCATCAATAAAAGGCAGGCAGAAAGTTCTCCACAACAAAAAGTTAAAAACAGCTAGCTCTCAAGTCTCATCCATGGCTGCTCAACATAATCTAGTGGGTTTGCTGCTGCTGCTGCTAATAGCATCTTCAGTAGTACTTGCAGCAGCAGCTGCAACAGACGTTAATGGTCAAGCCAAGGAAGGCTGTCTAGACAGATGTGGGGATGTTAACATCCCATATCCGTTTGGCACAAATGATCAGCCGCACTGTTCCCTCAGCTCTGACTTCCTTGTTACTTGTAACCATTCCTCCAACCTCCCAACTGTTATTAGGCGAACCATCTCCAGAGGGAGATAATGTCCTCGTCCTGAATATTTCCCTGCGGGATGGTGAGTTGCTGATTCTAACTATGTAAGCCATGCCTGTCGCACCAGTTCCGGTTCCGTCGACGCCCCTATTCTTACAATTCCTACTGACATCCGGCTGGTTCAACATCTCAAGTAGCAGAAACAAGTCTACTATGGTTGGTTAGACACTATTGCCTCGATTAGAGGCCAAATTGGAGAAGAACAGTACATGAGTGGATGCATGTCATTATGCAACAACATCTCAAATGTCCAAAATGGATCTTGCTCTGGAAATGGTTGTTGCCAGACCTCCATCCCTGAAGGGTTGTCTGCTATACCTGACAATAGGCAGCTTCTACAATTATTCTAAAATATGGGACTATGATCCCTGCGGCTAAGTGCCTTTGTTGTGGAAGAATCTCACTAATTCCTCTCTCCACCAACCTTCAAAAGATTTGAAGACTGTACGGCAGATGCCCTGGTATTTGATCAGCATTTGCCAAGACTTGCCAAGCAGAGGAACAACCAGACTAATTACGCATGCATGGGGAACAGCACCTGCAATAAGAGGTAAACGGGTTAGCTATCTTTGTAACTGTTCGTAGGGTTACCAAGGAATCCATACTGGACCCTGCTGCAAAGGTATATTTACTTCAATTTATACATAGATATTTAGGTGGTTTTTTTTTTTTTTTTTTAAGATTTTTTTCTGACCGGTTTGTTTTTAACATTTTCAAGATGTATTACTAAATTTTTGAAATTTTTGATTGAACAGAAAACGACAAAAATATTTAACTTTTTTGTTTTTTCTAAATTTTTTTTTCTATTTAGAAAAATCTAGATATTTAAATATGAGAAAATCATATACTATTTTTTCCTATTGAAATTCTTGTGACTCTTTTCATGTTAATTAAATAAAAGCATAAATATTTTTAAAATTTTATTTAAATATTTATTTTCTCAAAATATAGATAAAAATTAAAATATTGATTTTTTTAGAAAAATAAACAACTAAATAGTTAATTTATTATACTATTAAGAACAAAGTCTTATTTACGTTATGAAAAAACAAACTCAATAGATTTGTCCATTAATATACATATTTTCACACTAGATTATTAGAGCATTCCAACTCAATTTCATTTCTTCTTTAGCCACTTTAATTAGTCAAACACAAAAAATTCTCTCCAACCCATTCTCTATTCCACTCTCTATTTCCTAGTTTACCCAAATGACTCACCAAATGTGAAAAGCCATTTGAGCTTTCTAAATTCTCTCTACTTTTTTTTCTCTATATATATGTTTGACTTTTTTTAAATTATTGGAAGTTAGGTGTAAAATAGAGAGTGTGGTTAGAGTGTATTTTAAAAATTGCTAGCTAAAGTAGTGAATTTAATATTTAAATATATTTTGAGTAGCTATTTTGTTAAGTGTGGTTGGAGATGCTCTTAGTTGGCTTATTAGTTATTTATTTTCCTCTTTGGTTAATTTTACAGATATAAATGAATGTGAGGATTCCAACCTCAACATGTGTGAACATCCACAAACATGCGTCAATATCCCTGGAAATCATACTTGTTCCTGTCCCAAGTGGTACCATGGAGATGGCAGAACAGATGGTGAAGGATGTACTCTCAATCACATGCAAATTATTCATGCTGCCATCAGTCAGTACATGCACTTACTATTTAATACTCATTCTATCGATTGCCTATCAATATCCATGTATCTATGTGTACCACCTCTATATCTAAGTTCTAACAATTTATATACAATCGTGTAGATATTGTCCGCTGTGGATCTAATGAGTCTTACTAAGTTAAAAGGAGCTCATACATTGAAGTGTTAGGAACTCTCCTCTAATATGGGATTTGATAAATACTCTTATGTAGAAACAACATACTTGATCAAATTAGGGATCAACTCTACTAACCCTCACTTAGACACAATGTCCTCGGTCAAACTAGGGATTGGATTTGATACCATTTGTAACGATCTCTACCCAATCATATGGATATTGTCCACTTTGTGTCCAAGGAACCTACTAGGTTAATAGGGCTCATACATATTCAGTGCAAGGAGCTTTCTCACCCATATATCTGAGATGGGATGTGATACTAAATCACCTAATTTATGCTTAAAAAGTTGTATCAGCATGATTTCTTAGAGCTCATATTGTAGAAGTTCTCCCAAACAAAAGACAATAAGGAAAACATAAGAATAATTGTCTGTTATGATCATTACCTGAGATGACCTAGCATGAAATCTTTAATCTTGGGTTATGAAAATGATAATTGACTTCCATTTTTCTCAGACACTTTAGGTATCGGAGCTCGGGCTCGCTATATCACTTATGACGCAAAGACTCGTGTCAGGGTTTTGAAGAAAAGGTTCACCAAACTCGAAAGAAATATTTTCAACTAAATGGTGGTTCGTGAGTTTAGACAACAACTCTCAAGCCAAGGATCCAACCAAAGAATCAAATTCTTTACCACTGGTGAACTGGAGAAAGCCACAAAAAAATTTGATGAGAGCAACATCATCGGTCAAGGAGGTTTTGGCACAGTTTATAAAGGAACTCTAACCGATGGTAGGATTGTTGCAATTAAGAAGTACTATAAGATGGCTGGAGAAAGCCAAGGTTATAAAGACTTCATAAATGAGGTGGGTATTTTGTCCCAAATAAACCATCGCCATGTGATACAACTCTTAGGCTGCTGTTTGGAAACACAAGTGCCTTTACTAGTGTATGAGTTGATCAACAATGGCACCCTCTCCGACCACATACATGATGATAATAAGGCATCTTCTATTACATGGGAAATCCGCTTAAAGATTGCCTCCCAAACCGCATAAGCCCTCTATTATTTACATTCCAAAGCATCTATACCTATCATTCATAGAGATGTTAAGTCTACCAATATACTCCTTGATGAGGATTATGATGTCAAGGTATGTGACTTTGGAGCTTCAAGAGTGATTTCATTGGACTGTGCTCGGCTTATCTATCATTATCCAAGGAACTCCTGGATACTTGGATCCGGAGTCAATGCAGACAAACCAGGTGACTGAGAAAAGTGATGTTTACAGTTTTGGGGTAGTTCTTGTCGAGCTACTCACTGGAAAAAAAGCACTATTTTTCGATAGACCGAAGGAGCAGAGAATTCTTACTATGTTTTTCCTCTTTGCCTTGAAAGATGGTAGCTTATTTGAGGTTCTTGAGGATTGTATAGTGAATAATGGAAACCATTTGCAGATTTCTAAAGTTGCTCATCTTGCAAAAAGGTGCCTAAGCCCAAAAGGGGAGGAGAGACCAACAATGAAGGAAGTAGTGGTGGAACTAGAGATAATAAGAACGATTAGGGAAAATGTTGTTGAGAAAAGTCTGGAAGTTCTAGATGATTGTACATACTTGCTTGAAGAATCATCAGCTCGATCCTATTTTGGTAATGGTGAATCATCCATTGCTACACATAGCATGGTGGGTAGTTTCTTGTTACCAATTAGTGATGCAAGATAATGGTTTTCTGTGTGATGGGACAAATAAAAGTAGAGAAAGATGATGAGCTGTTGTTGGGTCCTTATTAATTAGTTAAGTATGATAAGGTATAAAGAAAAATAAACTTGTGTGGCTGTATTTGATTGCATCTATGGGTTCTATATAAAGTACTAGTGTAAGTTTTAATATCCGTGTTCTTGTTGGTCACGAAATGTAATGCTTTCTATTGTTCTCTCATGCTCTATAGTTGTGGCTCTATATATATACCTTATGATTTTGTTGTTATTAATCAAAGCATCAATCCATTCTGATTAAATAAAAGCATTAATTTTCATTTTGTTTGGTCTCATTCCTCTCGATTTTGAACCTTTTGAGCTGTTTTCTGCAAACTTTTATTTTATGGTGTCTTTTCATCACTTTTGTGATCTTTTTTGCAATGTTTTAAAAACCGGACCGGTGACTGAACCTAAAAGTTGAATGGGCTCATCTGGGCTCACTGCCTGACCAATGGTTTCCAACCGCTGGCTGAACCTGGACGTAATAAATATATTATTTATATTTTATTTAAATTTTAAAATATATAATTAATAATATTTAAGAAATTATTTATTACTTTTTATATAAATAAAGTATTTTAAAAATACGAGTAATGTTTATATATTGAAAACATATTAAAAATGGAAGAAACTTATTTATATAAATATATACTTAATTAGTAGTAATATATAATTTTGTTAATATCTAGAATAATCACACACGATAATGGTAAAGTGGTTCTAGTAACTTCCCTTCCCATATTCAAATCAATGATCCCCAGATTATTTAATTGAATTTTTTTTAGTTACAAGCCTTTAAACCCTATAAGCTTTCTAATACTAAGCAAAACGACGTAGTTTCGAAGTAAAAAACATCAAAATGACGTTGTTTTAACTTGAAAAACAAAAAAAAAAAGTATTGTGGGAGTTAACCGGCCGGTTCGTTGAGAACCGGCCGATTCATCCGATTCACTAGTCCGACGTTTGCCTCGCAATTTCAAAGTTTGCCTAATCAGAAATCTATGAGGTGAATCGACCGGGTTTTGACTGGCCGACGGTCCAATGGCCCAACTCTACGGCCTCAAGTCCGATGAATCATGGCTTTGAATCTCATATGAATAAACGAGTAAATTTATTGGCTAAATAGGAGAAGGGATAAGGTACATAAATGCCCCTAACTTTCCGTCATATGTCAATCTGAATACTAAACTTTTTTGGGTTTAATGATGCCCATACGTTTACGCAGTAATACACTTGTCTCCCTCTTTATGGAATCAATAAATAGAGGCAGCGAGGTTTTAACAATGCTAATGTGGCAACCTCACATGTGCTTTTTAGATGACGTGGCCCTTATGCACATACATTAATTTTAGGGGTAATTGAGATGAATAATCCATAACTTGATCCGTCTTCTTTAATTAATCTAATCAATGGTTTAACTAAGAATAATACCACGTTTGAGTAGTCCTATATCGAATGGTGCATAGCCCAGATAGCGATTGGCTTGTAGATTTTGGATATCCTATGGCAAGAATGGAGTGTTTGGAGTTTGTTTGGATGGTGAGAAAATCATGTTCTTCTTTGATCCAGTGAAATTTTCATCAGGGTATTGTTTGGAAGGAGATAAAATCACATTCCTCTTCGACTCAGTAAAGTTCCCATCTGGATTTTCCTTCCTAGGCGAACATGGCATTTTCCCCGTCCACACATTTTGTTTGGAAGGCGAGAAATCCCGAACACAATCCGAGAGAATTAGAGCAATTGATGCCAGCAACTTATTTGAGAATTGAGAGATCGGTAGCTTTGGGAGATGATTTTTTCGACAGTGTCAGAGACAAAAAGGTTTGGAGAAATGGCAGAGTGGAGCCTAATCGTCCATGGCGAACTCTGATCAGTGGAGTATTATTGCCAGTGGATCTGGAGATTAGTTTTTTTTTTTTTTTTTTTTCTTCCAGAAGATATTCGTTTGATTTTATATCCTTTTCTTTTCGTTTTTCTTCTTGTTTCTGGAAATGGGTTTGCTGAACGGAGTTCAAATTATTGTTAATGACATGGCTGGAGAATATGAGAGAATTTGATCAAGAATAGCGTCGGCTGATGTACAATTTCAGCCCTTGACAAATTGGCTTATTGGAAAAATCACTATGAAGAGCTAATAAAGGAAGCTAAAAATGTCTGAGCACTAAGAGATGGTATAAAGGCAAAGATAAGCAACAACAAAATGGATTGCAGATGTGGAGATGAAACAAAGAGTAGAGGCTAGAAAACAAATACCACAATAGAAAAGAGCCACACATGGGGTTTTCGTTATCGCATTGACTCAGTAAGAACATGGCTATGGTGCAAGCAAGTTCACTAGTCTTTGGGAAGCTGGAATACATTAAGAAGAAAATTTTGATGCGGAACTCCCTGACCCCCACTGCAAGATAGGGAAGTTATGGCCATGATCCAATGACCTTGGCTAAATGTAACAAGTATCTTGACTATACAAAAGCATCACCATGATATGGCCATAGATGGTGTAACCAAATGTTATAGACGCGAGAATGCTTGCATGCGCGACTAAATTGTCAAACTATAGTCGCGGTCAATGTAACACCCCATATTATACCCTGATAGTTTTATAACATGTTGAAGGTGTAATACAAGTTAAAAGTAAAATTTTCGGGAATAATAATGCTAAAAATAAAATAAGTAAGCTAGGAATTAATCTAGGGTCGAGTAAATTAGTAATTTATCAACTAAGGACTAAATGTCAGAACCATAAGATATATGTCCAACTATAATATGTAAGAAAAGAATATTGTAAATGAAAGGGTATAGGACTTAAATGCAAAAATGGGTAATAAATCACAAAAAGCATTTGCCCAGAAACATGGCTTTGTAATGTAAGTGGATAAGACTACACATTTGGTCTTGCAATTTGAGCGATTGTCTCATTTAGGCTAGGTCACGTTTGAGAGAGAAGAGGAGAAAGAGAAAGAAGAAGAGAAGTGGAAGAAGAAGGAGAAGTCTTTCGGGTATGGATCTTAGTTTGAATCCTTGTCTATGTAAGGATTTGTATGGATGATGGGAATTGTGTTTAGGTTTGGGTTTCCTATTTGTTGATTTAGGAATTCTCCTACCTCCAACAATGAAGTTGATAGTTTAGTTCGGTTTGAGGTTGCTCTATGTTGTTATATGGTTGTTTGGTTTGGTTGGGGTCCTCAATGGAGGAAAATTTTGTATAGAGAAAATGTTGGGTTTTAAGGGATATGCTGTCCATTTTTAAAAAACTCATGTTTTTGTTTTGGCCATAACTTGGTCATCACTCATCCAAAGTGAGTGATTCAAAATTCTATGTAAACTAGACTTCTAGGAGAATAAATCTCCTTGAAATAGGTGTATGCAAATTTGGACTATTACCTAGAAGTCGTCAAGGGGAGAGTAGGTTGCACGACATAAATGGATTTGTTTGGTTATGTTTTGACATTAGAGTGGTCTGGTTGTTTAGGCCATAAGTTGAGTTTCACTCATCCAATTTTAGTGATTCAAAATTTGATAAATAGGCTTGAGGATAACAAATCTCTCCTTGAAATAGGTGTTTTCAAATTTGGACCCCATTGGACCAAAATTTATCACAAGGGCTGTTTAAATGTTGATAAATACGTGAAAATGCGAAAATAAGAGTAAATGATCGTAAATATCGCATATGATTATCGGATAACAGTAGTTATTCGGGGATATGAGATATGTGCGAAAATGAAACAAATTGATTAATGCACTTAGAGCTGGTAAGGGATAGATTGACATGCCTGTGGGGATAAAAGTACACGACATCTTGTCAGTTGGCCTGTTATAGGTCATTACATCACTTTTGAGTCCTTATAGAGGTCATTGTCTCGTACAATGATAACAACACATTCGGGTCCTTATATAGGTCATTATCTAGTACAATGATAACAGTGCCTTCGAGCCCTTATAGTTCATTGTCTTGTACAATGATACTTGACTTTGATGGTCCTTATAGTTTCTTGTATCCACTTCTAAGGTATATACATGCATAAAACATAAAAACAGCCAGCAAGAATATTCAAATGATTTGAATATGATAAATGACATGATAATAGTAATTATGAGAAGCATGTATTTCTTTAATATTGATGACAAGTACAATGTATGACAGAACAAGAAGCAAGTGTAAAATGACACAAAATATATATGAGCGATGATAAGTAAACGATATGATAAGTAAGCATATTGTAAAATGATATGTATGAAATGTATAAGCATGTGTATAAGTATATGATATGTTAGATCTTTATATTCATGTGTCTAAAATTATGATGATCCTTAAGAGATTCGTCCCATGAGTATTATTCTCGCTAGGTATAAGAGCATGGCGGGTGTTTAAATAAGGTATAGGTGCAGAAAGAAATAAAAGTCGGGACAATCCCTTTATCTGAAACCAATCCAAGTCAACACAATACTAGGTGCCCACTGAGGACCTTTTAGGTCTGTGCAGCCATATGTCTTTGTTTTTGTAAACAATGTAAAGTTTGTGTATGTTGACAACCACCATTTATGGAGTTTAAATATATTTGTAATCCATTCTTCTGAGAATATATTTGAGTTAAATGTTTAACGATGTATATGAATGAGCAAGTTTGCAGATGCGGGAAAAAAAATAAAAAAATAAGACACCCTGCGACAGGGTCTTTGGGTTGGGGCGTCACAATCAAGCTCGACCCCAATTGTAGGCTATATATATGATGGGGCCATAAGAATGCTCTATAGCCACAAATTGAATCTGGCTACGGCTATAGGATGCTCTATAACCGCGGTTTGAGGCTAGCCGCGGCCATAAGAATGACTGTTCTATAGTTGCAGTTTGAGTTCGGTCACAGCTATAAGATGCTCTATAGTTGTAGTTTGAGGAAGATGCTCTATAGTTGTAGTTTGAGGCTGGTCGCTGCCATAGAACTGCCTACGTGTGACCCAATGGCTTCCTAATAGAGCTAAATATTTTCGCTTTTTTGGATTAACAAATCAGTTGTAAGGATTTCCCAATAGAGCAAAACATATTCAAATAATACCAACCCAAACCCAAACATTTGAAGATCAAGCATGTGGTACCAATTTCATCAAGACACTTCAAATTCATGGTTTTTTTTTTCTCAAAAATAGAAAATATCTTATCATTCAAATACAAATCTTTAAGAGAAATATTACATAAGTGAAATACAGCAAAAGCTTCTGATACAGATTCAAGCCATGAAAGGGCGGCAAGAGCCATGACAGCTACTGTAAGTGGGGGATTCATTCAACGACTCTCAAGAACAAACAAGTAATTCAGAAGAGATCGGAGAGAGAAGGAAGCTTGATCTCTCCTTTCCTGGAGAGAGGAAGATCGATGATAAGACCCAAGTCAAGCTGGTATTCGATGTCCCAGTCGGCGTCGATGTCCCTGATGAGGCTCACCACTACTCTGTGGGGCACCTTCACCAGCACTTCCAGCACCATTGTCTTGTTCCCCAGCAACGATCCTGGATCCTCCATGTTTCTCGACGCTATCACCCTGCACAATGCATGCATATTTAACCTTAACCAAGTTAGATCCAGATCATGATCTTAAAAGGCATAATATTCGAATTAAACCTAAACCCGACTCCTACAAATATGAGATTTTAAGAGAAGGTTGTCAATAATAAGACCTGTTTGAGAAGGAACAAAGAGTTCCAGTCACGATTAGTGAAGAATTTCTCTGCAACTGATCTAGTCTTGACCAGAGAAAACAATTATAAAGTTCAAATCAGCAAACGATTGCAAAGCCCAAGCTCATAGACAATGCTACCAAACTCAACGAATTTACAATAAAAACCCAAACACATCACAATAAGAGTAGTTTGTTTATTCAAGTAAAGCATGCATGGGTAAAAATTATTCAAGTAAAGCATTCATGAAAAGGACCAACCATTGTCCCAGCACAAGATGGCCACTGGTTATGTGATTCATCTTCCCCCTGCTGCCCAGCCAGCCACTACCTGGTCCAAGTTTTTTAAACAGATTTTGTTAAAACCAGAGCAGGAAGGCCGTCATCTGACGGCTAATCCCAAGTTTGTTGAGATTTCTGAAAGTGATAGAAGCACAGGTACATGGAATAATTACAGTGTTCGTAAAAGAGATTAGAGATTTTGCACTAAAAGCAGCATTACTTGGTTCTAATTATGTAGCTAGCAGGACATAATGGAAAAGGGCGTAAGACAAACCCCATGAATAACCATCAGATCTACTGAACTTTACCTTGAATGTGGGAATGTGTTTATCACATAGGTGATATTCATTACCTGGTCTACTTAAGGAATATCTTTGTTCTAGGATATGGCTCATAAATCCGGCCACTCTCAAGGTTGAGTTCAGCCAGTTATTTATACAACTCTGTTGACTTTCAGCTCCATCTTTTATCCAATCCGGTAATTTCCAGAGGAAGAAATGATGAGATGAGTTAAGACTTGAACAGTAACTTTAGAAGGGAAAACCATGGCAGTAAATCTTGAGGATGCTCACAAGCCTAAGTCCATAAAATCAAGAACATAGACTAGTTTCATGAATCAATGGAAATGAGCATAAGAAGTTTTAAAGGGATCAAACCATAAAACAGATTAATTTGGTCAATGTTCTACAAGAGCATGAAACAAAGAAGATTTTGAAGAAGCAAACTGACGTGAAAAATCCACTAAAGCCTATCACTACATGGGCCACATGTCAAGTTAAAGAAGAAAGATGTCTAAACAATGTATGGAATCTTAAGTACAGGAATAACTCTCTTAAGTCCTAATATCATCTTAAATTTCCAAACCGTATAAGTCACTCAACGGCACCCTTCTTTCTCTTGTCAAGCAAAATAAGAGCATCAACATGTCATCTGGACTAAATAAGCCTAGCATAAAGTGTACATTATTCCGAAGGGTATATTGCCCTTCCATTTGAAAACACACACTAAACATATACTAAATGACAGTGACAAAACTAGAAAAAGCTATATGGCCTAAGATTTTGAACAACTTGGTTTTGGGTCAAAGATTTATATTATTACATTTTCATGATAGCACAAATATATTAATGCAAGGTATTTACAAACTGAAGCGAAAAACATTGATCCCATAGATTACTGGTAATACATAGTGGAGTAAAAGCGAGGCAGAGGAAGGTGTGGCAAGTGAGACCTTTGTGCTTGTGTGGACAGTTTTGGAAGGCTAGGAATAGAATCATTTTTAAGAATGAATTTTTGGGCCAGACCAAAAATAAGGTGTTCCTGATGGTACCTGCCAAACTTTCTTGAAGAAGACTCTCATCAATTCTTGAAAAACCTAAATTGGAAAGACAATGATGAAACAAACTGTCAAGGAACAAGAAAACATTATGGAATGACATAACAGCTCTTTGCTATGAAAATGAATTGAAGTCAGGTGAAGTAATCTATTCTTGCCATCCAGTATAGCCTTTTTGACAGCTTTAACATCCAACTGCAGTTTTGATAGAGCAAATAAATGAGCAATGAACCATAGAACACAAAAAATCCACAAATTAAAGTATTATAGTAGCAAATCATATTAAAAACATTATGATCTGGAAGCCAAATTGTATAATAGATTGAGTTACATGAACTAAAAGTTACCCATAAGAAATAACAGTTATAAACAAATTGCCCCCTTATTACAGAAATAATAGTTATGTTTATATTTGTGAAAATTAAGTTCAAGTTGACAGAAAGAGTACACAACAAGTGGGAAAAAAAGGAAATTAACCAACAAGTGTAGCATATAAATTATAGAATAAGATTTGAATATAGATATAAGAAAGGATTCAAGGAAATGGGCCCATTAATCATGGACTCCACACGCACAAGGACAGAATCTTTGGATAACCAGTACAGGGGCAGAGATGAAAAGGCAATTAGCAACCTCCATTAGGTTCAAGACAATCTAACTTTTTTTCTGGGGCACCCAAACTTCTATTTCTTTGACTTGCAGTTTATGGGGTCAAGGTATTCTCTAACAAGAAAGTTTCTATATCTATGTAATGAACCCCACTGAAACCTTTGGCAGTTGAGTCAAGCAACCACAAACAACATATACATAGTCCTCACTGTCAAATAATACATTACTGGTTTTGAGATCTCCATGGATGATTCTCAATCTATTGTCTTGGTGGAGGTAAAGAAGTCCTCGAGCAATTCCCATGATAATGTCAAATCGCCTTGGCCAATCCAGTAGTATGCTTCTCTCCTATCTACACAGCAATTTCATCCTTATAAATGCCATTCAGTTTCTCTCATATATAGATTCAGAAATTCCATTAAGTAGAAGTCAAGACAACTTAACTAGATGAAAATTATTCAAAATAGCCAAATTAGCTAACTTCACCAGAATTTGAAGCAGATTCTTAAAGACCCTTCTCTTTACTGAACTTTAAAACCGCAGAATCATATGCTTGTACCAATTGTTTGATCAATTACAAACATTATATTATTAATTCCGACCAAAAAAAAAAAAACCAAGAGTAGCATTCCAAGTGGTCCAACCATGAAGCATACATGTTATTCATTTGCCAATTTTCTCAAGAGCACAATCATCCTATGTATCCCAATTGCTTGGGTGCTTGGTTTCCAATCTAGCTGTTGTCCTAAGAAATTACAGCCATTGTGACAGAACAGGGCATATTTTAAGTTTTTCAGCATTTTTAATAAGTAAAGGCATCTTCTATTGATTAAAGTACTAAAAAAGGCACCCTAGATTGCTTACAGGATGTATACAACTACTTGAAAAAGCCAACAAAAAGCGTTCATTATCCTATCCAGAATAATGAAACAAAATTCACAAATCAGAATACTGCAGAACTCTACTCGTTCATCTAGACATTTCAACAAACAATTTCCAGAAATTCAGAAAAAATATTTTCAAACAATAGAGATGTTCATTGTGCACGAAACAAATGGAATTCACAAATCTCGCACTAAAAAATTGCATAAACAATCATCCATCGAGCAAATGTATCCCACCAGGTTTATAATACAACAACATCATTGCAGAACAGATGCACGCAATAGCTACAATGCAAATTCTGTTGGAAAATTCTGAAAAATAATATATCAGAGCCCCAAAATGAGTAATCAGTGTGGCTCCATGATTTACCAAGTCATTTTCCTTCAAACCTAAAAATGGAAGACATGCCAATCAATACGAACATGTCAAATGTTTATAAACTAACCTGAATAGATCGTAGGGTAGGCATGGGAGCTATGAGACCAGAGAGACGAGACCTTAAGGACTGTGGAAGAGGAAAATCAGAGATCTACCGCCATTCGAATTAGAGGTCCTGATGTCTCCCCAACTTTGCGAATCCACCGGCGATAGTTTACCAGCGGAGAAACCCTAGTCATTGATTTGTGAGGAGATCCATAGTCCCATTGAGCAATGTCAGAAATCCAGTGGAGAGGAGGTGGTGGGGCAAAAAAAAACTGTGACTAGGAGGACATTTTCCAGATTCTAAAGAGAGGTGCAAGAGAGCAAGGAGAGGGTGCGATTAAAATTAGGATACCATAGAGTTTGCCATTCAAAAACCCTTGTGTCCTATTGGGTCAAATTTAGCCGCGTTTTAAATTTTTTTCTAACTATAATGGATTGTATAGTAGCGGCCAATTAATTTCCCCAGATAAAGGGTGGTGGCAAATTCCTTCAGCCGCATGAAATACATAAATGCGACTATAAGTATTTTTAGTCATAAAATTTTTTGACCCTTGCTAAAATTGGGCTACTGTATCCCAATTTTCTTATATTGCCATTGTAGAAGTGTGACACGAATAGAACACAACTCTTCAGCCGCGGAGTGATAGAAGAATTGGTGAGTGCTAGAGGACATAATATAAGCCTTGTAGAGATTTAGGAACCGGTTGTTGTCGAAACCAGCAATGCAAAACTTGAACAACGAGGCGTGCATCGGGTGGTCGATGGATTGTTAGGTTTGGAGGTGAGGTGAGGATTTGAGAGGAGAGAAAAGGAAGAAATTGTTAGGGTTAAAATGAGATAATCTATTTGTAGAGGTGAGGAAGGGAAAAGGAAAGAGGTTGTTAGGTGAAATGAGTTTTTTGGAGGAAGAGTACTACATAGGATTTTTTAACTCATTCACATCAGTCCTTGGTGACTAGGGACCATTCGGATACAAGACCCCATAAACATGAGATTATTCATAATTAAACCGTAGATGAGACTAATTAAAAAAGATTGATTAAACTACAGATTATTCCCGTCAATAACCCATAGTTTTTATTAATATCGGGACTTAGCCCAACGGAATTTCATTATTCTAGTTAAACTAATGATTGGTATGTGCATGAGTAGAAATTTGTAATCGGCAGAGCTACTCGAGTACGCTCGGCGTTTAAAACAGTTAAAACTCCTCGAACTTCGTTTATTAAGTTAAGCGAGTCGGGCGACATCATTTTGAGGCTAAGTAAGTTAAGCAGGCAAGCAGAAACACCCTCTCAAATGGCTCGTCAGCTGCGTCGCCAGGACACGTGAATAGGCTCATGAGCAAGCTCGTTAACCAGGCTCGTGAACAGCCTCGTGAATTAAGCTCGTGAACATGGAGAAAACTTGATGCACAACAAAATTTTCCTATAAATGAACATGATGAATATTTTAACTCTTGAAATTCAATCAAATTAATTAAACTTTTATTGTCTTATCTTTTTAATTTAGTTGTATGTTGGCTATTTTAGATGAACATTTTCTTTAAATAGGGCTTGTGAACAAGCTCGTGAACATGGAGAAGACTTGATGCACAACCAATTTTTCCTACAAATGAACATGATGAATATTTTAACTCTAGAACTTCAATCAAGTTAATTGAACTTTTATTGTCTTATCTTTTTAATTTAGTTGTATGTTGGCTATTTTAGATGAACATTTTCTTTAAATAGGGTTGTAACCGAGTTGAGCTACTCGCGAGCTGCTCGGCGTTCGGCTCGTTAGAAGCTCGCTCGAACTCGTTTATTAAGTTAAACGAGCCGATCCCGAACATCATTTTGAGGCTCATAAGTTAAACGAGCTGAGCTCGAGCACCCTCAAATTCGACTCGTCAACTCATAAACAAGCTCGTGAATAGGATTGAGCCTACTCCTTTCGCCCGAATTTGGCCGAGGCTGCCTATTTTCGACTCGACTCGTCGATTTACATCCCTATTCATAGAGAGAGTCGATGCGTACTTTAATCATTTGATAAGGTCTTTCCTTATCCGCGATTCATGGAAGTGTAGATGTGACAAGGATTAGTCCAATATAAACATGTGGATTGTAGTAATAACTTATTAGACACCTGTTATAGAGAAACTCAAAAGTTAATTGTTCGGTAAATCCTCTAGCAACTTTAAGGGTACTTGAACTAATGACACTACTAGAAAAATGATTTATAGTAGCATAATTATAGCAAGGGTCATTAAAATTCGTAATTAAAAATACATATTGCTACAGTCATTGAATTTATACAGCAAAAACAAGTACATATTGTGCTAATAGACACGATTAACTTAAAATCGTTGACATAGTTCATCGAATAGACACGGTCGTTTAGAAACCGCTGTGATAGATCAATTGATAGACAGTCACCACCTGAGGACTACTACAATATGGCTTACACAAAACTACCTTTGGTTCGATCATTTCCTCTCTCTCCTGTGCACACCCTCTCTTCCTCTCACATTCTCTACCTTAACTCTTTCTACCATAGTGAGATGTGAAGATTCCTCTCCAGTAAGATTTGAAAACTCTTTCGAGAATGATTTTCTTCTACGATCCCTATAATTTAAAATTTTAAAGATTGAAATTGATGATGCTTTTCAATCGGGCCAGGGTGCAGGTGTGCACTCGATAGAAATTTGTGGTCCTCGTGGCTTTGGGCGTTGGACTCCTCTTTAAAAACAAGAGACAAAAAAGGATCGGTGGGGGCTTGCCCATTGCCGCTTCAATGCCTAAGTCAGTTCTTCCGGGGAAAGAGAAGATCAACTGCTTAGGGAATGAAGTATTAGTGCATAAGTCTGCGTACCTTTCACTTATGGGGTGGCCTGATATTTATAATGGATGATCATGACAACTCTCCTAATTGGATTATGATACTGAATAGTATGTTTCCTAATTGGATTATGATACTGAATAGTATGTTTCCTAGTTGGAAGATGACACTGAATAGTATGTTTCCTAGTTAGAGGATGATACAATATTTCTCTGCACTAGGTAGAGATTTTCCTGGCACTCTTATCGTAAACCAATTAATAAGAAAGGGATAATTGAGGGGTGATAAGCGGGAATATCTTGCACTCTGATTGGTGAATTGGGTGTTTCACTGTCACAGTTATTGAAGGTACATAACCTTTTAAAAGGGCAGGTTGGGCCCTCATTTTAGGCTGCCTTTAGGGATACCATTAAGGGCCTATTGCTAGTACTGGGCCCATTTTTAATCTTGACGTTTGAGCTTGTATCTTGGGCACAGCGTGCGTTATTTTCAAAAACCTTTGATTAAGCAAGCATAGGCAAAATTTTGTATCGGCTTCTCGGCTGTTACGTGATATCCATGTGGCTAGGAAGGGTTTGATTAGTTTGTCGCTCTTTTTTATTGTCTTGCTAATTTGAAACGCGGTTTACGGGTTGTTCATATGAATTGAGCTACTTGGCTCTAGGTATTCTACTTGCAGGCTGTGAGCTCACGAAGCGAGTTGCTTGTCTCTGGGGTACATTGCGCCTTTTAGTATTAGCTACTTGGCTCTTGGGCTATTAAATGCTCTCATTTGTTTATGCTCTTTTGAGCGAAGTATTCTCTCCCTTGAAACTAATTTATAAGGCTCTTTAAAACTTGAGCTACATGGCTCTTGAGCTACATGGCTCTGAGCTATGGCTCCTTGGCTTCTGCAACCAAAAGGCGCAGGCTACATGGCTCCTTGAAGGCGAGCAAGGCTCTCACAGCGAGCTGCGGGGCTCTCTGAGACCTAAGCTACGCTGGCACCTTGAAACTGAGCTACATGGCTCCTTGGCTACTTGGCCTCCTTAAGCAGTTGTGCTATGTAATTTGAGTGTAACGCCCCAAAAATACCCTAGAATTTTTATAATAAAAATTATTATATATTCCAGTATAGTGGAGCTGACTTGGGTATTTTAAGAATTGTTAGATGAATATTGATTAAATGATTATTGAATCAGGAAATAAGCCCAGAGTGAAAAGAAAAAATATGGAAGTGTAAAATGGGGCTGGGAATTGTAAGTAAGTTTATATGTCTAAGTGAAATTGGGAGAAATAAATGATCAAGGGAAAATAATAAGAGATCAATGAAGAATAATAGATAAATGGAGGGACCTAAATATAAAAGAAATATAGAAAAAGAAAAAAATCAAGATAAGGACATGTGGCATGTAGAAAGAGGTGAGGAAGCCTCTTTTAAAATACGACTTAGAGTGATCCATAAGAAGTGAAAAAGAGAAAATGGAGGTATTTAGAGTGAGAAGCTTCACTTCTCTCAGATTTCAACACGGCCATAGGTCCTTAGGCAAAGCAAGAGGAAAGTCCTTCCGTGACAAGAAAGCTGCAAGTAGAGACTGAATCGGGAGTTTCGACAACCCAAGAGGTAGGTCTTCTCTTGGTCATTTTCACCCTAAGCCGCCACATTGTGATAAAGCCAAGGCATTACCGGACCTAGAGCTGAATTCTTGGGTAAGAAATAGCAGACCGGGCAGTGAGTCCTCCTAGTAAGTTGTGAAGACATTAATGAACTTGATGTTAGGGCTTTTGAATCTCTCAATTTGGACCTCTCAGAGACTAAGTTATAGTCCTTATCGAGGCCAGCCCGCACCAACTGGACGGGCCAGGCTTCGCCAATTCGGTCAACTACCCGGACCTTAGAAACGGGGGTTTCGAGTACTGAGCCAAAGGGAATTCAGAAGTAGTCCTTCTGGAAAATGCAGCCACGTCCTGTTAACTTGATGTTAGGGCTTTGAATTTCACTGACCCCCTGTAGACCAAGCTACGGTCTTTACTCGAATTACCAAACGGGGCATGGGTCACCCATGGGAGGTCGCCAACAGAGGCCTCACAGCATTCGTCCCGAAGAGCTCAACTCGTCATGCAGAGCTCAACTCGTCATGTAGAGCTTAGCTCGTCCTGAAGAGCTCAAATTTCTTCCTCGTAGAGCTGAGCTCGTCACTTCTGCACTGTCGGGCCCAGTTACTGCTGTCTACAAATTTTTCGCATGACCTCCAAATTCTGGTCATAACTTCTTCGTCTCGAACTCGACTTGATGTTCTTTAATTCTATGGAAAGCCCATTGAGTCAAGAATCCAATCCATATGCCTGAGGAAGATATTAGATGTCAGACTATAGTGTTGACTGAGCTCGTCACTTCAGCAGCTCGTCGCGTGTCAGCTCTTCGTCAAGATCTGATCGCGCGCATGACCTCCAACTTCTAAGGCCATAACTTCTTTGTCCTAACTCCGATTCAAGGGGTGCCTCGGACTTCATGGAAAGCCCATTGAGTCAAGAATCCATCCATATGCCTGAGGAAGATATTAGATGTCAGACTAAGGTGTTAGACTGAGCTCGTCACTCAGTGCAGCTCGTCGGCCCAGTCTGCACTGTCAAGATCACCGCATGACCTCCAACTTCCTAAGGTCAAGCAACTTCTTCGTCTCTAATCCATTCGAGTGTTCTTGTGACTCCATGGAAAGCCCATTGAGCCTAAGAATCCATCCATATTCCCAGGTGAGGATATTAGATTTCATACTAAGGTGGTTGCATTCTGTTTCCTCGTCCGTAGCGTCAGGTCAGCTTGTCGCTGGGTCACCGTCTGGGCTGACTACGCGATGACTTCCAACTCTGGTCATATCTTCTTCGTCCGAACTCCGTTTTGTGTTCTTGACCTCTATGGAGCCCATTGAGTCACAAATGCAAAGGCTAATATTCCCAATGAAGATAGAAGATGTTTTTAATGAGGTGATAGATCGAGCCTGTCCAGGTCAGTCAGCTCATCAATTCAGATTTGATCTGTGTATGACCTCCAACTTCTGGTTGCTCGCTAACTCCTTCAACCGAATCTTATTCTGATGTACTTTCTTTGACTCTATGGAAAGCTCACGAGCTTCAAGAATCCATCTCTATATATATTCGTTGAAATTGGGAACTCATATTAAACTCCGAAAATCTAATCCTAACCAAAACTACTAGTACGCGAATAATATTATTCTTAATGGTTTTTGAATAAAGGATCCAAGAGAAGAAACAATCGAGATTGAGATTCCCGGGCGATTGGTAAATCAAAGTGCAAAGCTTTTTGGGTCAAGTTCGATCGACTTCATTCCTCTTCAAGTTTTTGCATGTTTGTTCTCGACTCTATCCTTTAATTCAAGTATTATGGTAGTTTACCAATTAACTACTTAATGAGTACATGAATCGAGTATGAATGAGTATGTGATATAAGTATCGTAGATTGAGTATATCTTGAAAGATACACGAAAGGAATATGAAATTGAATGTGATAATTGAAAACCGAAAGAAAAGTAATGATGATAGCGATCTTCGGATTCATCAAACCAACACCGCCGGAATCGGAAACTAAATGACATATGTAATGAATGCCCCACCGGATGCACCAACGCAACCGCCACGGCGCACTCAAATTTTCCAATGTCCCACTTGGCAAGATGCACTAATCGGCATCCGTCATGATGGCATATGGCATTGAAGAAATGTCCCACTTGGCGGGATGCACCAATCGGCATCCGTCATGATGGCGTATGACATTTAATTGATACCACATGTCGGGATGCACCAAACGGCATCCAAAATGACGGGAGACGGCAAGTGATACCGCCGGTCGGAGACCAAACCCGCATCCGTCATGATGGGGAGATAGGAATTGTTAAATGTGGCGCACATTATCGAATAAGGGCGGATTCATCAAACGAACTGGGCCATAAATCAGGAATCGAATAGTCAAGGTGAAATAACCAACATTGACGCAGTATATAAATGAGATTTCTATGTATATGCTTAAATCATAATTGAATTGTGAAATGAATTGTTGCATTTGAAATTGTATGATGTGATTTGGTAAATGATTTAGAAATTGAAAGTAATGCAAAAAATAAATAATATGAGTATATGGAATTAATAGTGGTTTAATGTTAAATGCATGCCGAGCTACATTGAATATTGAAAATAAATTGGGATAGGAACCAATTAAGTATGAAAATGCTTAGCTTATAGTTTTATCTATGTGTGTTTCGAAAGTAGACAAGAAGGGAGACAAGATCGTGGCAAATACAGAAATACAGAGAGTACGATATATGGGCATATGTAATTCCGTCATTTGCATATCATCTCTTTTGGAAATAAGGGTATTTTGTAAACAAAAGGGCTAAACACCTGAACCTGATTTTTTTGTATAATATTTTGAAAGGGCATAGAATGCCTCCTGTAAATGTATTTTGTAAATGTTTATGGCCTACCGAATTGCTTTGAAATTGTACATGATTGTGGGCTTGCCTAAAACTCAAACCGCTTCTCACAGAATTCAACAAATTTAATTAAACTGGCTAACAAGATAAATAAATCGCTGGAGTAAACTCTGCTCAGTGTTCTGATCCCGCCATTCGGTCGGGCCATGGGATTCGGTCGCGACATTTTGAAAAAAAGAAACTTAATAAAATGTAAAATAAGAATTAAATGCGTCCCTGGTTTTTCGGATCTAATCTGCACAATCCGGGCCCAAGTCGGCCTGGGGGTAGTTTAAGACCAGCCACTGGCCCCCGAGCCACATGACTCCGTGACTACTGACCTCTGTTATTCCGCCTGAGCAATTAGCTCAAAACTGAGTCGCTAGGGCTCCCGAGCCATTTGCTCGTGGCTACTGGGCTTTCCTCGAGCGCCATGCTCAGGACCAGCTACTGGGCTTTTGAGCTAAGGCGTGGCTCCAAGACCTTTCTTAAGCCACATGCTCCGAAAAGCTAAGTCGGCCCGGGCCCAAGACCCTTTCTCGAGCAATTATGCCCCAAAAACCGAGCTACTCGGCTCCCAGCGCCGAGGCCTCCTAAGCCATTAAGCCTCGTGAACTGAGCACTGCCTGGGCCCCGAGGCCCCAGCCGCAAGCCCTACAACCGAGCCACCGGGCCCAGCGCCGAGGCCCTTCCCCCCGGGCCGGCTCCGCAAGCCGAGCCGCAGCTCCCGCGCCGAGGCCTCCCCGCCGTTGCTCGCAACCGATACCGGGCCTCGGGTGCCGAGGCCTCCCGAGCTTTGCTCGCAACCGAGCCATCGCCCCGCGCAAGACCCTCTCGCGCAACTGAGCACAGCTCCCCCAGTGCTAAGACCCCTCCCACGATGTTGAGCTCCGCAGTCGAGCCATCAAGCCTGGGGCGCTACATCCTCTTGTTTATTGGGAGCCCGCATGCCGAGCCACAGTTCGCGGCGCCTAAGACCCTCCTAATCGGTCGGGTCTCTACAAGCCGAGCCATATTTGGCCCGGGCACTAAGACTTTCATACTGGCTGAGCTCAGCCGAAGCATTGGGCTTCGGGCGCTAAGATCCCCTGCGTTATTGCTCTACCGACGGTTCACCGGGCTCCTGGTTACTAGCCTTAATGAGCAATGAGTTTCGAATCGAGCTACGAGGCTCCGTAGCTAACGTGCTTCCACTAATTGGCTTCGGGCTAAGGCCTTAGCCGAAAGCAGCGCTTGAGCTCTTGAAAACTCGAGCCGCCGAGGCTCCGTGGCTAATGTGCGCTTGAGCCGAACTCGGCCCTCGCTACAAGGCCTTAATGAAGGCCAGCCTCAAAGCCGAGCCGCCGTGGCTCGCGGGCCACGTGCCTGGAGCCGACCGTCCCGGGCTACAAGGCCTTAGCTGAGCAACAGCTCTTGAAAACTCGAGCCGTTGAGGCCCGTGGGCACCGTGCCTGAGCCGAATCAAGCATGGCTATATGGCCTTTTCTCGAGCAACAGCTCTTTAAAACTCGAGCTTCCGAGGCTCCGCGCTATGCCCGAAACGAACTGCCATGGCTATATGGCCTTTTCGGCAGCTGAGCTCTTGAAAATCGAGCCGAGGCCCGTGGGCCACGTGCCCGAAGCCAATCGCGCGTGACTATATGGCCTTTTCTTCGAGTAGTCAGCCTCGACAACCGAGCCGAGGCCCCGCTAAGGCTCGAGCCGTTAAGCCCGCAACCGAGCTTCGAGCTACATGGCCCGTGTGGCTACTCGCCTTTTGCCGCGCTCGCACCGAGCTTCGGCTCGAAGCTACTTGGCCCGCGGGCGCATGGCTTGCTCGAGCCGCTACACTACGCCAATCGTTTACCGGGCTCCCGAGCCATTCGCCCGTGCTGGCATGTTCGTTCAATCGAGTCAGCTGGCTCTTCAGCTACTTGACTACATGGCTACATGGCCTGCTTGGCTGTTAGCTCATAATCGAGCTACTAGGTTCCCGAAGCATTACCCGCTGTATTACATGGCATGTTTCAACCGAGTCAGCTCCCAAACTACTCGCCCGCGGGCTAAGGCGCCCGCTTTGAGCCAGTTATGCCCTACGAATCGAGCTATCGCCTTCTACTTCGCTCGCGGGCTATGGCTGGCTTGTTCAATCGTAACCGCCAGGCTCAGCTACTCGGGGCTTCGCGCCACGGATCGCTCGAGTCATACGCCTACGACCGGAAGCACAGTTCTCGAGCTACTCGCCCGCGCTACATGGCCTATTCGAATCGGTATCGGGCCTCGAGCTACTTGGCCTGCGGGCTACATGGCTCGCTGTTATTACGCCTCGTGACAACCGAGCTACTAGGCCCCGAGCTACTTCGATCCGTGGGCTATGACTTGCTTCGAAAGCACTCGCGAACCGAGCTACTCGCCCCGAGCCGCTGCCTGCGGGCTATATCCGCTTGGAGCCGTGTGTTACGTCGCGAACTGAGCTTACCAGGCTCCCGAGCACCGCAAGCTCGCCTGATTGCACGCACGAGGTGGTCTATGGGGTCTTTTGCTCCATCGAACGCCTCGACACCGCGATATTCGAACTTTAACCAAGGGAAGTAAAGACCAATGGTGAATGGAGATTTGGTTTGTTGTACCAAGGCGTCCATGGAGACTGGAGCTCGACCCTTTACCGTTTCCTTCATGTGGCTGATTTCTTGCTGGATGTCCCTGAACCTCTGCTCCAACGACCTCTCCTCATTGCGATCCTCTGTGGATCGTAAGACTATGCCCTCAAAGTAATTTCTCCTTCTCTGGTCCATTCAACACGCAGGGTCGAGGTCATTTTCTGCAATGTATTTTGGTCTTTCGCCCATCGCTTCTCCGGGGCCAGTATTTGCCTCAGGAGCTGCTCCACCCTTCAACAAGTGTCGGGTTTCACCAGACGCTGGCAGCCCCACTCTTCCGTGTCGTTCAGACCGTTCTAACGAGCCTCCGGAGGTCGGGACATCCACCCCGCTCTAATTTTTGGTCTCGCATCCTCGAGGATCGGGCGCTGCTCGCTTGTGTTCTACCATCGGGCCACCGAGAGGTCGCCTTATTTGTAAAGGAACCGGCTGCCCTACTGCACGCGCCAACCGATGATGCTTTTCAAACCGTAACTGGCCGGAGCTGTCGGGAATCGCCTCGGGCCGGTCCGCCGGGCCTCGCGCTGGACCCTCCTCGCAAAACAAGCAGGACAAAAAAGGATCGGCTGAGGCTCACTGCCGCCCGATGCCTAAGTCGGCTCTTCCGGGGAAGAGAAGATCACCGCTTAGGAACTTCGCGTAGTCTACGCATCTTCACTTAGCTGGGTGACTCCGCATTTATAATGGATGATCAAGCGACAACCTCCTAATCGATTATGATATCGAATAATAGTGTTTTTTAATTGATTGCGATACCGGACAGTATGTTTCATAGTTGGATGATGACATTGAATAGTATGTTTTAGTCAGAGGATGATACAATATTTCTCACTGCGGTGAGATTTTCCTTATTGTAAACCAATTAATAAAGCATGATCGAGGTGATAACCGGGGAATATCTTACTTTTCGATTGGTGGAGATTGGGTGTTTTCCATCACTGATTCTTGGTCGCGCCTTTAGTGGAGAGTAGCCTCTTTTCGCCTACTTTAAGTGGATGCCACCATTATGCCTATCATAGTATTTAAATAATTTTTAATTCCGCTGCTTGTATCTTGGCCTCAAGACCCATTATTTCAAAATCCCATCAGAAATCAAACAATCCAACCAAGATCTATTTTCACTTTTCAAGATATTCATGAGATCTCCAAAGCAATAAACGATTCACATTTTTAGGGTAAATGACTTAAATGAAGAGGTTTTGTCGAGGTGATGGAGAGGTACTGCTACACGCGAGAGCTAGCAGAAGTAGTGGTAAGGAAGCGAAGGAAGGAAGGAAGAAGGAAAAATTTATAAATCACTTTCAAACGAATTCGCCTCCGTCTTTCTGGGCTTGTAATGTTCCATATTCCATTGTCGATAATGGAATCAGATTCCTCATCGAAATCGCAGCGAAGACAATTCGCTTCGCATCGTGTCTTGGGCCATGAAATTGCGCCGCCAACACCAGCACTTACTCGCTTCCGATTTTCGCACTCAATGAGTCGCGAAGCTTCTCGCCTCCATTCCCACTGTGGTTAGCTTTCTAATCCAGACTAATTTCGATTCATGATTGAAATGACGCCATTTAGTTTCTTGTCCTTCATTTTTTTTTCCCTTCAATTTATGGTATCGCTCAATTTATTTGTCGTTTAGACACCGTGATCGCATTTTCTGCCTTAATTGGTTTGTTTTCCTGCTTTTTTTTCATTTTTTTGTCCACATATCAAATGATCCATATGCTTTGTGAATTTATTCTTCTTCCTTCCTCCCTTACGATTTAGTTAAGATAAGACAGGGAAGAAGCAGAGTACATCACGAGAGGGTGATAAAACAGGATTCGCTGGTCCAAAGGTAAAGATCAATTAACCTTTGATAAGTATTTTGATATTAGGCTAAAGGAAATTAAAGAACAGAATCCTAAATTGTAAACTATAATTTAAAATGAATTTGTTTCGAAAGCACTATAGAAACTACTGGACGCATTGTCCATGGGAAAAGTATTTCAAACCTCGACTTGGTATCCCTGTTATTCCATGAAGCTTTCTTTTGTGAAGTCATTCCTATTTCAGTTTTAATGAAATAAGGCGTGTACTATATTTCCAAATTCGTTGAACTGCTCTCACAAATTATGCAACGTGGATTATGAGAGCCGTGATATCTTAATCGCAGAATCGTTATTTGCATCCCAGGTGCCTCGCCATGGTATAATCCAATGGCTAACTTTAAGATGATTTTTCTTTTCACTTTTGTTTGCTTAGGGATCTTTATGTCACTTCAATTCTTTCTCTAATATTCTTGATTTCTTTCCGTAGCTCAATAAAGTTACCATGTGAGGCAATCATCATCACACTCGCTGACGTACTCAAAACGCATATACAAATCTCTAGCTGCATAATTACCAAAGGACTATTGTCTAACCCTAAACTCCATGTAAAAACTTGTCGAGACCAAAATCTCAGAGTTAATCATTTTCACCTTGGCTTCGCCTCGATATACTGCAAGTGCACAGTTGACAAGTAATAAATGGATATAGTCTGAGACGATCCACAGAGATCTCAAGAATTTTAAATCAACTACCCGACTACTCAAGCTCCAGTACTATTCTTGACCATAAAGTGATCAGTCCAATTTTAAGAAGCCGGAAATTATACTAGCACGAGAAATAACTAACAAATCAAATAAACTGAATATAAAGAATAAAGAACAAAAAATAAAGAATAGTTAAGAAAATAAATGGACACGAATAATTATCTTTCAAAGGACACATCAAGTATACCGCTTGGTAGCTGAAGTACCACCTCAGAGTTAATACCGATAAAACTTCTGAATATTTCAGTTTTAAAATCATTCATGAAGAAGTCGATCTCTCCACACCTACATTTCATTATCTTAAATTTTTCCGATTCTTTCAAGACGTGGAATGAGATAACTACTTTAAAAGGGATTTTTAATCGGGAGTATTTTCTTTCAAGATACTTTCATACTCATTTATGGACTGTAAACCTTAGCCCCAAGTTATCTCCAAGGCCGATATACAACTTCCGCGCTATTTCTCGAAATTTTAATAGATCACCTCCTTGATTGTGATCCCAGCTACACTGATCGCCTCACTATCCGAATCGAGGTGAACTCTGCTTGTTTAAATTGATAACTCGCTCAACCTGCTTCGATTTCAAGTGAGAAGAGGATTTATCCAAGTAAACTTACAAAGCTCATTAGGATCTCTAATAAGAAAGTTATCTTTAAAGAAATGTTCACAACTCGTGAATGTCTTCCAAGTCACTGTGAGGACCTCCTTGAAATCGTGAGCAATGAAACAAATCTTAAACTAAGATAAGAAAATCCAAGATTCAGATCCAAAACATTAAACCCAAACTATAAGTAAATTCATAAACTCGAAATTCAAGCCGTTGGAAACGACTACAAGAAAGATAATTTCTCGACTATGATTCACTTAATGGAAGCCGGATTTCACCATCGAATTACACGCAACATTCCTCCTCCGACTGGCAAGAAATAACTGCACTGAAATCAAGAGTCAGAATTCCGTAAATTTGTTCTGACTTCAAAACATTTTAGTAATTTGAAAAGAATAGAATCGATTCAACTTCGCTTCAAAACGATAACACCATCATGAAAATAAACGAAACTTAGAACGATAAATCTAATCTAATCTCTAACTACCAACATTGAAGAAAAGAAAAGAAAAGGAAAAGAAAACTAAAAGGAAAATAATGAGCCTTCAAATACCCGCACTCTCGTCTCGTCGCCAAGCCGCTTTTCATCCGGGTACCGCTATTTATAAGGTTTCTCGCTCCCAATTCCACGCAGCCAGATTCTAAAGTGGACCGCCCAAGTTATCGCTCGTCGCGACTCAACTCCTTGTCGTGACATCATCCATGTCGTGACATCGGTCTCACGCTCGCGACATCAACTTAACTCTCAAATGTTCTTCAATCGATAGCCGCAATAAATGTCACGCCGCGACATCGATCCTCGGTCATGGTCACTTTATGCCCTCTCGCAGTTTCAATTGGTCTTCCCTACCGCCGCGACATCGATAACTTGTCGCTACACGCCAAGTCTTCTACACTTCAACCGATCGCTCATGATGTCGCGACCACCCTTGTCGTGACATCGCTTTATGTCTGGGAGGCTTCAATCGGGTCAGCTTTGTCGCGACTTCGGGCCCTTCTGGTCGCGACAACAGCCTTCAAGAACCCATCTCATCCTTCCAAACCCGTCATAGCTTCAAGGCGATTCTGTCGCGACCTCCACTTCAAGTCGCGACATCAACCCTTGTCGCGATGATCAATGGCGCTGCCGCGACATCATTCCCTTAGCTTCCGTTAATCCTCACCGCTTATTCTGCGATTCGCCGCTAATTCAAAGATCAAATTCTTTCAAAGATTCCCGATGTCATGGCTGTGCCTTGATCTAGGCAAAAGGGATGTCGCGACTCTTCTTCTTCATCATGGTCGCGATCGCTTCTCGTGATGAAGGCCGATGTCATGACAAAGATCCGCATGTCGCGACATGAAGTCTTCCTTCTTTCATTTCCCGGTCAGCTTCACCTGCATTTTCTTTAACGCCTACCGCTCGTTTCTTCAAGTAAGCTTCGATTCCGAATGGAGTTTCACTGCTACAACCTAGATATGCATTTTGATTGCTGTCAAGGCTTCATGACATTCTATCCTTTCATCTTTGTGCGCTTTTCTCGTCGCAACTCGTTTCCAGCCACTTATGTCATTAACGCCATCCACTCGCATTTTTCCACTCAGATTTTCTTCTTTCTTTCTACTCTCCGCTAATAACAAAGCCTGGTGAGTTTCTTCATATTTCTCGCAAATTAATTGTCATTTTTAAATGAAAATCAAGGTAAAAATGGACTAAAAATAGATGACTTTAAAACACTTCAGCCTCGAGAGAAGACATTTCGCATGGAAGCTGCAAATTAAGAAATTTGAGCAGAGGAAAAATATTTCAGAGATTCAACATGCTAAAATATCTCCTCCGTCGATATGTTCAATATCTCGAAGAGGATGGATACTATCCTTATCGTGGAGATAGACTTCGGACTGTCCCCGAGATTTCAGTCGCCACCTGTGGTGAGTCCTCGTAGCCAGAGGAGAGTTCTCATAGCCAGCCTCCTTTCAATAGGAGAGAATATTACAGAATCCGGAAACATCAGATGCTTCCTTTGTGCTGCATCAACTTCTAAAGCAGTCTTCTTTAAAGCCAGTTGAGAGCTCTTCCATACCCAAGAATGTAAGATTTAGCTCTCTGAGTTCATATGTTGGTTATTCCTTGTTTTATTGTTTTTGTTTCTTGTATTACTTATGTTTTTCTGCACTAGAACTCTTGGAGGAGATCAATTTTACTTTAAATTTCTAGCCAACTAAAATACAACTTTTGATTTCTATATTTTTCATATCAGGTACAGACGGATGCTAAGTTTAACTTAGGAGATCATGTTTCTGGAAAGCTTTCTGAAGACATATTCCAAAATATTCATGAATCTTGTCTATCTTCTCCATCATGTGATGAATGCTGACACCCATCAAAATTTTCTTATATGGGTAAGAGATTGCCTGTTGTGGACCAATATACAGTGATGATTCTGATTCCAGAAATATTCAGGGTTAAACATATTTCTTTTGTGAAAGTGGAGGAAAGGAATATCGCAAATGATGCCTGTCTGTTAAGCATTTGATCATCAGGTTAGTTCCATGGTTCTCTCTTAACTCAAATTTTGGTGTCTTATATATAGGTCTAACTTGTAATTACCTGTCAGATGTAACCTTTACTGCCTAATAATGAACATCTGCCATTGTTTTGGGTTTTATATTTATGCATTAATCATTTCCACTTTGCGATTTGTGTTTTCTACAGAACAGTATCATGTTGGTATTTGTTTGAATGATAATTGCTGAGGATATCATGGTGGCTGCTACTGGTATGGCTCCACTCTACAACAAGACTATGTATCTCACTTCTTAACTTAGAATCATACTACTAGAAATGAGGCCTAGCCTGGTTAAGGGCCAAAGTGGGTGAAGGCGAGGTGCTCTACGTTCGTCCTGTAGGGACACATACAGACTCTACCAAAAAAAGAGTAAAGGTTAAAGTTTAAGAGTGGAGCACTATATGGAATGCTAATAGAATGAAAAATGAGGGCATAGTGAATATCGGTGGCATAACTGGAAGTGGCCATAGTTGCCATTTTTATCATTGTATAAGATGTGGAGATTAGAAATAATTGACCCATAATACTAGAGAAGGATGAAAAGTTGTGGAGCAATGTTTTTTAATGTAGTCCCAGAACACCTACTAAGTGAAAATATGGTATTAGAATGTTTGGTGGTTTATTGGTATAATGTTCAAATACTGTCTCACATTGAAGGATTATTAACCATGGACAAAAAAATCGATTTTTTCGGCCGAAATATCGCTGAAAAATCGGTTTTCGGCCAGCACCGAGAAGAAAAAGCAGAGGAAAAATCAATCAGAGGAAAAATTGGCGAAAAATCGGTAAAATCGCCGATTTTTCACCGAAAAATCGGAAATTACTGATTTTTCCATCGAAAAAATCGGCAATGTGGTTCACGCGCCGAGCACGCACGTCATCTCTGAAAAAATCAGCGATTTATCACCGATAAATTGAAAAAATCGACGATAAATCGGCGATTTTTGACGATTTTTTCGAGAAAAATGCTGACCCTTAGATTATTTCCTATTTTTGATCTAACGGTCAAGATTCAGCCCGCCTTTTTAAAAGAATTCAATGGCTATATTTTTTATCCAACAGTTGATTTTAAATCTGAAACTTGATTTAACAGTCCAGAATGATTTTTAACGGATATATGATGATCTAACGGTCATATTTGAACTAAAATCAAATCTAACGGTTAGAAATAAATCGCAACGATTTTTTAACAATCCAATGACTATTTTAACTCCAAAAAATTCTATAAATACCCCTAAAATCATACAATCTCATTAAAAACTCATCCATCCACATCTAAGCTCTATTTCACTCTCAAATAATTTTTTCTTTGTTCTTTATCCTAAATATTTGGAAGATCTTTGTGAATTAAGGTATGTTTCTTTGTTCATTAATTTTGTTTTTATGCATATTGTATTTAGTTTTATTTTGGTGTTAAGTAGTTTATAATAAATATTTTTATACTATAGTTTTATTATAATTTAATTTGATAATATAATTTTTAGTTAATTAATTATATTAGTTATTTAGTTAATAGTTATTTTAATTATATTAGTTATTTTAGTTACATAATGGTTCAAATTTAGTTATAATTATGTAATGTTAGAAATTTAGATCTTTTTACTTAGATATCTTAATAATATTATTTTAGTTCATAAACATATTACTAACTAATATAATTTTTAGTTAATTAATTTTATTACTAACAAATATAATTTTTTAGTTAATTAATTATATTAGTTATTTACTATAATCTTATTTTAGTTATATAATGTTTGAAACATTTTAACACTATAATCTTATTTTAGAAATTTGAAACATATTACATGCATATTTTATTTAGTTTTATTTTGGAGGCATAAGTAGTTTATAATAAATATTTTTATACTATAGTTTTATTATAGTTTAATTTGGATAATATAATTTTTAGTTAATTAATTATATTAGTATTTAGTTAATAGTTATTTTAATTATATTAGTTATTTTAGTTATACATAGTTTGGTTCAAATTTAGCTATACTATGTAATGTTAGAATTAGATCTTTTTACTTAGATATCTTAATAATATTATTTTGAAGTTCATAAACATATTACTAACTAATATAATTTAGTTAATTATCTTTATTACTAACAAATATAATTTTAGTTAATTAATTATATTAGTTATTTACTATAATATTGTTTTAGTTATATAATGTTTGAAACATTTTAACACTATAATCTTATTTTAGAAATTTGAAACATATTACATGCATATTTTATTTAGTTTTATTTTGGTGTTGAAGTAGTTTATAAAAAATATTTTTATACTATAGTTTTATTATAGTTTAATTTGATAATACATACTTTTAGTTAATTAATTATATTAGTTATTTAGTTAATAGTTATTTTAATTATATATAGCTATTTTTAGTTACATAATGGTCTGGGTTCCTAGTTATAATTTCATGTAATGTTAAATTTAGGGATCTTTTAATAGATATCTTAATAATATTATTTTAGTTCATAAACATATTACAACTAATATACTTTAGTTAATTAATTGAGTATTACTAACCAATAATTTATAGTTAATTAATATTATATTGGGAGATTGATTCAATTCTCATTTTCACAAATCGCACGTGTGTTTATGATGGCTAAGAGGCTGGAGGCCGAGATCTTGTAAAGGAGGTATTGCACACCTTTGGAGGGACATAAAAATGGAACAATTTGCAATTATTGTGGTTTAAGCATAAAAGTGGTGGAATTACCGCTTAAAGTTTCATCCGTCACATACTGATCTCATTTAAATTCTAGTGTTGTCATCTAAACGCGCGCCTAAGTAAAAAACAAGAAATGAAGCAACCAATGTACAAGAAGAAAGAAGTTTAAAAAAACACATAAGAAATTGAAATAATAGATGAGGCACAATGGGAGGAAAACATCACACTCTCTTTGATGATGATGATGAGGAGGAGGAGGGTGATGAGGATGTGTATATGTATCCGGCTGACATGCATCCCGATGAGCGAGATGAATATCGAGAAGCAGCACATGCATCAAAAGCTAGTGAATGGAATCGAGAACAGGTTGCAGGATTTATGAGAGGTAAAAAAAAAGGGCCTTATATGTAACGCCCCAAAACTCCGGTCCGCTGGACAACTCATTAACCACAATATTGTGGATGTCAACCCGACACCACTCATGAAAATCGGCAGTAGCCTCGCATCAGGAGCTCTACCCAAAGGTACAAAACCCGTCCCAACACTAACAACGCACCATTGTATCCACATGTGAAAGAAATAATCTACCACTGCCCTCGCATCGCTTACTCACAAAATAAATCAACTATATACATGGTTCAAGAGTTAATACATTACTCTTAGTATAAACATATATTAAAATTATAGAATTATAATACATGTTATACAACAATATCAAAGCCACAGTCGATTTCTAACATCGCCAATGAAGGAAATAGTTTCACCCTTCTGACGCTCCCTGTACCTGAAATAGTGATCACTCGACAGGGTGAGCAAAGCCCAGTAGTGAAAATGTCCTACATGGGTTACTATCCACCTAAGTGCACATGTCATGGAAAACAATTACTGTAAAACCCGAGAAAAATTCAATTTTTCTGAAAAAGGGTAAAACGGTAATTTCGGTTGAAAACCGAAATTCTAGATCTCATGAGACTAAACGATTGTCTGCTAAATTGCCTCAAAATCTAAATGGATACGTAGTGTGTTTCATTTAATTCGAGACAATGTAATATTTTACGAATTTGTAAGATAAATCGCCATGATTCTTCGTGGACTAGATTTTAATAAACTTTTGCTCGAAATTCATTGAAGTTAAAGTTCATTTAAAAGAATTGAACTAAAAAGAAATAAAATATTTTGGGGAAGAAACGGACCCGAATGATACAATATAAGTTATGTATCAAAATGATAATAATAATAAATATTAATAATAATAATATAATATTATAAAAAAATAATAAAAGTAAAAAAAAAACAGGAGGAGGAGGCATTTCAAGGTCCCGGAGAGAGGTGAGAGATTTTTAATTTTTAATTTTTCTCTCTTAGTTTCTTTTCGTATCTATGAAAATCTGACCTATTTGATTGGGCTTCAATAAGGCAAATCGATCTACGCGTGGACAATTGTGTAAATTGAGTTTTGACAAACTCCGTGAGGTAGGGGTTTTATCCACTTGTTTTACCCTTGTTTAAGTGTTTTGTAAGCTAGGCGGTTTGAGGTCGCGAGGTTTAAGCTGATCGTCCTAAATCTGGAACAGCGCTGAAATTTTCGAGAATTTTCGAGTCTATCTGACAAATTCACACTGTAGGGCTGTTTGTGTGTTCAGACGCAATTTATATAATAAATTGTGTTTTGGTGTATAGGTCATTGGAGATAAAATTGATGACGGCTCAATTATGGTAATATAATTGTGTATAGGCCATTTAGATAAAATTGTGGATTTACTCAATTATAGAATATAATCAGACATAAAGCTATCAAGATGAAATTGAATTGCTCGCTTTGTTAATTTGTGTTGTTTGATCCATATTGTTGAATTATATGTAGAATTGTAAATTGAGAATCATACATAATTAATATTGGTATATATATTGTATAAATGGTTTTGGAAATGACATAATGCATTTTCATATGCACCTAGAACTCAGACAGTGTTAGCGCATGACATGAATTCTTAAAACGAACATGGTTAAGTAAAGGAATTTCACACAGGATGATTTTCTCCCCGAGAATTGGGTCAGGGAGATGGGCCAATGATCATTTTGATGAGGACCATAATCAGCTGGAAAGCTCACCAACCACTCGCTCGAAGGTAGTCCCCATATTTTTACCGACAGGTTGCAAGATATTTTCAAGAACAAATGTTTTGTTTTGAACATTATTTTCTCATACATGGCTTAGGCAAGTGAGTGAGTCGCGAGCACTCGAGACATGGGAACGGCATGTAGACATTTGCCAGATCACGCATTTACTTGGAGTGTGTGTTTAAATTGGAGCATCAAGATACGCACTTAGGGTGGAGAGTAACTCCATTTAGTGGTGATTCCACCACTCAGCGATAAAATTCTCACCCCGCCCAGGAACATTTTTCAGTACTAATGGGTGTTCGAGAAGATTCGCTTCTAGAGACCATTTTGAAGAAAGTCGGGTCAGGCTTTGATGTTTTTGGATAATATGTATTAGAATTAGATTTTAATATATCAGGCAAGAGTGTAATAAAATAAATCCCTGGATTATTTGGAATATAGTCAAGTACATGTTTGATGAATATTGATGGACCTACGGCCATTTTAAGCCAGGTATGTTTCTCGTGATACCAGACGATAGATATTCCAGTTTGGCGGTAGTCAACTGACACCCCTGGGTTCGGGGCGCCACAAATTAGTATATCAGAGCTAAGGTAAAACGACACCGGAGTCTGGGTGGGTGTAATGAGCAGTGTAGTTCCGATACCCTACCTTCCACAATTGCACGTAGCTTAGGTATACGACACCTATAGCTGCACGGCATGGGCCTAGGATATGCAAACAGAGTGCAAGGTTCGGTTGGGATTGATTCGACGCTGAATCAAGAATACAAGCTTCACAACAGATCGAGCTAAGGTAAACGACACTGGGAGCCCACTGGTGAAGAGGCGTAGTTCGATACTAGTAGCCTATAGCTTATGAATGAGAGCCTAGGTTTATAACAATCTAGAGCTGTTAAGTTAGGCAAGATTACCTAGTATTGAGGGACACGGGCTTGAAGCACAATATTATGAAATTGATACCATCATACTTGAGATCGAGTTTAGTAAACGAATACTTAAAGGATTCATATAGACGGCTTCAAAATCACCCACATGGTGTGTGTTTCAGGTTGTGTCTTGATATGTGTTCCATGTTTCTGATTGTTTGATCAGGTGGTTACACATCATAGTGGAAAACTTATACACGGTATGATTTATATGAGAAATGTACTGGGTTCTTCACCTCTTCGTGGATTTGACCAAAATACCTATAAATTATACAAGACACTCAAGGACTATTATCTAATCCCCAACAATACTATATATGAAACTTGTTTGTTGTGTCTCCTTTATCTATTGTACTGATTAAAAGTGGTTTCCTTAAGAGTAAATCATTTTCTTTCTGGTTTTGATCCAGGATGCTGTAAGTGTACAGGTCGAACAAGTAGTAATCGGATTTAAGTCCGTATATCGTTCCCACAGAGATCTCAAGAATTTCAATCAACTACCCTGAATACCTTAAATCTCTATACCATTCGACTTTGATAGGCACTGAAATATTCTTGTAAACCTTAAAATACAAAACTAAGAAAAGTGATTTAATAACAAAATGAATTAAAACTCAAAATCTAAAATAACAAATTCGCACTGATCTTATCTTTAAAGGAGCATCAAAATAATCGCTATCAGGAAACATCAATTCCCCGCATACTACTCGTAACTTTGCTTCATGAACCACGCATTAAAACTCCGTCCGAGGAATAGGGTAGTTAAGGAAGAGACTTCTCCTCTACGATGACTGCTTCATCATCTAATCTTCCGATTCTTTCAAGACAGAGGATTAGATAACTACTTTTAACTGGTCGCTTCGTTTCAGATATTTTTCTTTTCAATACTTATAATTTAGATATGGACTAAAACCTAGCTCCTAAGATATAGGTATAGCATGGGTTTACACTTTATCGGTTTCTCTTCCAAATCGAACACTAACCCTTCCTCGACAGATCCTCGCTAACACTGGATCAACTTATCTGCTCAAATCCAGGTGAACTCTGCTTTTAATTGATAAGTCATTCAACCTAATCCCGATTTCAAGTGAGAAGACGTCTGACGACTTACATCTGCATAGCTCATTTAGATCTCCATTATTAGCCAGTTCGTGATACCTTGGAGAAATGGCTCTGTCACTCGAATGCCTTCTCCGTGGTCACCTGCAGGGCCCCGAAATCAGAGCATGAAACAACTCTATCACAGTATTAGTGACACCGAGCATCGGGATCGATACGAATATTCAGAATCAGCCATAGATTTATAAACTGGTTCAAGAAATTTCGATAAATTTCATAAAGAAAGATAAATTATAACAATGTAGTCATTTAATGGAAGTCGGTTTCTAAATTACTTTATTACACCCAACAATGGTTTTCAATCAAGAGAACCATCAGATCTACACTGGAAATCCGACTCCAAAATTTGTCCGAATTCAGACGATCCAGCAAAGAATTAAAGAAATAGAATTTCGCATTCGGGCCTTCTACTTTAACAGCCTAACGCCAAGATCCAAAATTTTAAAGATATAACAATCTAATCTAAAATAACAACAAACAAAGAAAATTAAAATACATTAGCCTTAGCTACCCGCATCTCTCGCTCGAAGCCGCCAAGAGTCGCTTCTTCCAAGAGTACCGCCATTTATGTGGTTCTCAAGTCAACTCATAACTTTGATGCGCTCCCATGGATTTGATTAACTCGTCTATCTGTCATAATGTCGCGACTCTCGATATTCCTTTGTCGCTGACATCACTGTTTCAAGCATTTTGTCATAAGCTTTTATTCGTCACGACTACTTTTAGCATCCTCGGGCTCTCTTCCTAAGGCCGCGACCGATTCTTTGTCGCGACCTCAAGATCTCAAAGATACGTCGCTGCTTTGTGACGGTCGCACATCGCTTGTCTAATCACTCATCCATTCTCCTTCCCAAAGAAGGTTCATCTTCCGGGTCGAATTTAACCACGCCGACCTTAATCCCTTTGCAAGTCAGTTCTGGAGCAATCAGCACTCTAGAACACCTCGATTCAATGTCGATGTCGCGAATTAAATGTCTAGATCATGTTCGCCTCAAAATTCAGGTCGTGATTCTATGTCTAACGGCCGCACATCACGCGACCAAATGGTGTCGCGACATCATGTCTGCCTTCATTAATTTATGGTTGCTCGAATTTGGAGTTTCACAGGACTCGTCGCTCGCTCTTCAATTGAGTCTTCAGACCGCTTCGCTCGCTTTTTCAATCAGCTCTTATGTCGCGGGATCGGAGTTCTCAGGTCGCGACCTTGATCCTTCACATCACACAAGGCCGCGACATCAGTCCTTCTTCCGCGGTGGCACCTCTCCTCGCGTTACATCATTCAAACTACCGGATCGTGTCATTCTGCTCGACCGCTACGCTCCTTCTACCAGCGATATTCTCTTTCTCTTGAATTTCTGTGTATACTTGTTGGTGAGATTATTCCACATTTGTGCATATCATCGATCCGCTTTTTAGATAAGGAAATCAATCGGAAAAATGGTGAAAATGGATGACTTACTGCGCTCATCAAACTCCCGAGCTTAAATTTTGCTTGTCTACGAGCAAAGAAAGAAAGATTTGTTTGTCCTCGAACAAAGGACATTTTCTCATTTTGTTTTTGCGATTGCAGCCAGACCCAATTGAAGACTAGAATTGCATTATTTTACGCATGTCTAGCTTCAGAGTCGGATGAAGGTTGGTTTCTACTCAATCCAGGGTGTATAAAACTAAATTGTTGAATTTGTTTTATAAGCAGTATAATCCCGATTGATCTATTTGCGAAAAGTAGGTTGAGTAGCGTTTACTCTTTCTTAGTGAGTCGATTAACCTACGAGGTCCTTCACGATTTTGATCCTTTCAAGATTTTCCAAATTCCATATGTATTATTCATATTTGATCTCACTAATGTAGAGTAATTCAGCCCGTGAGATCGTCAGTCTTTTTTAGGTTTGTAATGTCGAGGCTTGCGGGGTCTTTGGCATTGGGATGGATGGAACTTTTTGAGTTAAGATTACGAGACTCTTTCTCCTTTCCTACTTAGCTAACCTTCTTTTTCATGCAATTTCTTTAATTGATGATTCCCCAAACTTCATCTTTAGGGTATCTTCTTGATTTCTTTGTTTAAAATTGTTCATTCCCATTCTCATTTGTACTTCACATTGTTGGAGCTTTCTGTCTGCATTAGAACTAATTGCAATGCATCTTTTTAGGCTTTCTAACACTCTTAGCGAACTTTAGGTTAGTAACTCCGCACAGTTGGCATTGGGAGGTACTAGGTGTTGAAACACCCCTAAGAACTTAATTGTACGAGAGTTGAGTCCTGAAGACAAAACTTCTTCCTTTAAGCTTTCTTTTACATTTGTATCTTCCTGCTTTGGAATCTTTCTCTCTTGCTTCCTTTACGTATTTTTCTCCTTTAGTTCAAAAAATACATACTCTCTGAGAGCTTTTTATCTCTTAATAACTGCTTTGAATTTTTGGGTAATCGGAGGTTCTTTCTTTGGAGGATTAATTGTCTAGGATGGCTTGGGATTTCCAATGGCTTTATTTTTGAATGGGGATTGTTTTGGCTCGAGTCGAACTAAGGTGTCTGGAAGCTTGCATATAAATAAGGGTAAGCTAGAATGGCTCAGCGCAGGATGGCACATCATTTCTTTGATGGTGTATCACTGGGATTTAAGCCTTGATCAATAATCTAACAAGTTCTAGAATGTGGTTTTGATTAAATGTGGCTAACCACCCCAGGATGTCCTTGACTCACTTCGAGTTGATGAGGAGTTACATGATTTAAGGTTCACAGAGTTCTTTGACTTCTTGTTCCCATATTCCTAAACTCAAAAATCTGTTTTGCTCCTTGATTGTATGACTTTCCTTTATCTTGGACTCGTGACTAAATTCAAGTCAATTATGCAATTTGAGGTTTTCAATTCAATTATATGTCGTGCTGCCCCTTATTAAAGTGTTGTGTTTAGGTTGCCTCTTCTAGTCGAACTACTTCAACTAGTTCGATTATGATATCTGACATTTTCATTCTTAGGCCCCAATCTAATGTTATTCTCCTAACAATTCAACGAAAAATGGCTGTCTGATATTTATGGCAACATCGAAACATTTCCTTTTAACAAATTTTCTTATTTTATTCATGATACAATCACAAGGTTGGGGAATAACAGTCGGGAAGAGGGAAGAGAGAAGGATAAATCAGTAGGAGAGATTTATTTTTTCTTTTTGAGAGAGGAAGCAGATGTTGGGAGAGATCCGGATCAAGGGTAGCGAATTAGGAGAATTTGGGAAACTTCATTCGATTCTCTTCTTAACTTCTTGTCATTCTCCCTCTTCTATACATTAACTGGATCAATTAATTAGTGAGATCCAACCTTTTTTTGTTCGAGATCATCTTGTCTTTTTCCCGATGTGTTCATCGTGTTCTCATTTCGAGTCATGACTTCTAAAAATTAGGAAAGATTATTGTTCAGTCAAATCAATTTTCAGCGGACTTTTCTTGAAGCATCTTTGTCATCAAGCTCTTTATCTCTTTCCTTCATCCTCTTCTCTAAGTCCTTGAACATTGACATGTAGAATTTAGATCATAATCACACTCCTAAGTTTTGGCTTCTTGATGCGAGGTCCTTTTCTTTATGATTGTTAGGAGTTGAGAATCACGATCATCACGATTGTTATCAAAATGACTCATGTCGGCTATACGGCTTCTTAGTAGATCGTGATCTCTTTCTCGTTTCTTCTTGAATTTTCCTGCGATCCGGGGGATCTCCTTCATCTGCTCTTCCCTTACTGTTCATTTCTTAACTTCCCATTCTTAGATCTCTTTTCCTTTTAGGCTACCTTCATATACTTCTTCTACTGAATTTTGTTGGGCTCAATTCCCTTTCCTTTCTTCCATTCTCTTGAATGGGCGGAGAGCATCTCATTATTTGATTATTCCCTGAGGCTCCTAGAGCTTTCACGAGATTCTCGGAAATCTACGTTCGTCAGGGGCGCCCGATGGGGTTGAAATTTATAGGAGCTTCCATCATCTTGTTCTACATCCTCTGCAAACGCTAAAGTTTCTCTTACGGATGTGTACGGATGCTTCTTCTTCTTGATCTGCCTTGACAGGAAAATTGTCTCTATACATGTACAGTTCTCATTCTTCTCACTTGAATGCGCCTATTATAATCCACCTTTTCTTTTGATTCTAGGCCTTTGCTTGCTCTATCGAGTTAGTGGTGAAACCAGGGCATTCTTCTTCTTCTTCCCAGGATTCCTTTCACTGCCCTTAACATAGCCTCGCGATGGATTCTTTGAGTGAGGATCAAACCCGCTTTTATTTCCCTTCATGGTATCTCATTGCCCGAGTTTTCAATATTTGTACTCCACGTAATCTTGCATACCCACCAGCCGCATAAGAATAATTTACTTCTTGTTCATCTTGTCTGGAACATGCTTAGTGAGAACCTCTTGAAAACAGGAAATGCTCATACTTTTTGCCTCTTCTATTAAATCTCCACATTTATGGTCTTTTACTTTCTCCCTTTTCCATGGCGCCCCACTTCCCTTTCTGTCACGCCGACTTTCTAGCACAATCTTCTCACGGTTAGGGTTATACATCATCTTCTTGAATTTGGATCCATGCTTTTGCCTTCATTAGTACATTTCATTGATGGTTTTAGCTCCTACGACACTAAAAACTCCTCGAGCATATGAGTTATCCTTGCCGCTGGGGGAGAAAGAAAGAAGAGAAAGAAGGATTAGATGGAATTCTAGAACTATTCTTTGCGTGGGACTTTTGATGTGAGTTTCCCCAGCCTCTTTTGTTCTATTGGTTTCGCAGGGAGATGGTTGCTTGAGCCTCTTTCTCAGACAAACCCCTTATCGGCATAAGTACTTCTTCCAGGATGGAGAAAGATTCTTACGTCTGGTCGTCTTCCCTCTTCTTTCTTCTTTGTTTTTCTTTTCACTTTTTCTGTTGTGGGCGGTTTGAACCGATGGATTCAGATGGCGAGGTTCTCCCTTGTTAGTTTGACGAACTTCGCCGGGTGAGTATATTTCTACTTTATGATACAGCTTAGATTTGGAGACGAGGGTTGTGATGCGACCATTTGAGAAATAGGAATGCTTTTAGGAAGAATTTTGGATCTAGGGTTTGCGAGGGTGAAAAACGGAGAGTAGAGCGAATGAAGAGTTGTATTTGCTTCGAGGAATGAAAATAGTGGTGGGAGAGAATTTCTGCGACATTTTGCAATTCAGTAATCATTATTGTGGACTCTTTATTACTTCATTTAGATTCGCAACTTATCGCGACATAGAATTTAGTACTTGATTGTGTGTTGTCATTAAATAAAGGGCAGATTTAAAAAAAGTTACCCCGCGTTTACTTTTCTCTTATGTCGCGACTTATTATTACATGAGCATAAAGTAAGATTAATAAGGAGAGACAATATATCATCGGGTTCACGACATCGGCACATTTTCTACCCCACTTTTGAGTCGACAAGTAATTTCATGACATAGTTGAGTTGTCTTGACCCTTCACTATTCTTTTGAAGGAATTGTTCTTGTCGCGACCCCAGTGTTCCTATCGCGACCTCGAGTATTGCAGCCGACGCAGCACCTGGCTGACACGTGCCTCCTTATTCTCCTCAGTGCCTGGGATTACAAATCACGTTGCGACCTAATCTGCCTCCTATAGAATTGATGATCTGACGGCTTTGCCTCCTTATTAATTTGCAAATTCTTAACATCCAATAAAGTACTCGACGACGAATTGAACATGTTCTATTTATTTTCCACGGAATTTGTTTAGGGGAGAAAAATGCCTCCTCTTTTTCAAAATCCTTTATCATGAAGTCTTTGGAGCGATCCTAGAGTTAGTTGCTTTCTCCTTTGAGCCTTGCGGTGCTGCATAGGCACCTTTATAACAATTTCAAGGGTTTAATTGATCCAAATACTAACTTAGTAAGTCTAACAAATCATTCTGAGAATAAAAATCCAAAAGCAGTAATTAAAAAAATCCAAAATCTATATAAAGAAGCAAAAGAAATCTATATGGGTTACTTTCCGCCCGAGTACGCTCTTTATTTGAGTCCTTAGTTGGACTATTTATTTTAAGCCTTCTCTCTCTTAATTCACCACGACTGGAGTTTCTTCCCTTTTCTTTCTCCTGCTGAGATATTGCTTAAATCTTTGACCATTAACAGCAATTCTTCCCCGACATCGATCCACGAGTATTCTTACTCGATGGTATTACTTGACTCCCTTGTATGGTCACTCCATTTGATTTGCTTCCACGGAAATAATCTTAATACGGGGTTAAATAGTAGAACCCTGATCCTGCTCTGAACTCTTTCCTCCAGAATCCTTTGATCATGCATTTCTTTTGTCTTATCCTTGTATATTCCTAGCATTATCATAGGCTTGGTTTCTGATTCTAGTCAATTTCAATTGGAGCGATCTCTCTTCCTTTGCAATTTAAAAAAAAATGATTTAGCTTCTTGATGGCCCACATGGCTTTGTATTCTAGTTCAAGAGGGAGGTGACATGGTTTGCCAAAGACCACTGCGTATGCGAGGACATCGATGGGTTTTTATGAATCTTGATCTGTGACCCGAAGTGCATCGTCAAGTTTGGAGGTGTCTTTTCCTGCTTGGAGCTTGCAGTCTTTTCAGGTCCTTTTAATCTTTATTGGAAATTTACTTGCGTCCATTAGTGAGGTGATAAGCCAGGCTCATTATATGTTTTGATCCCATACACCTTGCTCATGAGCTTTACAAATATTTGTTATTTCGCAGTGGCTTCCCAATCATGATGATCACGGGTGTTCAGAATGCCTTTCAAAGGAAATATTTCCTTCTGAGAAACTCACTATTACATGTTAAGCGTGATTCTTGGACAAAAGCTATTGCTTCCACCCACTTGGACACATAATCCACTTCCAGCAGTATGTACAAGAGTTTCGAAATGATGGTGGGAAGGGTCAATAAAATCTATTCCCATTACATCCAAAATTTTCCACGATATACCTTGTAAAGGGGCATTTTTGTTTTCTTCTTGATATTTCAATCTTTTTCAGCATCTATCCACATAATTTGACCCATTCGAATACGATCTCTAAAGATAGTGGGCCAATAAAATCGAATTAAGACTATCTTGAGCCATTTTTCTCGGAAAAATGTCTATATGGCGTGATGCATGGCATTCATTAAAAATTTTTGCATTGTTCATCTCGACATGCCTGTCGTATCGACTCTTTAAATAGCGATGGGTCATCCCGGATGTAACCTCTTTGTAGTTTTGAGCTTTCTTTTCTGTTGATGGCCAGATTAGAACCTTTACTCCTGATCGAGTAATTCACGATATCGACATACCATGGGAGTTGGAATGATGATTTAAATGATTTAACTAATCACGGAAAGTTCTGCAGTAGTGCCTCCTCCTCTTCTACTTTGTTTTTTTCTACTCTGGACAAGTGATCAGCTATCACATTGTCACAACCTTTCTTATCTTTAATTTCCAGATCAAACTCTTGTAGTAACAACACACCCGCATGCTCCAGTCTTAGTTTTGGCTTCCTTTTTCGACATCGAGATGTTTGGTGCTTTGCATGGTCGATGTGTGAACGATAATATAGAGATCCCCAGAATGTATGGCTGAATTTCTCACAAGCAAAAACTATGGCTAGCATCTCATTTCGTTAGTTGTGAATAGTTTTACGGGGCTTCATTGAAGGTTACACTAGCATAGTATAGCTCTGAATATCTTCTCTTTTTCTTTTTGCCCGTCACACACGATCGTTCTTGAAATCGATGGCATCTGCATTATTTGAATCCACGATCCCGTGCAGTGCGGCCATGATAGGTGCTTCGAACTGACCGAATCTTGTTTCTTGAAGAAATTTGCCAGCAGAGTCATCGAAATTAAACCTTGTGTCTTTCTCCGCGTTAATCTGCATAATGGTCTTGATATTTTTGAGAAGTCTTTGATGAATCTCTATAGAATCGACATGTCCCAACTCCTTATCACTTTTTTCTTTGTTGGCTGGCGGTGCGAGTCTTGATAATCGAGCAACTTTGATTGGTCTACTTCTGATCCGTATGAAATTTTATGACCCGAAGAACAATACATACATTGCACTTGAAGCCTTCGATTTAATGCTAGGCGTTTGTCATATCTTTGAAGCCTTTGTTTTCCGGGTTGTTTTAGGCTTGATGCTCGAAAGCGGATCATATCTTTGTGAAGTCATCATAAAAATCTCAGCAGCTTCTCCTCAACCAAATCTAAGAACATGGACATCATACCTACGAAAAGTAGCGGGAGCATTTACCATGACAACGAATGGCTCATGCACGAGCAAAGGTGCCATAAGGGCATGTGAATGTAGTTTTTCTCACGGTCCTCGGAGTACTGTGCTTAATCGGTTATAGTGAATATCCATCGAAACAAAGAGATGAAGGGTGTCTGCTAACGTCTGACATCTCTTATCAATGAAGGGCGGGAAATGATCCTTCTGATTCTTGTGTTGAGTTTCAGGTAATCAATACATACTCCATCCTGTCACACCGTTCTTGTTGGAACTCATTTTCATTTTCGGATCACGGTGAACCCCACCTTTCTTGGAACCACACGTGGGTTGGTAACAAAGAGGAGCTGTCTGAGATTACATATATAAAACCCGGCATTCAACCGTTTGCAGGCACTTCCTTTACATTTACTTTAACCATGCAGGTTAGTCTTCTTTGATGTTCAACGGATGGTTTTGCGATCCTCAACGGTATTTTTGTGCATGCATATTGGGCGGATTGATGCCCTTTAATTCATCATGGACCCAGCGATCGACTCGATATTCTTGAGTACCAGGCGACTACGTTCTTGACATCCTTTGAGTCTAGCGGAGATAATCATTGGCTTACTCTTTGGTAGCTCCAAGTAAGCATACTTCAAATGACTTGACAACTCTTTTAAAACTGGCCATACTTGCTTTGGTCTCTTGATGAGAAATTCGCCTCTTCATTATTGTCTCCATTGTCCCATCTTTGTTTTGTTTAAGACTCACCTTTTCGGTGAGTGCAATGATGTCGCGGAAAATCAAAATTAACACCTTCAAGATCTTTTGGAAATTCATCTCATTTTTCATTGATAGGAAGTTGAGCATTACAATCATAATAACAATCAGAGTTGTTGAGGCCAGAGCATAAATCTACTAACTTGTAATCTTCCACTATCTGTGTCTAAATTCTTCAAACTTTGGAGCGGGGTGAAATCATTTGCTTCTTCTCGACCGAGTGAGAGCTCCTTCTGCGCACATCTATTAGCGGCTCCGGTTGCTGAATGGCAGCTAGCGGCGAGGACTTAATGAATCTTCTTGATGTCGGGATGATAAAGTCAGCCAAGGAAAACAAATTTTCCCACATGTAAACATCTTCAGCCGAAGCTCCTTCGAGGTTTGCCATTTGTTACATACGCCGTTTGGAAATGCATTAGTAGAATGAAGCTCCCCAAACCATTTCTTTGACAAATAATGGCATTAAGTTAATGCACTTTAGATCCTGTGAGCCTTTTTAATTTCGTCTCGATAGTGAGAATGAGTGAAACTTCTGGGTCTTTTTCATCTTCTCTGGTAAAATTCTTCTTTATGACTGCGCTACTTAATGCGATCGGTCCACTACTCCTTCCTCTTGCAAATCTTCTCTTCTTGTAAGAGAATTTCTTTCGAGAATTTGGCGTAAAAAGTGGCATTTGAGTTGCCATACATGAATGGCATGCTTATCTCGACTTACGGAAAGTTTTTCAAAAAACTCTTGTTTGCTCCTCATCCTTGACTTTTCACGGTCTCGAGGGAATGTAGCTACGAGGCAGCATGATTACGAGCTTTTCTTGTACTTTCTTGCTTTACTTCTTTTAACATAACATAACTTCTACTTTCTTTCTGTTGACTGGCATTTCCGGGGATCCCTTCTCCCACTTTATTTGCTTTCATCTTTCTCGACTTTTCCTTCTCTAATTCTTTTCCGCTTCCTAAGTACTTACGACCATGCAGTCTTTTCAGTTACTAACCGTGTCCTTTGGAGAAAAGCATCTTTTGAATTTGATTCTGCTGCGGGGGTTAGGGCCGGTTGCCCTATTTGCGTTTCGAGGTTCTTGAAGAGGCATTGGTAGTTGTCTAAAATTTGAGGTAGTTTTAAAGCACTAATTCTACTTGAACCTTTGTTCATGGAAGTTTAACACCTTTTTTATTTTCCCTTTAATGAATAGCCGGCGTCTGATGTACAGGTTGAGTCGCTTTTTTTGACTTTGATATTCATTTGCGCCTCTCGCATTTGCTTTCTTTCTTTGGAACCTTGGTGGAGCATACCGCTAACGAAAGTTTGCCATTATCTTGGGGCGTGTTTGTGCTCACCATACCAAGAAAAATTCTGTGGTTCTGATCTTTGAGGTATAATGGGTTGGCGGTTGGGGTTAAACTTGAAATGATATGCTCTGCTGCTCGTTCAAATAGTTGTAGCCTCCTCCTTTGCATGGAACCCTCTTGGTCGCCTGCATTGTTACTCTTCCTTCTCTTTCCACTTTGCTCCTATCTCATTTGCCAGTGCATTCTTTTATCCAATAGATGCATGTGCATCGGCTTAGCCTGTAAGCGACGTCTTATTAAGCTCAAATCATTCCATTTCCTTTAGCTGCAATTCTTGCCTCTGAGAGTTGAAGGAGGTCATGTTGCACCTAGCAAGATCCTCTATCAGCTATCTTGCTTCTTCTACTCTTCTTCTTAGAATGCTCATGCATATTTGCATTTATTATACCTTTGAGGTATAATTCATGGAGTATTAGAAGATGTCATTTGTGTCTTGAGATCTATCATTGCATGGGACATCTCTTCCAGACCTCTTGTATCTCTGGCGGAGATTAATGCAGGACTCTCATGCCCTGCTTTGAAAGTAATGAAAATTTTCCTCTTCGTTCGGAAGTGAGGGATGGAGGAAAAGTCTGCCAGATGGCTTCCATCTGACTCTTCCCATGTATTAACGGATCCGTATGGTAGTGAGTCAAACCATGATGCATTTATATCTCTTAAGAGGCCGAGCAAGCTGCGACCCAATAACTTCTGAGTCTCACACCATTCAATTTAACTATGTTGGCCCGAATACCGAGAAGCGTCCAGTATTCGTTTGGGATCTTGAGGAGGAGTGACACATGAATTAGTTAGTGAACCATGTGATAGGTAGCTTGAGCTCAAAATTATTAGCATCTACTCGTGCGTTGTCTCCTTTGTTGATATTCATCTTGAATACTTGGTCTCGAGAGAAGTCCTCCCATAGTGTCTCGCTCTTGGTACTTACGCTCTGAATTTGGTTGGCCGCCGTCGATCTTCGTCACACCGTCTACATTACCAACGCTCTTAACCTTTCGTAGCCCTACAAGTGTTCTTTCGATCTTAGTGTCTAGTGGCAACAAGGTCGACTCCTTGCTTCACATTATGAATTAATACGAAATTATAATATCTTGGTCAAGCCAGGTGTGTTCATTTTTAAAAGAGTGTATTTTGGCATGAAATACCCCAAAAATTTTGGGTGGCTTTATACTAAACTCTTATTTGTTGATGAATCATATTTTTTTAAAATTTTCCTTCTTTTTAGGCCATATTCCAGCAGCAGCTTTGCTTTGAGTGAATATTGATTCACAAGGAATTCTTTGAGTTCGACAACGGGACTAAAAACAATTCGCTCTTTACGCATGATGGACCAATACATCTAAATTTATAGCGTTATTACCAATGGCTATTATCTAATCCCCGACAATAATGCCATGAAAACACTTGTTTTATTGTGTTCCTTATCTATTATCTTGATTAAGCGGTTTCCTTAAAGTAAATCATTTTCTTTACGGTTTTTTGATCCGGGATCTTTGCCTGAAGTAATAAATTAGAACAAGTAGTAAATTAGTTAAGTGCAGATATGGAACCGAGATCTCGAGAATTCTCAATCAACTACCACGACTACTCGAACTCACTATACTATTTGGACTTTGATAGACAATTAGAAATATTTTTAACAACCCAACCAAAATAATAAAAACTAAGAAAAGTGATTTTAATAATAAATAATTAAAAGCGAAAATCTAAAATAACAAATTGATTGATCGGTTATCTTTTAAAGGGAGCATTGAAAATGCTGTTGTGAAACATCGATTCTGCGAACTACTGTAACTGCTTCATGAACCCGCAGTTTAAAACCTGTCAGGAATAGGAGTAGTGCGGAGTTGGATCTTTCTTACGGCCTTCATCATCTAATCTTTCTGATTCTTTCTTGAAGGCGGAGGATTAGATAACTACTTTAATTTGGGTTGTATCAGTATTACGGATATTTTTTTCTTTTCAATACTTCCTTACCACACGAACATGGGCCCATAAGAAACCTTGGCTCTAAGACATAGGTATAACATGGGTTTACACTTCTTTGGTTTCTCTTCTCGAAATTGGAGCAGTTCATCCTTTCCTTGATTAGATACTTGCTTGTACGGGATTGACTTTGCATTGAATCGAGGTGAACTCTACTACTTTTTAAATTGATAAGTCATTCAACTCAATCTCGATTTCAAGTGAAAGGCGATTTATGAGCACATTCAGGAAACTCATTTAAGATCTCCATTATCGGGATTATACCTTTGAGGGTGTTCACTATCTGGGGCCTTCCCTGTGTCACTCGGGAGGGCCTCGAAATCGAGCATGAAATAATCCTATTGCGGGTGTAGGACAGCGATATTGGGATCGAATCTGAGAATATTCAAGACGTAGTAGATTTATAAATTATGAGTTGTTGGCAGGCAAATTTCTGAGGGGAAAGATAAATTCTAACAACGAGTCTATTCAATGTTTAGGTTTCTAAATTGCTATTACACCTTCTGATGGCTTTCTAATCAAGAGAATCGCGTAGCAGGACATGGAAATCAATTCAAAATTTATGCAGGGTCGAGACTATCCAGACGATAATTTGAAGAATAGAATTACGCATTAGGCTTCTGCTGCGGCTAAAGTCGAGATCAGGAAATTTTAAGCAAATACAATAAAACCAACAACGAAACAAAGAAAATTAAAATACATGAGCCTTAGGCTGCGGATCTCTCTAGATTACGGCGCGGCGCTGCCGATACTTGGTACTTATTTATAAAGATTACGAGGAATTTGGTATTCTTTGATGCTTCCTTGTGGATTTGGATTAAGCTAGCCCGTTTGGTTGTTAATGTGTGACCTCGATTCGCTGTCTGGCGACATGGGGTTATCTAAGCATTTATCGCGAGCTTTTTATTTGGTCGCGACTTGCACGCTAACATCCCTTAGCACTTCCTATGTCGTGACCTTGATTCTTTGTCGCGACCTCAATTTACTCAGCATACGTCGCAGAAGCTTTTATTTGGTCGCGACATCGGTTAATCCTATAATGCTCTCATCCATTCTTCCCGAAAAAGAAGAGTTCATCTTACGGTGACCTCTAAATGGCGATCGCGACCTTAATTCACCCGCCGAGATTGTCTGCATTACCGCTCTGAGACAATTCACGATTCGGTGTTGATGTGAGCCTTTTCTAAATGCCGCGACGGAGCGATCGATCTCTTGAAAATCTTGTGTAAGTGACTTATGTCTATTTTGCTTTCGGCCTTAGAGTATTACATGCGACCTCGAAAGTGGTGTCGCGACATCATGTCTTATTCTTCATTAATTTATAGTTGCACGACTTGGGTTACATTGTGACTGCTTTCGTTACGCTAATTGCCCTTATGTCGCGATTGGAGTTTTGTGAATTCGCGACACTTTGTGATTAACTTCATTCTTTGTCAGGCGTCGCGATATCACGGTGTGCTTTCTTCCCTCGTCAACCTCTCCTGATGCGACATCATTCATCCGATGGTGTCACATTCACCTTTCCTGAAGCCACTTTACACTCCTTCTCTTTGCGATATCTCTTTCTCTTGAATTTCTGTTTGTATATGGCAGTTTGGTGAAATTATTCACATTTACGCATATAAATTAGTCCTTTTAGATAGAAATCAATCGAGAAAAATGGTGAAAATGGATGATTAAGCTCATCAATTAAGTAGATTATTCTTGCGGGAAAATTATATGCATGACACTTGTATATATAGGAAAAAAGTGGAATCACCCCAGGTTAGAAAGCTATAACCTTAAGGTTAGAGAAGAGAACGAAATGACCAAGAAAGTTTCTAATTTTATTGAAATAAATAAAGGAGTTGGTTGCAAGTAGCACCACTTAGGCGTATGAACTGGTCAGCCATGGTAGTTAAGTCTATCGGCATGTGCATTACTATAGTTATAGACCGAAATAAGATTAACAAAAGCTCATGCCATTTGATACGTGTAGATGGCAAGTCGAGCCGAGGACGAGGTAGTCCACGAGGTGCTAGCTACACCACCAGCTCGCAGAGGTCACAGTTGGTACCACGCTACTTGCACAAAGCAAGTACCGGGTAGTCGTGAGGTCCTGAGTAACCTCTAGAGACGGTCACATCATCCCCTCCCGACGCTTATAAGGAGGGATCCGATGGTGGCAGACCATTGTCTCACAGACGAGAAGGTATCGAGGCCATGGATATTACCTCCGATTCACCAAGATCGCCAGTCAAGGCCTGGGCTTAGAGGGTGAGTCCTAAGTGTGGTGGATCAGGGTTAAGACCTCTAGGATTTAGGAGGCAATGACTCACAGAGTTCCAAGGGCTCTTATGAGCAAGTATTTTCCCACACCGCTAGACATGCCAAGGCCCAAGAGTTCCTAGAGTCTTACAGCAGAAACGATGACAAAGGAGCATGGCCGATTCACCTCAGCTGGCACTTTGGTGATGACTCAGGCGTATACGGCCAAAGTTAGGAGATTTGAGAATGGGCTGAAGTCAGTCTATCTGTGGTGTGATAGTAGACTTCGCCACGGATACTGGACTCCATGGTCGGGATAGCCCCGACCATAGAGAGAGATCGAGAATGCCTCGACGCACTAGGATGCGAGTGTTAGTGTTTAATAGGAAGGAGAAATGATTCTTCTAGTTCTGGGAAGAAGCCCAGGACTTCTAGTTCACGAGGGTTCCAGAGCCATGACCATTCCAGTCGTGACAGATCGTGAGTTGCGTAAATAAAAGCGCAGAACCTAGAGTGGTGACATATCGGTGCTGATATCATTCTTGACATGGATGAGCTGACAACCCATCTGGTTGTCGCTGATCGTGACCCGAGGCAAGTATCACATTCGACACGGCCTTGAGTTACAAGGTAGCATATGCATGTGAGTGATGCGAATGTGCGTGAATTTCAGGGACGCAAATTCATATGGAGGGGAATGAAAACCTGAGAAAATCTAATTTTTCTCAGTGGTAAAAAGGTACTTTCGTTGAAAATCGAAAATTTCAGATCCTGATGATCTAAACCGGATTACACTAAGTAAATTCGTCTTAAATCTAAAGGGACCTTAAAAGTTTCACGACTCAGACGTCATAATATTTTACGACTTATAGGTGATAATCACTGACTTTAGGGACTAGATTTCTACGAAAATCTAGGAAGTTTAAAATGGCTTCTGAGTTAAAGTTCATTTAAAAGAATTTAACTAAAAGAAATAAAATTTTCAAAGAAACGACCAATAAGGTAATATGTTATATCAAAATGATAATAATAATAAATATTAATAAGAACAATAATAATAATATAATAATATTATAAAAATAATAAAAGTAAAAAACAGGAGAGGAGGTAATAAGGTCCCAGGAGAGAGAGAGAGAGAGGTAGAGATTTTTAATTTTAATTTTTCCTTAGTTTCTTTTTCAGATCTAGAAAATCTGATCGTCTGATTTCGCTTCTGGGTTTAAGACAAATTGATCTTACGAAGGAGAAGTTTTCTTACGCTGCGGACACCAAAAAAGCTGAGTTTCGACAAACTCCGTGAGGCAGGGCGATCCTACTTGTTTTATCCTCGCTTAAGTGTTTTGTAAATGCTTGTGTTGGTTTGAGGCCGTGAGGGGTTGATCGCTCCCAAATTGAACCGAAGTGTGAAAATTTCTTGAGAATTTTGGAGTCCATTCGATGATCCGTGATTGTGCAAAAATGCTTGGGGGTGTTTCAGATTACAATTTATATAATAAATTGTGTTTTGGTGTATAGCCATTGGAGATAAAATTATGATTTGCTCAATTATATGAATATAATTGTGTGTATAGGCCATTGGAGATAAATTAGATTTACCAATTATATGGAATATAATTGTGAGTATAGGCTATTGAGATGAAATGCTCAAGTGAGCTAATTTGGGTGTTGTTTGATCCATATTGTTGAATTACATGTGGTGTGAATTGCAAATTTGAGAATGTTGTATAATTAATATATTGGTATATATATTGTATAAATGGTTTTGGAAATGGCATAATGCATTTTCATATATGCACTGGGTAACCTAGAGATTAGGTGTTAGTGTATGACATTAATTTTCAAAACGAATAACATGGTTATAAAGGAATTTCACAGATAATCCTGAGAATTGGGTTTGGGAGATGGGCCAATGTGATCATTTCTGATGAGGACTATGACTGCTTAAAGATCAACAACCAATCTCGCTCGAGGGTAGTCCTATTATTTTTACCGATGTATCGTTTAGGTATATTTTCAAGAACAAATAAGTTTATTTTGAAAAATGATTATTTTCTTCACACATGGCTTGTAAGTGTGAGTGAGTCAGCGAGGACTCAGACATGGAATGTGGGCATGTAGACATTCAAGAAATCACGATTTACTGAGCGTGTTTAAATCGAGCATGCATATGCACTTAGGTGGAGAGTAACCCATTTGCAGATCTACCATCAAGGAGGCTCACCCTGCCGAGGGAACATTCTTTCGTGCACAGGGGTGTCTCGAAGAGACTCTTCTTTAGAGACCGATTTGAAGAAATGGTCAGGGCTTTGATGTTTTGGACAATATATTAATTAAATTTAATATATTTGTGATTAAGAGTAATAAAATAACTCTTGGACTATTGGAATATAGTTGGGTACATGTTCGATGAGTATTGATGCAGGGCCCGCTGCCATTTTTATCGAGGTATGTGTCTCGTGATACGAGAAGTAAAGATTTTCCACAGTTGATTCGTAGTCAACTGACACCCTGCTTCATGGTGATCACAATTACATCCAAGCAATTACATGAACCTACTCAATGTCTATGACTAATCCCATGTCCCCAGTCCTCATCGACTTCACATATGCCTAAGTCGAATGCGTAAATTTCCAGTTTTCAAAACAAAAGCTTTTGTTTTCAAAACTTGCTACCGAAGCTTCGTAAAATATCGGACTACCCTCCGCGTGGCTTTCGTCGGATAACTCTCCGAAATGTCATGGTCCTCATCCTAAGTGATCTGTTGGACGACTCTCCAAGGCAATTATTCGAAAAATCTTCCTTGAAATTCCTTTCACAATCATTTTCGTTTTTTTTTCAATTTCATGTCATGCACTCACTCATAATATTCTAGGGTGCCCCAGTGCAAATGGAATGCATGATGCTAATCCCAACAAACTCATGCTAATATATAAAACATGTATATACTAACATAATTAATCCACATAAATCATGTGTTATGCACCACAATCAATAACACCAAAATTCATCTCACATCGCTAATTAACAAATACAAGCAATTCATTTTGAATCACTCAACATCATAAAAATCACACCAAAAATCACACATTATTCATACGAATGCTGAAACCTCGCTGGCACTATTCACGCCACAAAATTTGGGATTTTCTCCACTCGGTTCAAAGGTTTTAGGATCGAATTTACTTCGCTAAATCAAGCCCCTAATATCCCTTGACCATAAACATGGCTCTGGCCAAAGAATATCACAATAGGAAAAGATCCTCACCTCTTGAGTTGTTGGAACCCACCAACCTGTCCACCAGAGTCTCTCGGGCCGCGTAGACGACTTTGCTTCTTGCTCCGTCGAGAACCGATGGTCCGAACGGTCGTAAATCTAGAGAGAAAACACACCTTCTCTCTCTAAAACTCAACACCCAAGCTCACGCCCATTCTGTACCACTAGACGCTAGTTTTCAAAAATGGAGAAAGCACAACTATTTCAAGTTTTGTCTTATCTCTACTAACAATTCCACAATTCTCAATGTGTCCCTTTTCTTGATTTTTGACACTTGGCATAATCTCAGCCATCCATCTCATCCTCTCTACTCATGCAACATGTGTCATATGGGTACATGTAGTAGGTGACTTTTGTCACATCACATGTCTCTCAAACCCGTTTTACGGCACCCGACACCCGATGCCTCGAAAAACGTGAAATTTCGACTGTTTCAAAATTCAACAAAATTCGATGTGGTAGCTAGATTTCGCGAGACGATATTCCAATGGTGACGTCCGTTTCATCATCCGAGATCTAGAAAAATTTCGGATTTTTACCAAAATTACCGTTTTACCATTTTTCAGAAAATTAGAAATTTCCCGGGTTTTACATTATACCTAATTCATTTTTTCACATAATTATATATAAAATAATGTAAATTGAATTTATTATTTTGCATAATTGCAATAGGCGAGTCTTCACAACCAAGTGATCCATCAAGACGTATACAAAGATCACAGCTATTCCAAAGATACTGATCCATCACCACAATTGCACCATCATTATACAAGTCTTCACTGCAAACAAAAAGCCTAAAAATATATCCAAAGGTATCTAACGAAGGAAACATCAGGGACGACACTACAAGTTTTTCATATATGAAAGTGTTCCACCTCAAAAACTGAGACTCGCACCATTTTAAGAACATGATTTTGGTGCACAAATGCTGTGTTTGTCTAATTGTATAATATGTTTTAATAATGACATTATTATCTTAAATTATGATTGCAAATTTCTACCCACTAACCAACTTTCCTTGAATTATTATATGTAGGGATGGGCATCGAACCACCATCTCCATATGAAATCAAAAGTACTTGAAATGGAGATAAAGACATGGAAGATTATGTCAACATAAAAGGGAGAAATGGGGAGACATATGGATGCAATAATTATGTGCGATGATGGACCGGGCCAACTAAACAGCATTATTAATTTTTACGGTTTATCCAAAAGGAAGCACAATTTTCCTCTCAAACTGTCAGATGCATCGATAAGATTAAAGATAACAAATACACATATGGTTTGTTAGCTGACGTTATTAAGGAAGTTGAGAAGCAAATGGGTTCAAATTGTAACAGATATGGATCAAAGATTTGTGAAAGTTTAGAAAGTTGTTGATGAAGAAATACAATTTGTATCGATTCCATGCAAAGACACCGCATTGATTTCCATCGCTCAAGACATCGTAAAAGGGATAGTGCTGTCACTTGATCTGGGAATGACTGGCAAAGATAACCAACTTCATTTACAATCATGGTTGGTTGCTTGCAAAAATGCGACAGGTATGTGGTGGAGATATTGTACGTCCCGGAGCAACAAGATTTGCAACAAACTATATTACTCCTACTTTCTAAAAAGAGGGTTGATTTGAAGAAAGTCTTATTAGTAATGAATGGTCATCTCACAAGCTTACCGACTTAAGTTGGACATGAGGTTGAAAGACTCAAGGCTCTGATCATCAATATTAGGAGTAAGGTGGAGAAGCTTAGCAGTGTCCATCTATGAGGCACTATACATAGTGCTTCGCATTGTTGATTCGTATCGTCCCAACCATGCCACTTGTCTACAAGTTGATCTCGCTTGATGAAGGAAAATTTACTCGACTCAGTGCCAAAGATGGTGAAACTTATCATCGCGTATCGTTGGGATATAACCTTAAGCATCCTCTTCATGCAAAGAGTAATCAATTAATATCTTCTTCATCGATATTCACATTTAATAATATTATGTTTATATTATTATCGCATACTAATTCTCAATAACTGTTGCAGCATACTATCTAAATCCAAAATCTCAATATAGACCTGGAGTTGGTAGTAACCCTAAGCTACTTCAAGCTGTTCATGATGTTTTTTCAAAATTAGATCCTAATGCTGGGGCCTTTGTAATTTTTGAAATGAGGTAAATTAATGAGTTTCTAATTCTAATTAATTGATTCAATTGATTTTTTATTTTAGATTTTTTGACATTTTGAATTCACAACTTATACTATTCCGTGATTCAAAAAAGGGTTTTGGTGATCAAAAACAATAGAAATGCCATGATTGCAAAGCACCGTTTCCGTGAGTGTTAATTTTTGCTTATAAGTAAATTTTTATAAATCTATTTTATTATTATATATTGAATATAAGTACTTTTATCATGAAATTAATGGTGTTTTGCATGGAAATCACGCTCCAACATTAAGGCTGCCTTGAAGGTTCTTTCCTAAATCGCATCATCTTCAATTTAGAAAGAAATTACACATTTGCTCTAATTCATACCAAACAAAGAAATCGACTTGCTTATCCTAGGCTCCAACAATTGGTTTTTTGTTATTACAACATGAAACTAAAGATCCGTGATATGGAGGTAGAGACCGATAAAGTTGCTGAAAATAATTTTCTTAATTTACTTGAAATTTCACCTGAGTTTGGTGAAGAAGAAGATAATAAATTATTTCAATGGGTTAGACCTCTCCATTTAGATGATGGAGATGGAAATCCTGATCCACGAATTGTCGTGACATGTTCCTGGTAGCTGTGTGCTAATGCCGAGCGGGTTTTATCTCAAGAAGTTCATATAAGGGAAAGTTTTATCAAGACACGAGAGACTCATTTCAACCCATTGCTATTTCTCGACCCTCTTGATTCATGTTGAACATAAGAGCTAAGTTTTGGCTGGTACTTCTACTACAAAAAGTTATGATGGCTCAAGAGGAGACGGGACCGGTTTACGGTAAAGGGATATTTAGAAATGATGGTGGGGATATTGCGTGATCCACAACAAAGCCAATATCCATTGAGCCCATCTGCGGACGCCCTAAATCTCGGTGTCCTATCACCACCCACAACCTTACGTATCACCTTTGTCTCATATCAAGAGACCCATACATGAGTAAAAATGGCCACATTGGCCTACACATCATACTCATCAAAATACATCCAACTATATTGCAATAGTTTCAAGAGTTATTACAACTCTTAATTAAAACATATATCAAAATTAAGGGTTATAATACATGTTTTACAAAAATATCTACCAAAGCCATAATCCGGCTTTCTTCTTAAAAGCGGCCTCTAGTGAGCGTCGTCTTCCCGAACACTCCTTGTACCTAAAATAATGATCCCTCGACAGGGTGAGCAATGCCTAGTAGTGGAATTATCCTACATGGGTTACTCCCCACCTAAGTGCACATGCAATGATTTAACATACCATGGATACTTATAATTAATACATATACTTCTCCTCCATGCACAACCCATGTTAACACATCATACAACATACATAACATGGCATATTCACACTGCAGGTTATTCACACAAGCATAAGACATAACCTAACTGGCCAGTATTAACCTGCCTGATTACCCAATGTCCTCCACAAAACATGGCTGCAATCTTAACTCAATGGGATTTCCATAGAGTCCAAGAACACCCGAAACGGAGTTCGGACGAAGAAGTTATGACCTTCCGAAGTTGGAGGTCACACATGACTACGCAGTCCTACCCGAACAGCCTACCTTACTTTCCTGGGAGCCCCTCTCCAACTATATCTAGTATCCAATGCCCTCCATAGGAATACTTATGGAATCTTGACTCAATGGGCTTTCCATAAAGCCCAAGAACACCAAATGTGTAGTTCTGACGTAAGAAGTGACCTTCCGGTTGAGGTCACAAATGACCAGCAACCCTACCAGACAACCTACCTTACTTTCTGGGAGCCCTTTCCGCCTTACCTCCAGTACCTAATGCCCTCCATGGCATATGGATGGAATTCGACCAATGAGTTTATGCAGTCCAAGAACACCCAAAACAAAGTTCCTGGACAATAGTTATGACCTTCCGAATTGGGAGGTCACACACGATTAAAGCAAATCCTACCCTTGGACATCCTGACTTTACTTCAGTTCTAAGCCCCACTCCGGCCAGCTCTAGTACCCAATGCCCTCTATAGGAATACAGATGAAATATTGACTCAATGGGCTTTCTATAGAGTCTAAGAACACCCAAATCGGAATTCGGATGAAGAAGTTATGACCTTCCGGGTTGAGGCTCACACATGATCAGTGAAACTTTACTCCTAGCTAGCCTACCTTACCAGCCCGAATTCCCCTTTCTGGCCAGCTCCAACACTCACTACCCTCCAAAGGCATCAAACTCAAAACTTGACTCAATGGGCTTTCCATAGAGTCCAAGAACACCCAAATCGTAATTCTGACGCGCTATGACCTTCCGGGTCGAGGTCACACATGACTAGGCAGCTTTACCATGCTAGCCTACCTTACCTGACCGAATGCCCCTTTCTGGCCAGTTCCAGCGCCCACTACCATCCAAAGGAATTCGGCTGGAAACTTGACTCAATGGGCTTTCCATAGAGTCCAAGAACACCCGAATCGGAGTTCGGACGAAGAAGTTATGACCTTCCAAAGTTGGAGGTCATGCATGATCCTAGCCGACCTGAACCTATCCTGGTGAACTCCATCCGGCCAACACTAACTGACAACCCTTCCGTTAGACTACCTGTGTGTTGGGACCATAACTGGCTACCGAGGTCCGATTTGAGAAATTCAAAATCCTAACATCAAGTTCACTGACGTGGCTACAATTTACCTGAAGGACTCACTACCAAAATCCCTTTATTTCCTACCCAAAAACAAGTTCTAAAATCCGGTTAATGTGTACTACCACAATATGGCAGCTTCCCATTGTTCAAAACATAACCAAACATTCCCCTTAGGGCAAGATAACAAACACCATTATTCATTTTAACTTTAACACCTAAATGGTACACAAGGACAATCACTTAGTCCCAAAGGTCTAGTCCCTGACTGTCCTGCAAACAATTCCCATCTCAAGACAATCATCCCAAAGTCTTGGAATCCGCTCACACCCGCCACTCACGACCTCACACAATCCATGCCATTTGAATGGCCCTTAAACAAGGATTAAACCAAGTAGGAGAAAACCCCTAACTCTTGGAGTTTTTGTCAAAACTCCCCAACTTCGGTCTCTATGCGAAGCCCTTATCGTGAGGTTGAAATTTCTTCCTCCTTGTCTTCACTAAACCACTGTGTCCGATCGTCGAAATCTCTAGAGCAGAGAAGGTGGAGCCCTCTTCTAAAACTCTCTTTTTATTCCTCTTTCTTTTCTATTCTTTTCTTTTCCCCCATCCCATTGCTTGGTCCAAGATGGGCTAAGAGCTTGTCCTTTCACTTGCCACATGTCCAATTTCTCATTGGCTCTTAGGATTTTCCTTATCCTTTTATCCATCTACCTTGGATTTCCCTCCAATCATGTGTTGCATATGTCCATGTGGGTCCCACTTGATCTCAAGTTGACTGATGAAGCACTCGACACGTGCACAATCAGAAGCAACCTGGGAATGAGCCTGTCCCCACTATGCCTCAAGTATTCAAAACATACAATTCCGATCAAGCCCGAATTCGACGAAATTCGACGTGGTAGCTAGATTTCGCGAGACGATTCCAACAGTGAAGTCTATTTCGTCATCCGAGATATAGAAAAATTTCGGATTTTGATTGAAATTATCATTTTGCCATTTTTCAGAAAATTAGATTTTCTCGGAGTTTCACATTCTCCCCTTAAAAGAATTTCGTCCCGAAATTCCACGCACGTACGCATCCAACCACGTGCATATGTAATCCTACACAATCTTTACTTGGTGTGCAAACGCTGACCTTCCTAAGGTCACAATCACTGACAACCTAATGAGTCGTCAACTTAACCCATGTCATGAATGACATCCATATACCGAGCCCTTGCCAGCTCACCAACACCCAATGCAATTCCCAATGGGTATCCAAATCTCGAGTCACTCCTGACTCCTATCACTAAACTCTAAGTCTACGTGATAACCATGACCTTGTGTTTTCTCTCTCGGGCAACAGAACTTTTCGGCCTATACTGCGAGTCTCTTACATCCACACAGAAATTTCGGATATCTTCACCTGGCCCTTACACCCACAATGTAAACTCGGATATTCCACGTCTCTTACACCACATAGAAATTCCTGATATCCACGGCCCTTACACCCACACGTAAATCTGCAGATATCTTCCTTGCCCTCACACCCATTACGTAACCTTTGATACTTCATTTGCGTCTCCTTCAATCTTAACTCCAGGTTTTTTCACCTGAGGGGATTAACGGCCCCCTTCTTACTTTGCCCAACACACATTAATTACTCTTCATTTCCTGATTTGAACAATGAGTCTTCATTGGACGTAGTCCCAAAGACAAACCCAACCCACACTCACTAAGAGTGGTGAATGTCCATACCGTGCACCCACACCCAACTCGACACGATGTCACCGTGCACCCAAACCCGACTCGACGTGATCCCCTCGGGGGTCCACCATGAGCAGAATATCGGAGATCTCTAACTCACAATCTCGACCTATCAGGTCAACTCTCACCCTACATCCTAAGGAAGAACATCCACACCTGGCTTCTCTAAAGGCCTCACCCTAAGCCTAAATCGCCACACAAGACGTGATTAATGAATGAATAGGATGCATCTATCTCAAATGCTACTTAGTCAACAAGTGCAAGAGTAGAAACGCACACTCGCATATCCCACGCTCTCTTCATGATCACTTTGCAAGACTGACACCTCCGCCTCCTAGGACAATCTCATCTCATATGCCCAAACCGGCTTGCTGTAAATATATATCATCTCGCCCTTTCCGACTAGAAGTCCCAACTCAGAGCTCCCGTGACCCGACCCCTCACTCCACACTCCGCCCCTCTAACCCATCTGTGCTGCCAAAGGTGCTTGTATAGCACCCCAAAATTGAAACTAGTTTCTCTGATCCATACTAGGGCGCTGGAGGAACGAATCAGATACTCTCCTATTCTACAAATTTAATCGACTCGTGTCGCCCTAAAATCCCGATCCCCGTCTTCGGGGGCAATCTCGTTCACATGCTCAGTCACAAATAACATATCATCCGCCCCGCCCGACCATTAAATGCCCCATCCCGCCTCGTCAGGAAAACTCGTGGTGAAGCGTAAGTCTTCCCCCGCCTTCCCGAACCAAAGGAAGGCCGATCCCGCCACGCCCGATCCCGCCCGACCCGGCCGGGCGGATCCGAACCGGGTCCGGCGCGAGGCTGGCCCATATACTATATACTATACTATACTCGTATAATCGACTCTTATCGACCGCTCTTCGAAATGCGTACTTTACTGCGGTATACAACAATTTCTATAATAACAAAAAATCATTTTACATATACAGTTAATCCACCACCGGCGTGGTGTCCATCACAATCTATACACATATATTATCAAGAGTCCCTTTACTCATACATGTACATTTTCTATTACAAAACATCGTAGATCGCGTACAGCTACCGGTGAGCACCTATCTCGAGCTTCCGCCTCTTCTTGCTGATGTGGAATGTCCCGTCCTCATCCTTGTCTTCGCTCAGACCTGACCGATTGAACACCCGTGCTAAGCTTTACGCTTAGTGGGAACATAAGCATGGACAACCACCAATGGCGACTGTCACAAGCTTATACATATGCATATCATCTATCTATACAGATTTCTATAACTTTAATTACTTATCTCTCACATATACTTCGCCTATTGCATCAATCTCTTTCTACATATTCATGTCTTTGGCATATCTTTTATCTATACTTTTACTTATTCCCTGCTTCATGCTTTACATATCCTATACTTATCATGTTCATTTCCTCTCATGTCTTTACTCTCTTTCATGTTTGTATATCAGGTCAGATCATATACATTCTTATCTCGTATACTTCATATAATCCATTCATACCGTCCCGTACTTTATCTACCATTCTACTTTCTACGCTCAGCATCAAAAGTGTTTCATATGATACTTTCTATGTACTATATTTTCCTATGTTTTCCATATAATTATACTTTTCATATACCTTTCTTTTTATCTACTTATCCTTTCGTGGTACTATACTTTGTACTTTCTATATATTGTATTCATGTATTGTTCATATACTATTTCTTTTATATATCTATATTCATGTACTATTCATTTCCATATATTGTTTTCCCGTTATACTCTTCATAAGATAATCATATACCTGCGGCTTTCATCTTATACTATCATGTACTATCCTTCATGTGATATTCATATACTCGTTTCATATATTGTACTTTCATATGCTTTTCATATAATTTTATTCACTATATGATTTTTCGTGGTCATTACACTTTATTTCTTGTACTTCAGATAATACTTGTCATATACTTTTCTCTTTCATATACCGTATCGCTCATATACTTTTCATGACTGGCCATCTTGTACATTACTCTTGTTCTTGTAATCAGTTTATACTTTCATCTCCGTATAGCGTTGCTATGCTTCATATATCATGTCATTTCCTTTTTGGTTTCATGTCTCGCAGTATCTGTGGTTGTGGATACTGAAACGGCGGGTAATCTCGAAGGTACTATCATTGCACAAGGCGTTGATCTCTCGTCTGTTAGCACCTGAAGGTATCGCCACCGTATGAGATGCTGACTCATGCCATATGCTATCTGGTGACTGAAGGTACTATCACTGCACGGTGCGTTGATCTCTGCCTATTGTGGTGACCCTTGGCAGGCCACCCGATCCAAACGATCTATGTCATCGACTCAAACAGTGGCCTCGATATCCGTTTCAGAATATGCCGCAAGAATCGTATCTTCCCTATAGGCATGCCTATCTATCCCTCTACTAGGTTCTAAGCAGACAATCCAGATATTTTTCATATCATATTTTCTGTACATATTTCATAAGCATGAATAACTATTGTTATCATGATCGCTTATGCAATATATACTATCATTACTTTAATCTGTATTTGTTTTCATATTTGTAGTTTCATATTACGGTTCTCATATGTCTCTATAATACATATATTCATATCATTTGCTATCATTTAGTTTTGTCTACGTATCATATATGTAATCCTGTCATATATCATGAATGCATCTATGCACTCTTGTATTCATATATTCATATATAGCTTTCTATATTCATATCTCTTTATATCATTTAAGTATTCCTGTCATGTCTTCATCTATTCATATTTTCTATATTTCTATCATATATGCTCTTACTTATTCATATATTCATATCGTATACGCTTATATTCATACTTTTCCATATTACTTCTACTCATGTCTTTACTATGCCTATCATTCATGTACATATACTTGTTCTTATGCTTTGTCATCTTTTACTTATCTCTATTGTTCTTAGCATTTATGCATTTCTATCATGTGTTCCTCTATTCGTTTATGTATGACAATCATATGTTTACATCATATAAGCTTATATTCATATGTGCCTATCATTTGTGTACTTTAGACTATCATATCTTATGACATGTTCTATCATATCTCATCATATCTTATGACTTATACCTATCATATCTTATGACATATCTTATCATATAATCCTATATTCATATCATATTCATGTTTCATGGCTATTACATATAGCACTTCATATTATTAATAGTATGATGTGTATGAAATCACACCTCATTCATATATTCTTATTCCTTTATGAATCTAGTTTACTTAGGAATTGGAATCAATCCAATCTGGATCATCCAATCTGTTATGGCATTTTCATGCCAACTAGTCATTTTACCGATTTTTCTGAGCGACAGTTTGTATTACTCATTTTTCTCGGGGTCTTCTACTTCATATTTTGACACTATGTCCTTATATTCATTTAGTTATAGATAAGGGTTCTATTCCCAACTGGAATCACCCAATCTGGGTACCGGACCTGCCACGTCCGAAACAACCCGACTTATCTATGTTCAACACTAAACCAGAATTTGGTTTGCACATGCATTCCACTTCGAGCTGATTAGCCACTGAGTCATAATTACGATTGCCTATTTCTATACTGATGGTTCTCTCAAGCCTATTTTAATTCGCCACTAATAACTCAACCTGATAAGAATGCAAAGACGTTGGCGACCAAATACAAAACCGGTCAAACCTAAACAGAATCACAGGTGTACCCAGACACCCCTGCAAGCAAAATCGGCACACTTCGGGGCCAAAATGACCAGAACGAAGGTACCGGTACACTTTGAAAGTGTACCGGTACAAGTCACCCGAAATGCCCAAATTGTGTGTTTTTCTCCCATTTTTCCATATGTTTCAACCCCAAATCAACTCTATACCTTATAAACACTTCAAGACCACTTCAAATTCATCTTATGATCACTTTTCTACTCAATTTATCATTCAATACACCTCTTATGAACTCTATTGAACTCAAACATGCTTTCTATTCATCTCTTATACAAGGCCTGGTAGTTTTACTCAAACTCCTACATTCAAGAAACTTTGTTAGATGACATCCCACAAACCCTAAGCTCAGTGCTACTAATCATGTAATTGTATGGAAATTCATACAAGAATTCATAGGTCCATGCAAAATCCTGTTCCATACCTGCCTGCTTGGCTTCTCCCCTCTTCTCCTCTCTTTCTCTTCCCTCTTCCTCTTCTTCTCTCCTTTGCTCTTCTCTCTCTCTCTCTATGGTTTTCTCTTCTTCAAAATGTTGGTCTTATCCAATTAGTTTGTTAAGGCCATGTTTGGCCAAGTCATGTTTAACACTTTTCTCATTTTTTGCATCTCATTCCCCCATTCTTTATTATTTCAATTCCATCTTTTCTATAATTACCTTGAATCCCATAACTTATTCTAAATTCTATTTTGTATCCATCTTTTCATTTTATGACAATTAAACTTTAAGTGGTAATGACTAATTTACCTTGGCTTCATTATAAATTCCGTGTCTTTGTTTTATTTTCCGAACTATATTTATAGTTTTTAATATAAATTCTTAAACAGTCCTCAAACTGCTAGTATATTTCTCGGGTGTTACATCCTCCCTCTGCTACTAACACCCGCATCCCGAGTGCTCGAGCATCCTCGATCTCTCTCTCTATGGTCGTATCGTCCCAACCATGGAGTCCATGTCCCGCAGGGCTAAGTCCTACAATCCCTACTCTGAATGGATAACCAGCCCACACTGGCCCGACCTCACACGTCCAAGGGCCACGTGAGTCATCGGGGAAGAAACGGGCTAGCTTCGTGAACCTAGCCACGTACTCAATCACCGGCCATGGCCCCCCCAGCCTCTAGGAACCCGAGCCTCTCAGGCCTAGCAAAAGGGCCTGGAAAATACTTGCCCATGAAAAGATCATGAATCCTGTCTCAGCTGCCACATTCCTCCTAGATCTCTAGAGGTCTTCGCCTGCCCACCACACCGGTTTCACCCTCTGAGACCGAGCGCCTAGTCCGATCTTGGTCGCATTACAGGGCACTCATAACCTCCAATACTCTTCTCAACTCCGTGATGAACTGAATTGGCCTCGCCACCATCTGGGATCTCCTCCCGAATACCTGAGACGAGCGTGGCCCGAATCTCAGAGGTTACTCAGACTCCCCTCGGGCTATCACGCACTAGCCCCGTGCAATAGCAAAGAAATTGCATCCCTACAAAATGAAGGCCTGGTCACAAAACCAGCAGCCTCGACCAGTACCTCGTGGACGTCCTCTACGTCCTCCTCCTCGACTCGCCATCTACACATGTCAAATGGTGACAAATTTATTAAATTTCTATCTCATTCTAACTAGTAGTGGGGGAGGGTGAAACATAATCAACTCGAGAAACAGAGTAAACTTGATACCTGGAAGTTCAAGCACACAAATCTAGCATAGTAATTATGACGGTAAAATATCTTGAACATGCAATAAAAAAAATTAGGAAAAAAAGATATTCTCTGCTCTTAGTGACCCAAAGATAAACAACACAAACATCTGAAGCCCCTACATGAAATGCATGTAACAAAAAATCCCCTACACCCAATGTGTATCCAACAATCTTGCTAGTATCCAACACAACAAACAGTTGGCAACTAACTGTGTTCCAAAGAAGTAAAATCACAAACACCTTAAGCACGCACACATATAACCCAAGAACTCATAAAACCACCCAACCATCTTGACCAGGCACAACCCCAAAAACAACTTAATAACCAAGGTCGTTCCTCAAAAGCAAAATCACAAAAAGCTTCAAACACTTTTAGTCAATGCAACAGAAAAATGCTATAAATAGGGCCAATTTCAACACATAATGAGAGAATAATATAAAGTTTACTCTTTTTTTTTTCACGTTCAAGGCAAAAAAAGAAGTGGCAAAACCCACATGCTCATGTCTATGATGTACGCCCAACAATCAGAATTGGGTCTAACATGAAAGCACAGAACAACCAACCATATCCCCATACAAGAAAAACGACAAACACCTCAAGCACACAAAATATGCATAACCCAAATGCCCCAGTAGCCTATACCAAAACTTATACCAAACAATAGCAAAGGCAGAGGGGTGGATACATAAAAGTAGGGTTTAAGAACTCAATCGATCCTAAAATGATTTGGTCGACTTGTATTCGCCTTGTGGGAAGGCGCTCCGAGTCCGATGCAGGATACCATGGAGTGACGAACTTGCTAATAGATTAGTAAAATTCGGAAAACTCGATCAAAATTTTATATGAACTCGTTCGACTCGGTCAAAAAATTGAGAATCAACATGATTTCGCAAAAAATCTGAGTCATCTCTTCCCATCACAAGAAAAAAAATCAAACTTTTCTAGAAAAATAAAAAATTCTTCTCTAGAAGAGTAAAAAAAACCATGAATCATAAACTCGTGGGAGTGAAGACGGGAGAGTATCAGTGGTGTATCAATTATGTGATTGAAGTAGTGTGATTAGCAATAGAGTGATGTAGCGAGTTGATTGGATTCGCACTAGTCGGGGACGACTGGACGCTCCCACTGGTGGTAGGGCAGTGTTTAGAATAGAACAAACGAGAAGAAGGTGAAGGAGCCGTTAAGTTATTGAGGAAAGAAAATTCTTATACTGCATCTTGTGATGGAATATATTAAAAAATATTAAACATGTATATTTTTAAGATTTAAATAATTAAAATTGTGATTATAAATAAAATAATTTAATAAATTTTCTTTATTTTCTATTTCTTATAATTATTCTTTCACTATAATTTGTGATTATAAATAGTCTCAAATTCGATTACATTTTGTAATTAAAATGGTAATTTTAATCTTTTTGTTAGGTAATAAATATCTCTTTTTTATATGACAATAATAACAAAAAAATATGCATTTTGAAAATAATTTAATATTAATAATTTTCATAAAATACTTTTATAAATATTTAAATAATCTTAAATAAAAAAAATTTTTGTCAAATTTTTAAGTCACTTAAGTATACTAGTAATTTATATAATATTCTCATAATTTATATAGGCTAATACATCAAGATTGATACATCTTAGAACTCTTTGAATCGATGACTGATATCGTGACTTTGAACCATGAACACAAGTGGAGGGGGCTCATTTGGAAGAGATTAGGAGGTGGAAGAGATGGAAGGAGGTCGGGCAATATGAAAAAGGGCAAGCTCTTGATTACTACCCAAAAAGTGTTGTTTTATACCTTTAACACTCTATGTTTTGAGCATTTTTTGTGTAGTAATTGGCCTAATTAACCCAATTAGCATGTTAAGGACCTAATAATGCTACTAATCAAATTTTGTGGCAAGTTTGGTTGTTTTTAAGGACATTATATCTTGAGGATGGGATTCATTTTAAGGCATGAAGAATCCAAACATAGCTCGTATCGAAAAGCATAGAAGAAGCGCAAAAGGAAGGGTAACATGCAAGCAACCTATCAAATTCGCAAGGGTTGCGAAAATTTCACAGCAACCTTGCAAAATTTTCGCAACCCCTGCAAAATTTCTCAACCCTAGATTATTTTGGCCATAACTTTTTTATCCGAACTCCAATTTGGGTGATCTTGGTCTTGTTGGAAAGCTTAGAGAGTGTAAAATCTAGATATATCCAGAAAGAACACTTTAGAAATTATGATAAAGACGTAATTTTCAAAATTCTCAAACTGGTCACTTTTAACATCTCTTCTCTTCTTCCTTCAACTACCAAGAGTCATAACTTCATCATTTGAAGCCCAAATGGAGTGAATAAGGTCTCTTTGGAAAGCTTGAGAAGTCTCCTATCAATCCATATACATATTGTAGCCATTTTGCTTCAAATACAATAGCAGTCCCACCAGCTGATGATCCTCTAGCTACTACCCAAATTGAGGCTATTCTACCTCCTACAGATGCTTGATAGCTGCTATTTTTATTTTTTTGTTTTCCATGCTTGTAGCATGATCATATTTTGTGTCGTCTATATTTTTTGGGTGTTTAAGAACTCAGATTTATTGTCCTATGGCCCAAATGCCAAACAAACATATTGGTGCTTATTTTAACACTTTTCATCTCTTTGTTTCTGTTTGCATGGGTCCCTCCTCTCCAACACCTAAGCATTTCACCAGTGAGGGTATCACTCCTCCCTTAAATTTCCATTCCATCACCACATTGAGGATAAATGTTAGAATGTGGTCTGTGTGAGTTATGAAGCGGAAGCTGCTTATTTGCTCATTTGAAGAAATTTCTTTTAGTCTCAAATAGTTTTGAATAATTTGATACATGTTTGCTTAGTTTTCCCATTAAATTTTTTAGAATTTTTTTAATCGCAATGGGAGAAATTGAAATTAAAAGTTCCAAATGCTCTTGATTTTAGAGTTGTTTTTATGTTTATATAAAAGTTGATGAAGTGGAAACTCCTCTCAGATTCAACTTTACCTCTTCCACTTCGAACTACACTTCACACACTATGCACATTAGTTTTCAATCATAAGTTAAAATCACGCCTTCGAACCTTGCAAAATCTCGTCCTAGTACCTTGACCACCTTAAATAGGTTTGGATCTCAAAGACCAATCAGGTCTCAAATAAAAAAAGAAAAGAAAAAGAAAAAGAAAAAGAAATTTGTATTAATTTACCTTAAAACTCGAGCACTAAGATGAGGGGTATACAGACGAAGTCTTGAAGTCCTGTTCCTGCCAACTGGTCAGAGTCACCGACTTTGGATGTTTGCAGAATGGTGAATAGGTGGAGCTGAAAATCATAGGTGTTTATATTGAACTTATTAAAAAAACCGAATGTGAAATCAAGAGTTAGTGGTTAAGATCCTTATGACGCTGATGCCCTAAACTCACTGTCAGAGTCGATGACCTCTATGGACACTGAATTGACATTCTCAAAGATTCACCCCTCCAATGAAAAAAAAAACAGAGGTTGTGAAATGTTATAATTCCCACAATTGAGGCTACCCATATGCTGTGTAGAAAAAAGAGCCGGTTTGGGGGTGGTGACTAAAAATCCTCTGTGGGTCCCAAAGTGACCATCATTGTTCATGGAAACCCCTGCAGGGTCTCATATCATGAGATCCATACATGAGCAAATGATCTCAATAAAGCTCCATCAATCACCATCCATACTGCTACAAGACCATACATTTCTATATAACATAGATTAAAAACAGTATTAAAACCAGTTCGCTCTAATATATACACAAAAAACAAGAATTACACTGCACCACCCCGCTCATAACTTCGCCTTTAAGGAGCGTCGTCCCGCCCCTGGTGACTGCCCTGTGGCCCGTGGGATCCACTACTGGGTGAGCTTAACCCAGAGATAAATCCCACAAGGGCTACTCCCACCCAGTAACATGCAAATTGATCATTTCACAAATAAACCAACCACCGATCTGCAGATACATGTTATCCATCACAGAAAACTATGATGGTACGTATGAGACGTACTATATGTTCTGATGAACCGTCAACTCCACTCCACCATGCAAATGCAAGTGCCAATGGGAAATCACTGAAGCTGCATCCCCGATCCCATCTCACAGTCCTCAGTCTGGCGTGATATCACCAATCGTTGTCTCGGGGCACAGAACTTTCAATCCCAACGAGGCTTTACACCTCCACAGCTACTTTTCTGTGCTTTTCACCGATGGACATACGTTAACCAAAGCTGTGTGCTTTTCACCCCAGGGCATTCATCCCCTACTTGCACGCCCAGATACATTTACTTCCACTGCATTGTAACACTGTGTGACTCCAATTTGACTTCTGCCTTATTCCCCGAGCCCATAATTCAAGACCAAACGAGTGCCAACAAGACTACAAGACAATCTATGTAATGTAGTTTTTGTCAGATACTAATAATGTAATCATACTATTGCACTCAAACTCACGCCAATGGCTAAGACCCCCAAGATCACATTTTACACCAGATATTATGGTATGCCAGTAACCCAATGTCTAATGCACAATAAATACATATATTCGGGCTCAATATCAATATACATGCGCTCATATTAATATCCCCCACACAGATTCAATTTTAATACATCATGAGCATGCATTCCCATAATTCTGGAATATCACTTAGACAAGTAATGTTAAGGCTTAGTGTCTCCTGTGTCAGACATAGCACTCGCTCACAACTCGCACATGGCAAGACATGGCCATGTTCAAGCCTTAATCTAATACAATCCAAACATTGGAACACACATTTCAAACACAGTCATCTTTAATCAAGAGGTGGCACTTCAATCAACAACTGACAATGGCTTTAAATTCTAAGCCTCATTCTATCATAACTGGTCTAGAGATTAATTTATAAATCACCAAATCTATGAATTAAAACTGATCTAAAAGCAAGGAAAATTTTTTTTTGGAAACACTATTTTTAACATGTGGCTACTCGCCAAACAATATCGAACCTGCCAACATAGCTTCGCTTTGAATGGATTCAGCCATGAGTTTAGAACTGATAGACCTATTTCAAGGAGATATGTTCTCCTATAAGTCTAGTTTACCCATGAACTAGAATCACTTAATTCGGACAGTTATGGCCAAGTTATGGCCATAACACAGTCAAGGGGTCAAAGGAAAAAAAAACTGGGTAGCATCTCCCCTAAAACACAACATTTACCCTATACACGAAATCTCCTCCATTGAGGGTCACAACCAAACTCAACCAATGCCATTTCCATGGCCCCAAGAAGGGAAAATAACCAAATAGGAAGAGTCCCTACCTCTTGTATTGTGTGGGATCAAATTTGGGTCCTCCAACCTAGCAACAATGGAGGATTTGCAGCTCCTCCTCTTTTCTCCTTCCTTCTTCCCTTTCCGCTTCCTTCTTTCCTCCTCTTTCTCGGTTTTGCTTCCTCTCTAGAACAGATCTAACCAGGGGAAGAACTCCTTCGCTCCATTTCTCCACTATTGATATATGCCCAGTACTCATATATTATACTGCTGGGTTTACTTCTTCATTTACATTTATTCTATAGTACTCTATATTTTTCAGGGCCAAGCTCCCGATTCGTGTCTTGCTTGGGTTGTTGTGTACAATCGAGTTAAACAGATGTTTGGAAGCATTTTTGAGCAATGGGGACTAAGGCAAGAAAGTGGCTGGCCACGTCAGCGACGTCCCATCGTCGCGACGCCCAACGTCGACGTCAGCATGAGATCCGCCTCATCATTAAAAGCAAAATAAGCTCAAATCGAGACGGAGACGCACGAACAAAGACATGGAATTCCAGAGCAGAGGACACAGATTTCGAGGAAGTGCCCGGATTTAAATTATAGCTTATTTTCTGATATTAGAATTATGCTTTAACACAACATTTTGATCTTTTTTACTCAAGATGTTTGATTTATTTCTAGTGGTTATATTGAACTCCCGTCATATGTCGATGGATTAAAGTTTGGATCTTTTATATTATTCAGCTGTTTATCAATTTGTTACATCTGCTCTATTTCTGTAGTTCAATTATATGATAATGTCTGGCCAACATTAGCATAATCACACTGGAGATCCGAGATTCGAGAGATGAGGCTTTCCAGGATCTCGCAGAGCAAAATTTCTTCGCTGAACCTGCAACAGAGATATTCCGATCCCCGGCTGCGGCACTCGGGGTTAGAACGTTTGAAGACCTCGAATACCGACCGAGATGTAGATATACTCAAATCTATTCATCGAGATAAAGGGAGCATACCTCGAGAGATATCTCAGAAGTAAGATCACCTCGCTTATCGACAAATTGTAAATACATTGAAATAATAATATTTCAAGAAAATCCAATAAAATGACAGGGGAGATATAACCCTAGCCTTCACATTACCAATAATTCATTGTGAATCTAAACTCACCACTTACAATATTCACCTTTCTTTTCCTTAAAATCATCTTTTTTCGTATATTATCTAAAAGTTCTAACCTTTAGTCAATACACTGCCCCTCGTGGATCGATATCCGCATTCACGAGTACACTATATTACTTCATGACACTATGCACTTGCGCACATAGCGCATTTTACACCGCGTTTTCGCCATTAAGTTTTTTGCATACGTTGCTGTGACAAAAGTTTAGATTGATATGCAGAATTAAGCAAATAGATATTACTCCTAAATTTTCTTTACTTGTGTTTACTTACAAGTGTCGTAATTTGCCTTACTGCTCGTGTGTTATTGCAGTATAGGTTTTAGTAAGTACATGCGACATCGAGATCAAAATAACCAACACCTGTTTGATCCCGAGCCAGAAAGACTTCGTGATTGCATTTCACACGAGAATGTAGAACTTAACATTAGGAGATCCACAAATATGGAAAAACACCGAAGAACAAGATTCGCATTGGAAATGTGACCGAACCACAGAGAGGTCAAATGGAATCACTAAGGAATCAAGCACCCAGCCATTTATACGCCTCGCATGATCCTTTCTACGCCATTAAAGATGAGTTCAGATACCACCAACTCGTTGTTCGGGACAATTTATCGACGCCACCTATTCAAGCAAACAATTTCGATCTTGAAGCCACACAAGATGATGCTTCGTATCATCTTATTCCATGGACTACCCCATGAGAACCCTTAACATGCATTTGACTAACCCCCGGCTTCATGATATCATCAAATACAACTGAAAGTTAACGGTTAAGCTCTAAGGTTACCATTGCTCTAATTTCACTGATAGAGCTAAACACCGGCTAACTGGGCCACCACTGATTCCATTACTACATGGAATATTTAGTGCAAAATTTCTCGACTAAGTTCTTCCCACTGGCCGAAAATTGCAATAACTGTGCAAGAAATCATCACGCTTTTGACAACTCAAGGGAGAACCCGCAGAGGCATCGACGATTTCACGAACGACGCATGCCCACACCACCGCCCGACCGTATGGATGCAAGTCCACACCTTCTATAATGTCATCGAAATGAAACTAGAACAATGATCGATTTTTCCAAATTGAGGAGTACCGATGAAGAAAACCACATACCAAGCTTATGAAATCTAGAAGATCGCGACCAACACTAATCAAAGGCCTAGAGAGAAGGCTACACCAAGTAAACACGGTAAGTGGCAATGCATAATGAGGTCCTCAACAATCCGTGAATCATGTGGCACAGCACCGACTAAGCGCTTAACAGATAACAAGGAACCGGCAAACGAATCCAAACCAACCAACGGGAGTTATGTGAATTCTGGTGGTGGACCAATAAACAAGACATTTAATGTCAACAAGAACCCTACAATGAGCAAGCCTAAAGACGTGTCCGGTGCTTAATCGTAATCATTCACAACAAAGAAGGACCATAATGGGAAACATTTATTAGAATCGTAATCGTGTCAGGTGGCGAATAATCAACCGCATCAGTCGAATTAATCATGATACGCGGCTAATAATCGTAACAATACGTTATCGAACCAATCCAGCGAATCCACCGAAAAAGTCGGGATTTAGAACAAGCTCTGTATCGCATGTTAACTTCCATTCTCGCTCATGAACGAAACTAAAAGCAAACGATGCAGTAGTTAAGCAACCCAAAGTAAACAATCAAGAAGCACAAATGAAGTTCGAGGCACAAACGGGCCAATGGCAAACTTATCGATGTAAAGGCAACCGGTCTTTACATGAAAAGCAATTCGTATAAACCTAAGAAGAGATGGGAATGGAGCATGTTAAAGCAACTATGCCGAGAAGGAAAGAATTGAATCACTAAGGTAACCCCCAAATAGAGAATGGGCTAGAGATCGTGAGAAGGTCTTTCGTACCAGAGTAAAAAGATGATGCATAAAGAATGTACTCTAAAGAGAAAATACCATCGTAGACTCCTATTAGCAAAGGCCAAAGATACCGGCTCCTTACCCACGCTGCCTCAAGAAGCATAAACTGGATAAGCAATTCACGAAATTCATGGATGTGTTCAAAAGCTGCATATCAATATCCCATTTGCTGATGCCCTATTGTATGCCCGCCATGTAAAATTCATGAAAGACATCTTATCCCATAAGAGTATCATTACGATTTCAAAATGCTGAACTTAATCAGGAATGCGTACATCCTTCTCGTGAGGAAGCCGCCACGTGCTTAAGGACCTGTGCACTTCTCATCATCCTCGTACAATCGAAATGCTATTTTCGAGAGACACTATGGATTTGGGTGCATGATTAATCTTATGCCCTTATCCATTTTCAAGCGCCGATTAGAGAAGCCCGCCTCGACTATAAATACTCTTCAGCTTGTAGACATATCTTGGAAGATCCGAGAGGGATAATAGAAGATGTCTTAGTAAAGGCCGATGTTTATCTTTCCAAAGAGATTTCACTGTTTTTTTGTATTACGGAGGAAGATAAAGAAATACCGATAATCTGGGAAGACCTTTTCTAGCAACCGGCGTAAGAACATCATGTACAAAGGCGAACCAACCGAGAGTACAAGAAGAGGAAGTAAAGTTCAATGTGTTTGAAGTCGTGAGACACCCAAACAGTAAAGTGATACTCGCTTCATGACCTAAATGGTCAGGCCATGAGTTCAGCCAAAGTGGTCTCATTGATCCTTTCGAGACTACCTAGCTGAGAAATGAGTTTGAGAACCTGAGCGAAGAGGCAGAAGAATATGTCAATTGATGGACTTTTCGACACAATAGACTTTCTGAATATCAATTCCCGCGAAGGAGTAAACGCCGTCCCATCAACAGCAAACATCCCAAGATAACAAAACTGCTCAACATCAGCGATGCACACTCTAGTGTGACTCCACACTACCCGTGATCATTTCAAAGATCTTTGACCGTATCTAGAGGAAGAGAAGTTATTGAGGGTCCTCCGAGATCACAAACATGCACTCCTGGGATGGTCTCTAATGATCTCGCAGGGATTCGCCCTTCTATGCGCATGCATCGATTTTACTAGAAGAGACATGTAATCTTCGCTGAAGCGCAGAAGGTTAAATCCGCTAATGAAGTAGAGTTCCGTAAAGAAGCGCAAAATGGCTAGACACTGGGTGATTTATCCCATTTTGATAGCCGCACGGGTAAGCCTGGGCCGTGAAAAGCCGGCTAGCGGAGGAACAACTGGCATCAGAGACTAAACAAATATCTTATCGCCATCGCGAACAGCACGTGGAGGATTTGTATTGATTATCGGAAGCCGAACAAGGCTTACTCGAAAGATCACTTTCCTTTGCCGCTTTAGATCGTATGCTCGACGACTAGCAAGTTATGAATATTATTGCTTTTAGATGGATATTCACATAACCAAATTCGCTATACTCAAGATCGTGAGAAGACAACATTCACTTGTCCTTATGGTACATTCGTGATCTGCGGATGCCTCTTTGACTGCAATGACCGGTACTTTTCAGCGATGTATGATGGCCATATTCGACATGGTGGAAAAGACAATTGAAATCTTTCATGGACGATTTCTCAAAGACGGAAATTCATTTGATAATCAAGCAGAGAACTCGAGAGTTTACCGCGCAAGATGAAGAGACCAACTTAGTAATTAATCGGGGGAAAGTGCCATTTCATGGTACAAGAGGGTATTGTCCTTGGACATCGGATCTCAGCAAGAGGGATGCAGGTAGATGTGTGAAGATTGAAGCACCGAGAAGTTACCCCACCCTCGCAAAAGGGATTCGGCCTGTGCCACGCTGGATTCTATAAAGGCTCATCAAGGATTTCACAGATTGCAAACCGCCTCGTTTCCAACCGCCAGTCCATGCTGGGATCCCATTTGAATTTGATTCACAATGCTTGCATGCATTCTCAAAGTATAGCGGACAAGTCGTTTTCGTGCCTCCCATCGGCTGCGTGGCACCCGTGATCGGGCCCCGTTCAACTCATGCGACGCCAAATGACTTTGGCGATCGGGGCGCTCGCGTAAACGTACCTCGCACCCATTATGCTAGTAGAACTCGACGATGCTCACCTATGCCACTACTGCAGAAAGAACCGCCGTCATCAGGTTTCGCTTGATGTTCAGCCATATTCGACGCAACAAGGTCGAGGCACACCGATCATTCTCCGCCATTAAGTACTACGATCAAGAAGATGCAAACCCTAATTAATTCGGTGGGTCCTTAAGGTAAGAATTTGAATGTGGGAAATTAAAGACAGAAAGGCAATCGAGAACCCATATGCACCATCTTTCACGACCGGAAGGGGCCGTAGATGATGTCCCATTGAATGACGGCACTCCGCACGAGAAACTCCTAGCCATTGAGAAAGAGGGGCGTCCAATGGTTCGCAGATTATGTGAATTATTTGGTAGCTGTGCTTAGTCCCCTCCCGAATTTAACTACATCGCTATAAAAGAGTATTTTCGCACACCTTAAACACTACTATCGGGAGGAGCCACCCTTTACGTACACCGCTACGATCAAGTCATAAGAGAGATGTGTGCCCAAGCATGAAATGCAGCATTCTAAACCATCACACACTCTACCGTGTGGTGGACACTTTCAGGCCAGAGAACAGCAGCTAAGGTGCTTCAATATGGTTTTTACTGGCCTTCCTTGTTTAAAGATGCTCATCAATTCGTTTCCACTTGTGGACCAATGTCAACGAACGGGAACACCCTAAAGGACGAGCCACCCATGCATCCCATTTGAGGTAGAATTGCTTGATTTATGGGGGGATAGATTTCATGGACCATTTCCCGCATCATACAAGAACTTGTACATCTTGTCAAGTAAAGAGACTATGTCTCGAAGTGGGTAGAAGCGATTCCTACACGCACCAATGATGCCAAGGTCAGGGCTCAATTCCTCGCAAGCAGCGAATATATTCTCACGCTTTGAACTCCTCGAGCTCGATCACGATAATGGTACCCATTTCTGCAATAAGGTACTGATAAGGTTTTGCAAAGTATGGTACGCTCATCGTACATCACTTGCATACCACCCAATACCAAATCCTGACAAGGTGAGGTATCAAATCGAAATCAAATACATTCTCGAGAAGACAAGCACCATTCCAGAAGGATTGTCTAAAAGATGGACGTATGCACTCGGGCATACCGTACAACATTTAAAACCTCTGGTATGTCACTGCTCGTAATCATGGTGGTAAAGCTGTCATCTTCCAGTTGAATTGAGACGGGGCCGCATTGCCACTCGACAAAGGAGTCGATGGCACATACCACATGCAGCAGCGGGTACATTACCGGGCGAGAAACGACCGCTCCCAACTCGTTGAACTCGGATGAATTCAAAACTGCTTATGAAAAACACCAAGATTTATAAGGAAAAGACTAAAGCCCGACACAACAAACACATCAATGAAAGGAGTTCACACGACAACAAGTTCTTCTATTCACCCCGCCAAAGCTTTTTCCGTGGAAATCAAGTCCGACTGTCCCGGTCTTTCACAAGAACTGGGTCTTTCACACCTGGCAAGTGGGTTACACATCCTGAGAAAGGCACATTTACAGTCACCACCCAATGATTGAAGCCAGATATGGAGGCGAAGCCTCATGCACAAGCAAATCATTTATTCGACAAAGAACAGACAAGATGTCGAAGCGATCATAGAGTGTTCCCAGCACACACACTGTGGTCGTTTCAAGCCAACGACATTAAACATAGCGCTTCTGGGAGGCAACCCAAGTGTTTCTTAAACTTTTCTTTTTCTTAGTTCCAATTTCTATTGTTTGCCGCACATAGTGGTTTCTAAATTTTCTCCGTGACCAGCCCACCTGTCACCCAATGCAAAGTAGTGAAGATTCGCTCAAGAGGTGCATTACAAGTCCATAAAGTCACAAGTACGGAGGAGAAGGTTTTCCCGATCAAGAGATCATCAATGCGCCCACCACATCGACTATAGATCCTCCATGTCGCGACGTGGGTTTCACGCGACGCCAAATCACTCGTCACGCGTCGCCGACGCACCCCACGTCAGCGACGCCAAATTGTATCATCTCCGCCACGCCGCGACGCGGGGATTTCACGTCACACGCCATTTTCTATGTTGCCACGCCGCTGACGCGGAGATTTACGCCGCGACGCCATTTTTACATACAGCCTTCTATCACGCGACGCTGATTCCAACGTCGACGCGGATTAAACTATCGTCACGTCAATGACGCTTGCTCCAACTACTGACGCCGCTTAGTGAGTTTTTCAGCCACGTCAGCGACGTGGACTCAAGACGTCGCGACGCCGCTTCGTTTAAGGCCAAAATTGTCTATTCGCCCTTCAATTCTTGCACACCTCCACCGGAACCCTAGCACCCTCGCGCACCATCCGTGCCATACCTTGCCGGAGCTCCCTTTCGCCCCGGGCCCGAGACCTCCACCGCCACCGACCACTAAGCGCACTTTCAGTCACCTCACCGGCTGGGTCATAAAGTGGCATTTCCACCACTGCGTACTCGACTCTAGCTTGGGTACAGTAGTCTATTCCTTTGTTTTTTTGTGTGGTCTAGAGGTCTTGTAGGTACTCATTTCGAGTCAGCTAGGTTACGTTAGGGTCTCTGAGTCCCATTTAGGATTTTTGAGTCATTAGGTAGTTATTTAGTTCCATTTTTTTTTTTCGAAATCCATTACTAGGGTGTTCTGTTTCGTCTGTGTCAAGAGGATCTTTAGTTAGTTTCAGTTTCACACCCCGCGCTCGATCCGCAAGAGCAAAATTGCCTGGCTGCCAGCCTGACCAAAGGAGGACCCGACTCCCACATCTCGATGCCCGCGCTTGTAAATGCGAGGTCGCTGACGGCGACACCATTTGCAAAACCGCTGCTCATTGCGAGAAGGGGGTTTTACCACCCCTCGACGATTTCTTCCGCAAGACTATCGCAGCTAAGGGATGGCGTGCTCAGCCAAACCACCTCATCCAAAGAACGATGAGTGTGGAAAAAGGAAGTTCTACGCCTAACTTCGGGCCCCATGTTTTGGAAGAAAGTCGTGGTATGGATTGGTCGACTTCCAATACGGAGTCGATCAATAGTTATTACAGCCTAGAGATAGTCCTTCTGAGTCGCTCGACGGCCTCCGTGAGCACCCTGACTACCCCAAGATTATACGCGTATTGACCAATGGCCTGGGGTGAGGGAAAATCAATAAAAGCGCATAAGTAATAATTTCAAGGCCAAGCATTTCGCCTTCATCTCTGTCCGCACTCACTTCATCACGTCAGGTCTTATTCCGACGACGAACGCAGGAAGTGACCGCTCAATGGGCCAGGCTCAACTATGCCATCTCATGTGGTATAAATTCTTCGATGTTGGGCAAGCTATCGAGATGCCATCCTCCATAACCGATGCAGCATGAACCTAGACACCCCTTCTCGATTCGCTTCAGGCAAACAAGCCGGTGCCCTTAGATCGACACTGCCCGACACTTGGCTTCACCTAATCAAAGCCATATTCGCCAAGCAGGACACCCGGTGTCCCGCAACCCGGGCGGCCTATGATTCGGGTCACGAGTCCTGACGAGGACGAGCTTTGGCGAGCACGGGGCCTGCTGGGATCCCCGCGATCCCTGTGGAGACTTCGCGCCCCGTCCCCACCCACCTCCACCACCACCCCGCCAGCCCACAGCAGCCCCTCCACCCCCCCTAATTCAGGACCCTGCTCTCCCCTCATCGAGCTCTTCGACGCATTCTGACGCAGACCCAGAGCACCACCCGTCACACAGACATGGAGGCCCTCCCGTGCGCATATGGCAGACGGCACCGCCAACCAGCCACCATTATGCAAAGAAGAAGAGCCCTGCAGCCCAGACGCCCAGCCGCTTCTTCATCACCTCCACCACCACCACCGCAGCTGGATCACCGGGGAGTCCTTCCCGCTACTATTTATTTCTGCCCGTGAGGACACTAGCTATTTTATTCGGGGGGGTGTGGTGATCGTGTTTTACTTTGTTTAGTTATGTTTGTTTTTAAGTGTTTTTATAAGGCTTTTGTTTCTTATAGTGCTTTTATTTGCTCAAGATAGTCAGGTTTCTATTTAGTTCATGTTTAGTCCAAATTTATCCGAAGTCATGTGTAGTTCGTTTATGTCAGGTTAGGGTCAATCTTTTATATGTAATAATTGCGTGTTTGTGTGCCATGTTAAAATCGAGGATCACTTTGACTCGAATTCACGATTAACATGAATGTTCAAATGCATACAATGTTTTGATGCTCTAGAATTAGGTTGAATAGATGGAAAGGGTTAATGAACCACCTCAGTAGTCAAGACACCGTGCTTCCTCAAGAACCCTATCACACTCACACACTAATGACCTTCGTGAGCATGCATAAAGGCCGAGACCAACCACTTGAGTCTGACTCAACCTGGGAGACTCAACCATTTAAGTGACGGACACCCAATAAAAAGAGGATTGCCATCGATTCCCCAAACAAAAGAGAAAATACAAAAACAATAGAAAAAGTGAAAAGAAAAAGACAAATGACAAAATAGATATCCGCATAAGAATAAGCGATCATCCCAATCTAATCCCGCATTTGGGCCCGAAGGGCCTCGTCAGCTCAATGCCCCGAGCCAACCGCCTGAGTCATTGACTTCACCGCCGCATGGGACGTAAGATGGATCATTCACGCAACCTAGGGTCCTCAAGCCTGTCGAGTGTTCGGGTAAAGTTTGAAGGAATTTAATGCCCGGTGCCCTTAACTAATCGGTGGGGAGTCACCAATGGATTCCCTCACATAGAACACTTTACAAACTTCGCACCAGGGTTACATTTATTTTGGGCACGAGGGAGTTTCAGGTATTTGGTCGTGAATAAATTGGGTGCTCATCCTTTTCTAGTTAGCTTCTTCCAAATAGGTGGAGCTGGTTTAAGTTCGGGGTGCCTTAACCCAGACATATACCGAGGTCATTCATTATAAGTAATATAGGCTTTGGGAAAGGCTACTGAAAATTATGGATTTGATGCACTAGTCACTTCTACCTATTTCAACCGAGTTTTCCGAAACAACACTTGTATGCATCCCGTGAACTCGAGCAAAACAAAGAAGCAGTTGTAAGTCAGCCCAATTGATCCTCTATACTTTTCAGCACGCGGCAACACGCCTTAGTGTTAGTTGCCGTAGCCTGGACATGTAACTGTCTAGAGTTCATTCTTGCTCGGGGGACAAGCAAGAAACTAAGTTTGGGGTGATGAGTGCCCAAAACACTCATATTATACTCGCTTCTGCCTTTCATTTTTACATTTATTCTATAGTACTTCATAGTTTTTGTGGCTGCCCCGATTCGTGTGTCTTGCTTCGTTACGTACAATCGAGCAAAAAGAAAGTACTTTTGAAGCATTTTTTGGAGCAACGGGGACCAAGGCAAGAAAGTGGCAAGCCACGCCATGACACGCTCCCACGCCGCGTGACGCCAACGTCATGACGCCTCAACGTCGCTATTTTCAAGACGTAGATCTCGCCTCATCATTAAAAGCAAAATAGGGCTCAGAAATCGAGGAGATCGGGAGACGTACGAACAAAGGCACGAAATTCCAGAGCAGAGTGACATAGACTTCGAGGAAGTGCCCGGGATTGAACGCTTTTTATTTTCTGATATTGTAAATTATGTTTTTAACACCTAATACTTTGATCTTTTCACTCGAAAGATGCTCTAGATTTATTTCTGTGGTTATATCAACCCCGTCATATGTCAGATGGATTAAAGTTCGATCTTTTATATTGGCCCATTGCTTATCAATTTGTTACATCTCGCTTATTTCCTCGTAGTTCAATTTATATGATAATGTCTGGCCAACATTAGCATAATCACACTAGAGATCCAAGATTCGAGAGATGAGGTTTTTCCAGGATCCGGGTAGAGCAAAATTCCTTCAGCTTGAACTCCAGAATGTAGATATTTCGACCCGAAGGTGGCACTCGGGGTTAGAACGTTACATCTCTAATACCGAATCGAGATAGAGATATACTCAAATCTATTCACGAGATAGGCTGATATACCCGAGAGAGGATATTCCCGAAGTAAGATCACTCGCCATTGACAAATTGTAAATACACCACATATTTTAAGAAATAATCCATTAAAATGACAGGAGATATAAACTTAGCCTTCAATACCACACCATTAGAATCTAAACTAAGTCGACTTCTCATACATTCACCCTTTCCTAAAAATCATCTTTTCATATTATCTAAAAGCCGAACCTCAGAGTCAATACACCGTCCCCATGGATCGACATCCGCACCACGAGCAAGTACACTATATTACTGGGCGACGTTGCACTTGCGCAGCACATAGGCGACATTTTACACACCGCGCTTCGGCCCGTCAACTACACTGCACCACCCCTCATGGTGCTTAACACATGGTACAAGCCATGGCAAGTGTCACCCATGCTGCCATGCACCAACCACTTCCCACTAATTTGCATGCATTCTAGAGTATGAAACTCGCTACTTAAAGCGCGTTCCTGTCTGCTTTCACGTGGCATGCACCTCGCAGCCACGTGTCGCCCCCATGATCATTCCGTTCGCCTCGAAATATGTGAACTGCATGTCTCTAATTCGATGCAAATCAACTGGGTAGTTATATTTTGCGAGACGATTCCAACGGCGTAATCTGTTTCATCATCGGAGATCTAGAGAATTTTTCTAGGCTTCCCTGGGCCATTTCAACAAATTTTTTTTTTACTATTCTTGCCACTTTTCAGAAAAATTCGATTTTTCCCGGATTTCACATTCTCCCCCCCTTAAAAGAATTTCGTCCCAAAATTCACACAATCAAACACATGCATATGCGACAGTCATTTAAAACATTAATGACTAGAAAGTGCACCTTCCCCGTCGAACATGAAGGGATAGTTGGCACGCACAGTGTCCTCGCACTCCCATGTCGCCTCTTCGACCCCTCGGTGCTACCACAACACCTTCACAAGCCTCATAGTCTTGCCACGCAAAACCTCGCTTCACATTCATGATACGACCGGGTCCTCATCAGCGTCCCATCCGTGACAACAATCAACGAGCTCTCCCCAATCCACTATATGAGTCGGATCCGAGTGTACTGAGCATAAAGACATGAAACACCATGAACGCCGACAACCTCATGCAACGCTTAACCGATATGTAACCGCGCCACCCTCTCGAGTACCTCAAAGGGTCTAATGTACCTCAGCGACAGCTTCCCTCGTTTACCGAATCTGATCACTCCTCTCTTAGGCATCACCTTCAAGAAGACATGATCACCCGTCTCGAACTCTAGAGGTTGTCGTCGTATATCAGCGTAACTCCTCTACCGACTCTGAGCAATAAGGAGACCCTTTCGGATCATACCCTCCTTCTCCGAGGTGTCTCTAATCAAATCTGGACCAGTGATGAAGCTCTCTCTCACCTCTGTCCAACATACACTACAACAAATTTGGTCTATAGCCACATTACTAAGACAGCGTTTTTTGTAAACATCACTTAAACAATATAAACCAACATTTTAGCAACGATTCCATAAAATGCTGTAATACAAAAAACTTTAAGTGATAATTTTTGCGATAATTTAACAAATAGTGCAATAGAGCAAATATTAGCGATATCTTTCTCATGACATTTTAACAAACATTGTTCTGTTTGTGACATATAACCAACAATTAAATAAATTGTAGCTACAAATTTATTTGTGCCAACGTTTTTAGTAATACATATTTATATGTTGATAATTTTTTACGACATTTTAATGATGTTTTATAAAGTGTTACTCTATATTTATATTTTGCGATGTGTATGTAAGGGACTTTTTCACAAAATGTTGCAATAAAAATTGTTAGCTGACATTACTTATGCATAATTTAACAAATATCAAGCATGTTGCGACATATAAACCACAATTAAACAAAATGTAACTACAAATATATTTGTTCCAATGTTTTTAGTGATACTTGTATATATGTTGATACTTCATTACGACATTTAAATGTCATTTTATAAATCGTAGCTATAGACCTAGACTTTGCGATGCATATGGTGATTTTTCGACAAAATATTGGAACAAAGACAATGTTAGTGACATTACTTGTAATTTAACAAACATTGCTAAAAAATATATCATAAATGGTTAGTTCAAATGTGAATTATTTATTTACTAAAACATAATGGTCTTAATGAACAAAAAAGTAATATTAAGTTAACTTTATGTTAATTTTTTTTAAAAATATATCCGATTAATTTAAATACCTATTAAATTACTTGCATTATATTGTCAAATAATTTATATGATTAAAGTTGGGTTCCATGAAATGAGAGAGTGAGAAAGATAGACGTAGTAGAAAGGTAGGGTTCAATTATGTATTGATCTACGAATACTTTCACACACCAAAACATGTTTAAAGGTCACAAATTAATAATTTTAATTATTTAAATAAATTAAAGGAAATATAAAAAAGTTATCCCATGAGTAAAAAATTATTGAAATGAAATATTAAAAATAATTAAAATTGTGAAACCCCGAGAAAATCCAATTTTTTCGAAAAATGACAAAATCGTAATTTTGGTAAAAATCCGAAAATTTTCTAGATTTCGGATGACGAAACGGATTTCACCGTTGGCATCGTCTCACAAAATCTAGCTAACACATCGAATTTCATCGAATTCCGAGATAGTAGCATTTACACATTTTTCGAGGCACCGTGTATCGGGTGCCGTAAAACGACATAGGATGTGAAAAAAGTCACCTATAACATGTATTCATGTGACACAAGTTGCATGAGTAGAGAGATGATGGAAATGGATGGCCGAGAGTGTGCCAAGTGTCAAAAATCCAAAGCTTGGGGGACATAGATGTCATTTTGGAAATTTTAAATGAGGAAAATGACAAAATAATGCATAGTGTCATCTCCTACAATTAGAAAAGGGGATAAAAACGTGAAGTAGCAGGGGAGAGATGCAGTGGCTGTTTTTGGTGTTTTTAGAGAGAGAAGGACCTCCTTCTCTCTAGATTCCTGGCTAATCCGACCGTTGGATTTCTTCGGAGCAAGAAGGAAAGTCGTTCTACGTGGCGAGGGCAACGCATAGGTACCGGTTTCTTGGAGTTTCACAAACTCCGTGGAGGTGTGGGTTTTATCCTACTTGTTTTACTCTTGGATTTAAGAGCTTTGTTGAGATTCTGGGTTGGTTCGAGGCCTTGAATCCGCTTTTCGATCCGTCCCAAAACTCGGGATCGAAGGAAAAATTTAGAAACTTGAATTGACAAGCCCGTGATTGTCCAATTTTAATCGCTTCAGGGTGCTCTAATGGTATAATTTATACCATAAATTATGCTTTGGTATGTATGAGGCCGGGAATGGCCATGGAATTTGGGTTCACAAAGTGAAACCGATGTTGGGTAGTGGTTGTGAACAGTAACCCGAGGGTTTTACTGTTCACATGAATAGTGACACGAAATATTTTTGTGAAAAAATGTGTTTGATTGAGTGATTCAAATTGAATTGCTCGTGTTTGTTAATTAGCCCATGTGAGCTAATTTTTGTGTAATGGATTGATTTGTGTGGAAATGAATAGGTTAATGCATGAACTTTGTGTATTAGCATGAGGTCACAATTATATGGAATATAAGTGTGTGTTTAGGTCATTGGAGATGAGTTTGTGGTTAGCTCAAGGAGCACTCATGGTATGGTTGACCAAAATTTGTAAATTGGGTGAAATTACATAACATGTTATATGTGATTTAAATATGTTAATATATATACGTATGTGAATATATTAGCATGAATGACATGAAATGGCATAATGCATTTTCATATGCACTGGGTAACCTAGAAGTTAGGTGTGAGTGCATGACACGGGTTTTCTGCAAAATAAACATGGTTGCGAAAGGAATTTCACAGGATGATTTTCCGGAGAATGGTGTTGGGAGATGGTCCTACAATTAAACGTCGGAGGAGCCCATGCATTGTTTTGGAAGGTTCTCCAACACATTCGCCTCGGAGGGTAGTCCTATATTTTTACCGACACTTCGGTAGTGTATTTTCAAAAACTACAAGTTTCGTTTTGAAACGATGTTTTTCTCATACATAGCTTAGGCAAGTGTGAGGGAGCTCAGGGCGACTCGGTGATACTTTTTTGAATCGCATTTCAGACATTCAAGTAGGGATCACGAATTTGCTTGAATGTGTGTTTACATAGGATCATTGCATATGCACTTAGCGGAGTAACCCATTTAGTGGTGATTCCACTAATGGGCATTAGCTCACCCTGCCGAGGAATTATATTATTTATGTATATGGAGCTCTTCGAGGAGACTAGCACTTATCTAGAGGCCAATTTTGAAGAAAGCCTGCTGTGGCTTTGATGGTTTTATAAATGTATTATGTATTAGAATTCTAGAATTTTAATATATGTTGCATAAGAGTAAATTATTAACTCTTTGAAATCCACAGATATATTGATGTATATTGATGAGATTGTCGTATAGGCTCAAGTGACCATTTTTACTCATGTACATATCTCTTGACGTCAGATGTTGGGATGTGGTTCTTGCAGAGCCCCACAGCTGAGACTCGCCGACAAGTGAAGTAAAGGCCTGGTCACCGACATTCACGAAGTTTTCCAAGTGTCGACGGGGTAGTTAATCTGACACCCGACGGGGGGCGCTACAAAAAATTTTTGGCTTCTACATAATAAAACACTTTACAAAAACACTTTTAACAAAAAACGTTTAAAATTTTAAAATACCCCACCTTAATTAAGTTTATAAATATTTTTATATGTATTTTGTTATTATTTTTATCAAATTTTAAGTGTTTAAAATATTTTCATGAATTTTGATTTTTGAACAATTTATATTTTATGGATATTTTTAAAAATATCCATTAAGATATTTATGATTTTTTTTTATATTTCCTTTTTTGATATTTCTGTCGAATCAAAATATATTTTTCCATATTTTGATCATTATTTATATGTTTAGAACAATATAATTGATTTGAGTTTAAAAACAAAACAAACTATATAATTGATTTGAGTGATGTGAGATGTTCACGTGTCAACAAATAAATCTTTTAATTGTTTTTAATAAGTTTTGAAAGTTAATCACTTTTATAATATAAGAATCAGTTTCTATTACACTCGAACCTTCATCTCCCCATGTCTCGCTTTAAAAATTACTTTCACCAACCGGTATTTTATATCTACACAATTGTTTATTAATAGTTCAAAATTGATTTTAATCTAATTAAAAATAAAATAAAAGTTAACTTTAGTTTTACTTAAAATAAATATAAAAGAAAATATTTAATTAAAATAATTTATTAAAATTCAAAATAAAATTAATATTCGCTTTAGAAATTTTTTAATTTTAGAATAAAATTAAAATATTCTTTTTTTAAAAAAAGAATATTTTAATTTTTGTTTTTATTTTTAAAATTAATTTAAAATTTTTAAAATAAATAAATAAATATCTACTTTAGTTTTAAAATCGGTTGATCTTTATTTTTCAAGTTAAATTTTATTTTAATTATCCGTTTTGGCTATTATGAGATCATGTACTTGCAGAGAGAGAGAGAGAGAGAGCAGAGAGCAGAGAGAGAGAGAAAGTTATAGACAATGTAGTTAAGTCAATTCCGTGAAATGAGATACGTGGGTAGATAGCGCATAGAAATAAGAGTAAGTAATTAGCGATTGACCCACGTAAGACTCACACACCAAAACATGCTTAGATGTCACAAATTAGTAATTTTAATTATTTCAATAAATTAAAGGAAATTTCAAAAGTTATCCCATGAGTAAAAAATTATTGAAATGAAATATTAAGAATAATCAAAATTTTATTTCTAATATAATAAAACACTTTTACAAAAAAAAACACTTTTAACAAAAAAACGTTTTTTAAAATTTTAAAATACCTACCTTAATTAAGTTTATAAAATATTTTTATATGTATTTTGTTATTATTTTTATCAAATTTTAAGTGTTTAAAATATTTTCATGAATTTTGATTTTTGAACCATTTATATTTTATGGATATTTTTAAAAATATCCATTAAGATATTTATGATATTTTTGTTTTATATTTCCTTTTTTGATATTTATGTCAAATCAAAATATTTTTTAATTTTTGTTTTTATTTTTAAACTTCAATTTAAAATTTTAAAAATTAAATAAACAAATTTGATTGAAGTTTAAAAAGGCCTATGAATTATCGCTCTTATGTGATGCATAAGTTTCTCTCATCGTCTTTGTAAGACCTGAGAAATTCCAATTTCTGGAAAAAAGGGCAAAATCGTAATTTTGATTACAAAATTGTTATTTCGGTTAAAAATCAGACTGATTCTCTCTAGATCTCTGATGACGAACTGACACCGTTGAATGTCTCACAAATCTAGCTAGCATGTAAAATTTATTCGAATTCCGAGACAGTTTAATTACATCGTCGAGGCATCATGCTCAAAAGCCGTAAAACGATTTTCGATGCGACGAAAGTCACATATAACACGTACTCATGTGCCATGAGTGGTATGAGTAGAGAAATGATGAAAATGGATGGCCGAGATGGTGTCGAATGTCAAAACTGGGAAAAGAAGGACATAGATGGCATTATAGGATTTGATTTAAATGATAATAATGCCAAATTAGTCAACAATATTCATCTTCTCAAATTCAAAAGGGGGAAACGAAACCAAGAGGGGAGGATGCAAAGAGTCGGATTTGGTCATTTCTAGAGTGAGAGAGTCTAACTTCTCTCTAGAAATACGCGTGATTCAATCGTCGACAGTCTTTGGGACAAGAAGGAGAGCTCGTTTAATACGAGCCGCGCTGCAATTTGATTTCCGTGGTTGAATGTTGCATTGATAAATCATGGATTGATTCGATGAGGCCTGGAATGTCGTGAAAAATGCGTTCACAAAGTGAACCGATGAATGGATGTGTGTTTGGAACCGTGAAACCTAGGTTTTACTGCCTTGTGAATAGTGACACGAAAATATATTTTTGTGTGAATATGTGTTTATCGAGTGGGATTCAAGTGGAATTGCTCGTATGATCTTAGCCCAAGGGAGCTAATTTTGATGTATGAATTGGATTTATTACATGATATGATTGTGTGATCGATATTATGTGGATATGTGCATGTTTACATATTTGCATGATTGGATCAGATTGAATTGCATACATGCGATTCCATATGCACCTAACATCCTAGACTATAGGAGTTAGTGCATGAGATTAGTCTACAGAAAATGGTTCTAGGGTAGTCTAAAATATTAATTATCTGAGGGTAGTCCAGAATGAAAAAATATCAATCGCCGGAGCTACCCAATTTGATATATATTCATCGGAGGGTCAGTTCCACAACCAACAAAACAACAATTCTCATACGAGGCTGAGCGGAGGAGAGAGTCTGGTGAGGACTCTGGACCAGTCAGGTCATGTAGACATTCAAGTAGGATCATGCATTAGCCAATGTATGTTTATTTGGAACATTGCAAAGGCACTTAGGCGGAGAGTAGCCCACTTGGGTGGCGATTCCACTATCGGCATTAGCTCACCTCTATCGAGGGATATATTTTACAGTACAGGAGCGTATGTAGGGACTGGTCAGTCCTAGAGACTCCAGGATTGTGAAGAAAGCCTAAGTTATGGCTTTGATGTATACATGTATTAGAACTTTTAAGTTTAATTATGTATTGTATAAGAGTAAAATATTTGAACTCTTAGAACTATCGGATATAGTGGATTCATAGGTCAGGTATGTTTTTATGGATATTGTAGTATGGGCCCAAGAGGCCGTTTTTATCCATTTCAGATCATTGTGATTTCTCATATTGACCCGCTTGATGTGCTCTTCATGTGTGTTTTATTTGGGTAGAGCGTCTGCATAAAGGAGACTTCTACCCGATTTTCCGGGTGGCGCGAACCCGACATCCACTTTGTATTCCGTTGTGCCGACGGTAGTCAACCCACTCGGCCTGGGGGCGCCATACCTGGTATCGCAGCATAGGTATACAAATACCAGGGAGCTCTTGCCTGGGTATCCATCACCACTAGGTGGTTTGACAGAGTATAGATATACAAACCTAGAGATCGGGAGGATTTCCAGGCTCAAATAGGTCGAAGAACATCGCCAATTAGTGGTTCGATGTCGAGTTTCTGCATGAGATTACCTAGGATCAAGACAAAAACTAGGACACCGCATGCATGTGTTGGTGTGTTTTGTGTGATTTGATGATTTATTAGTGATCATGTATGAATGATGTTTGAACATGGGTCAGATATTAGTGATGTTTGAGTGCTTAGGTAATTAGCACCTTATTATGTCGTGGAAAACAAATCTTAGGAGTTTATACAGGTGTAAATTTGAAATGAAATAAATTGTAATCAATTTATTTGTTTATCGATGACAAAATAGAATTTTTTAATAAAATTTTAAGGTGTTAGAACACTTTGAGGGTTTACAAAGGAGTAAAAACTGAAAAGGAAAATAAATGAAATAAGTTATAATAAATTTATTCGGGGAAAAGGAACAAAATTCTAATAGATTTTATAGTTGAACTCATAAAAGTTTTGAGTTGTGGATGCATTTACATCGCATGTAGAGGTAGCAAGGAAGGCTATTGATGGAGAACGAAAAAAAAATGGAAAAGTATTTTTGTGTCTCAGTAGCAAATAAATGAAAAAATGATGAAGGCGAAGAAAATCATTTTTCTAAGGTGTTTGGTAGTTTGAAAATCAAGAAAATCAAAGAAAGTAAAATTTAAATTTATTTGATGTTCTGAGGAAAAAAAAATACATGTATATATATTTTTTGTGTATCTTCCAAGAAATGGAATAAAATGAGAAAAAAATGTATACTTATGTTTTCGGGTTTTTTCCACAGCATGTGAAAAAAAAAATGTATATATGTATTGGGTGATTTTCAAAGAATTTAAAAGAAAATAGAGAGAGATATATATATATATATATATATATATATATATATATATATATATATATATATATATATATATATATATATATATATATGTATAAAATTTCGCTTCAAGAAGTGCAGAACTGCTTTAGGCCACGTCTAAATTAGACAGGATAAGAGCAATTATATTGCAAGAGAAAGGTCATGAATGGTCGAAGTGTATTGCAATAAAAGAATTATATTGCAACCTCGGTGTAGATGGATGGGTTTGTATCGCAGAGAATGGAAATCAGGACAAGTAAATACAAGCAATTGAAGGTCGCTTCGTTGATGAAGTCAGGTCACAATACACCAAGTGGGCCGGGAAGGGTCGCTTGTCAGATGAGCGTGTCACAATACACTTGGTGTATTGTGACAAGAGTGCAGAGGCTGCTTGGATTGTATTGCAATATAGAGGTGTGCAGAAAAAAATTTGCATTGCAAGAGTAGTTTGAATGGCTTAGAGTGTATCAAGAATACACTCATCAGATTAGGACCTGGGCCTCCCAGGCAAAGAAATCAGACAAGAATAAAATAAATCAGATTGCAACTGGGGAATGTGACGTGAACATTACTAAGGAATGCAGAATTATGAACAAAGACTATGAACAGTAACTATGAACAATAACGTTGACCGGTCAACTGTGAACAGTGAATTTCGAATTTTTTTTTTTTGAAAAATCAAATAAAATAAAATTTAATAAAATGAGACAAAATTTTCGAAAAAAAAAATGAAATTTCAAAAAATGAAATTTTGTTGATAAAATGTTTTAAATGTATATTCACTGCCTCGCATTACTCAGAATGCAAGGACAATGTGTATACACCGATTTATGTGTATGAATAGTTGTCTCTGGTCGTGCTTATGCCTTAGAGATACTATAATGTATTTAACTACCATTGGAAATCGTGGATCGCGCGATTGTTATGTAGGAAATTATATGCATGGTGTAATGCGATAGAAAAGTGGTGAATGCTGTTATGAACTATGACCTTAGGGATTTGATACGAAATGAACAAGAAAACTTGGAATTTTATCAAATAAATGAATGAGCGTTGGAATTTAGCTACCACTTAGGAAAATGAAATCCAAGTCGCCATGGTTGTTAAGTCTATTAGTACTGGCATGTGCATTGCTACTAGACCGAAATGAAAATTAAATGATTTGCTGCCATCTGGAAATACGTAGGATGGCTAATGAGTACGAGGACGCAGGCTTGGCCCATAAGTGCACCTGGCCAGCACCGCATTTGATAAGCAAGCCTCGGCTGAGGCCGTAGGTATCACATGGCATATCGCACGTGCTAGCATAGCAGGTAGTCGAGAGGTCCCAAGAATCCGTGGTTTAGGACGCAACATCCTCCACATTCACCCACGGGGAGGAGATCCGATAGTGGCACCATCAAGTTCACAAGGATCGTAGCGTGTTGGGAGGTTATGGAAATTACTGGAGCATTACCAGATTAGACTAGCCTGTTCCAGCGTAGAGAGTGAGGCCCAAATATGGTGGAAATGGGCAAGGACCCCAGAGACCTAGAGGAGCCTTTAGCGTGAGTTCTCCCATAGGATTAGGTGAGAATGGTGGATGATATGTCAATATGAAATGGAGATCTCAGGACTCTACTCACAAAATGACCTCGAGGATTATGGATACGCCGAAGTTCATGTCATCCCGATGGATCGTCGACAGCCATGTGATTGTTAATAACGCGGAGCATAGAGATTACCGCCTACACGCTGCGACTCCGCACTCGTGGTGGTATTTCAGGGGGACAAGCATGACATTCGCCTCCACACAAAGATACGAATCTAGTAATGTGATAGTTAGCGAGTTGGCTAGCGAGCCTTACCCTAGAGGACGAGGAGAGATCATACTTAGATCTACCTCAAGTAGTTTGTGAGTATGTGGATGTTTTTCCAGATGAGCTACCTGGACTACCTCCACATAGGGATGTAGACTTCTGTGATTGAAGCCACACCTCAGAGCATCACCCATCTCATGACTCCGCATAGATGGCACCTATTGAGTCAGTAAGAACCCGCAGTCCACCCACAGGAGTTACCGGATAAGTGGGTTCATTAGACCGAGCACTTCACCATGGGGCGCTCCTGCCCATTTTGGTAAATGAAGAAGGACAAAGAATTCTTCGACCTGGGCAGTATTGACTAATGCAGCTGAACAGTGGTTATGATCAGAATCTGCACTCATTACCGAGGATCGACGATTTGTGCCTGATCACTGAGAGGAGCGCCGGTCTACCCAAGATAGACCTTCGCACTTGTTACCTTCACCGAGAGTTAGGGGAGACAACATCCCTAAGACATCGTTTAGGACGCTGCTATGGCACTTAGAGTTTACTGTGATGCCCTTTGATCGATTAAATGCGCCAACAGATTCATGGATCTCATGCATAGGATATTCCAACCCTATTTAGATCAGCTTTGTCATAGTCTCGTGGATGACATTTCGATCTACTCCCAATGAGGGAGCACAGGAGTATCACTCGAGGATAGTTTTACTGCTGAGAGACCATCAACTCGTACGCCAAGTTCGCAAGAAGTGCGAGTTCCGCACTGAGGTGAGATTTTGGGACACGTGGTGTCAAGATCGGGGGAGGCCGGGCCAACCTTAAGATCGAGGTAAGTAGTTGATGAGTCAGAGACCGAAGTCGCCTCGAGATACGCAGCTTCTCGATCGGGTCGGGTGTTATAGGAGATTCATTGAGGATTTCTCCAGATAGCAAGACCTGACTAGGTTGACCCGAAGGAGGTCAAGTTTGGATTGGGATGACCGATGCGAGGAGGCATTCCAGAGTTGAAGAGGACTTACTTCGCCTCCCATCTCGAGATAGTTCCCGATAGGGATGTGGGTACACAAGTGTATCAGGTGGATGCTCCTCGAGGGCCTGATCGATGTTTTGATGCGCCCCGGGAGGGTAGTAGCTTATGGTTCCCGCCGCTGAAGAATCACGAGCGTAATTACTCCCACACGACATGGAGTTGGCGGCCGTAGTCTTCGCCTTGAAGATTTGGCGCCACTACTTATACTGCGAGGAGTTCGAGGTGTACTCAGACCATAAAAGTCTGAAGTATATTTTCACGTAGCGGGACCTCAACATGAGGCAACGCAGATGGATGGAGTTCCTAGAGGATTATGACTTCACTTTGCACACCATCCCTGCAAGGCAAATGTGGTGGGTGATGCACTCGCCGGAAGTCACTTATGAGCGCTGACTAGCATAGTTTCTGAGTGGCGGATGCTTCAGACCGTGGGACATTGCACATGTGACAACGAGAAGACCTGTACACGCTTGGGGAGTTTAGTGGCTACACCGTCTCTGTTGAGTAGAGTGATTGAGTCCCATATGTGGATGCGTAGATAGTGTCCATCGTGACCGAGTACGCCGTACGGGGTGACGAGGGCTGGACCGTCCACATAGATGGTAGTCTTCGATATAGGGGACGAGTAGTGGTTCCCCAGTTAACCGATTTGAGAGAGGAGATTCTCAGGGAGTTTAACTGCTCTCGATTTGCCGTGCATCCAGGTGGCACGAAGATTGTTAAGAGACCAAAACACAGGTACAAATTTATGACACTATTACCAAAGGACTATTGACTAATCCCTGGCAATGATGCCGATAAGCTTGTTAAGTGAGACCAAATGACATTTGCACTAGTTTATAACAAAAATTACCAAAGGACTATTATCTAATCCCCGACAACCTTGCCATAAAACTGATGGACATTATACTATATAAACCAAAAATCTCCTAGAGTAAATCATTTTCAAAGTTTGGTTTTGGTCTGATATTCTACAAGTGCAATGTGTCGACAAGTAATAAATGAATTTAAGTCCGTATATCGATCCCACAGAGATCTCAAGAATTTTAAATCAACTACCCCCGACTACTAAATTTCCATACCATTCGACCACTAAAAGATAAGTAGCATCCAAGATTAAGGTGTCGAGTTAAACGAACAAGGGAAATAACCGAATGAACAATAAACTTTGAATATAAAGAATAAAGAATAATTAGTAGTTAGAAAATGAATAGGAAATTGAATAATTATCGTTTAGGAGAACACATTAAGATCAATGCTATCATGAAGTATCAATTCCTCATTGATTGTTAATCGTGTTTCTGAATTCTCGCATTTCAAAATCATTCATGCTAATAGTTCAAATGATCTCTCCACACTTCACATTCTTCATTATTTGATTTTTGACCCGATTCTCTCGAACATGTGGAATTAGATAACTACTTTTAACAAAGGATCTCCTAATTCATGGGTATTCTGCATTACTTCATACTCCATTTTATGGACTCCACACCTTGGGCCCTAAGCATCTGGCCAAGCAAGGATATACAACTTCCAGTTACTCTTCCTTCCAATTAGAATAGATCACCCTCTCCTTGATTAGATCTCACCCACGGATCGCTTCACTATTCGAATCGAGGTGAACTCTCTGGTTGCTTAAATCGACAACTCATCCAACTCATTCTCGATTTCAAGTGAGAAGAGGATTTACTGGCAAACTCACAAACCTGCTAGATCTCTAATACAAAGTTAATATACCTTCAAAGAAATATTCATAACTCCCCAGAATGTCATCTCTCGTGGTCACCTGTAGGGACCTCCTCCTTGAAATCGTGAAATGAAACAATTCTTAAACTAGTATGTGAAACTCGGGACATTCATCAAAAAACTTTAAAACCCATAACCGAAAAGTAAATTCATAAACTGAATTCAAGTAATTGGCCGGAAATAACAATAGGAAAGATAATTTCTGACGATAGCATTCACTTAATGTAAGCTGAGTTCCTCAATTACTGAATTACACACTACAACATTCCTCTGATCATAAGAATAACTCCAGATTTAAACCTGATGTCGAATTCCGTAAATTTGTCCGAATCAACATTCCAGGTAGTAATTTGAAAAGAATTGAGTTCTGCATTTAGCTTTAGCTCAAAACGATAACATCCAATTCCAGAAAATAAAAGAAAACTAGAACGATAAATCTAATCTAATCTCTAACTATCTATATTGAAGAAAAAATAAAAGAAAAGGAAAGAAAATAAAACTAAAAATAAAGAGAATGAGCTCTTCGCCTATCCGCACTCGCCCGCGGCCGCCAAGCTACTTTCCTCTTCTCCGATAGTCGCCATTTATGTGGTTTTTCAATAGCCCTAATCCCAATGTAGCATGCCAGTGGATTTTAGAGTATCCAGCCTGTCACTGCTCAAGTCGCGACTAACTTCGTTGTCACGACAAGATCCTTGTCGTGACTCTCGATCTCACGTCGCGACCTCAACTCTTTGCTCCATGCACCAATTGCTCATTGCGATGTCGCGACATCATTCTATTACCGACATCAGCCTTACTTCTTCGCAGGTTTCACATGTCGCTCCCGATGTCGCTGACGCCATTCTTCATAGGACATCAACCAAAGAAACGCATCTTTCAACCGATATCTCTCGATGTCGCGACTGCCTCTCGTCGACACTTCATACTCAGATTCGACCGTATTTTCCTAATGTCGCGACATCGATATCTTGTCGCGACATCACTTTTTTTTTTATAGCTTCAAATTTCTTCAATCGAAGTAGTCTCGTGTCGCGATTTCGATCTCTTTGTCGCGACATCAACTTATGTTGCGCCTTCTACTTGACGGCTTTCGTGTCGCGGACTTCACTTCTTGGCCGTGACATCAACTAAATAAAATTCACTTTTCAACTAATTCGATGTCGCGCGACTCGTCCTAGCCGTGATATCAACTTCATTTCTTTCGCCTTCATCCGGCGATTCCCGATGTCGCGACATCGATCTCTTTGTCGCGACATCGACTTAGTTCGGGCTCAACCGGTCGTTTCGTGTCACGACAATAAATTACCGGGTGACATCTAGTCATCCGCCTTGCAGATTTCAACGTCTTCTTCATGTCGCTGACCGACTTCACGCCGCGACCCTACCATGCTCCGCCTTCGCAAAGATTCAACTTGTCTTCTGGATGTCGCGACATCAATCTTTGTCGACATCAACTAAAGGATCTGTGTTTCAATCGCTTTCACGATGTCAGCGACATCAATATGTCATCGCGGACATCAACTCCGACATCGCATGCTTCAATCTCGCCGCCACTCAGCCTTTCCTTTCGACGCTTCCTTTGCCGTCGGGACATCATCCCTTGTCGCGACATCACTTCATGCTCCACAAGTCTCAATCATTATTCGATGTCGCGACATCGCATCTCGGTCAGCGCGACTTCGATTCATGACTCCGCAGTTTTGAACTCCGTGGTTCTTGATGTCACGACTTCGACCACATCACACCTCAGCCATTTCTTTACGTTTTTCATGAGCGCCTCATGTCATACTTCTATATCTTAGTTATCCATGTCGCACTGCGATCGATTTCCTTCAATTTCCCCGATGTCGCGACTTCATGACTGGATCATAGGAACCCCAAACCGGCATCAATGACTCACAGCTTCTTTCATTTCTCGCTTCCAATTGATCGCACTTTTATTTCACTTATTTCTCGCATTTTCTATCGCTTTTCTTCTTCTTCCATTCTACCCGCTAATAACAAACGGGTGAGTTTCTTCATATTTAGCGCAAAGTAATCGGTTTCTTTGATATGAAAATTAAGCAGAAAATGGACTAGTACTTAGATGACTTTAAGCTCATCAAACTCCCCAAACTTAAAGTTTTTTCTTGTCCTCAAGCAAAGAAAAGAAAGATTTGTTTGTCCTCAAACAAAAATAAAAGAAGAATTTGTATGACATTTTTCCTCGATTCGTTTCGCAAAGGGGCAATCACTTAATTGAAATGCAAGGTATGCATAATTTTCTGTACATCTAGCTTCAAGTCCAGTTCAAGGTTAGTCTCTACTCTTTATATTCTGCAAAACTAAACTGTTGAAATTGTTTTACAAACAACATATTCATTGGATCCTGTTGAATAATAGATTATTTTCCTTTCATTTTCATATCGGAAATACGAACTCCCTAAAGTCCTTCACAATTTTGATTATTTCTATTCTTCCAAATTCCATAGCTTGTTTTTTATATTGATCTCCACTAATGTGTAGATGATTTCACTTTCAAGATCAATCGTCTTTTGGGCTTTTATTGTTAGCCTGGGTAACGGGTAGATTTAGTAAAGGAATTTTGAAGTTAAGAGTACCAACCTTTCTCTCCTCATCTCGCCTTTCTTCTTTGTGAGTTTCTATAATAAACCCCTAAACTTCATGTTTGGGACATCACTTTAATTTTTTCAATTCAGAACTGTACGCCCCATATTTCTCACTTGTAATTCCACTGGGGAAACTTCCCTTGTTTGTCAACATTCGTAGATAGTGCAATGTTTTAATCTTTAGGCATTCTAACACTCTTAGCGAACTTCTCTGCTAGTAGCTCCATAATGTATGGCATTAGGTACTAGGTGTTGAAACACCCCTAAGAACTTAATTGTTCAAGAGAGTTAGGCCACAAGATAAAACTTATCCCTATAAACTTTCTTTTCACGTATTTTCTCGTCTCATTTCTTTTCTTTTCATTCCCTTTTCGAAGTTCCTCAAAAAAATATATACTCCCCTAAACTTCATTTCTTTCTTTCTTCCTTGAATTCTGTAAATCATGGGTTCTTTATCAAGGATTGATGTCTAGATGAGTCGGGGTTTCCCATTGGTCTATTTTTGAAAAATAGGCTTGTCAAGCTCAATTCTCTGAACTACCGTGATATGCACTGCATATGAATAGGATGGCTAGAATGGCTCCAACCGTCCGGGCCCGTGATCAATCTCGTCACCGTATCACCTAGGATTTCGCCTCAACTAATAATCTAACAAATTCTAGAATTTGGTTTAAATAAACAGGACTAACCATGTGGAGTACCTCGACTCCATTCATAATGAGCATTTAAAATTAATTGGCATTCAATGTGTTCTTTCGATTTATCGTTCATACCACAAACTCAAAAATATGTTTTGTCTTTCTATCAGCATACCTTCCCAATTCGACTTAATGTACCTAGACTTAAGTAACTTTTGCACCTCAGGTTTCAATCAACTGACACTGGGCCCTTATTCTACATTTCAAAATTTCATCCCTAATCTAATCAGCTTCATTCAATCACTCCCATTACATCTCGCCAGCTTATTCCTCGAACTAATTTCTACTTTAATTTCCTATTCATGCAATCACAAAGCAACACACCATATGGAATCTTAACAAATTCAAATTAACACATAATAATTCAATTTAAATTTCTCATTTTATTACCGGGATTTAATTGCTTTTCTTTCTTTCTTTCTTTTCAGCCTTGGATACACAAGATGGGAGATGGATGGTAATGAAAGTTATGTGAGAAGGTTCATTTTTTTTCTTTGAAATAGTCAGAGCAAAAATGTCGGGGATCTAGGTCTAATGTACCTAAATGGGCTGGAAATTCAGAATTTTCATTTCTCTTCTTTCCTTTCTCTTCTTGGTTTCCTCCATTTGTTCTTCAACGAAAAATCTCATTAGAGAGATCAACCTTCGTTCAACTCATCCCGCCTTTCCCAAGCCATTCATTGTATTTTCCATTTCACTATAACCCTGTGAATTTGGCAAGATTGTTGTTAATCGTATCTAAGTTTTCCAAATTCATTCTTTTGGCGCATAGGATTCTCAGATCTTTCTCAGTTCTTATCTCTATCATCCAATTTCTTCAAAATCAGATTCTGTACAAAAACTTCTGAATCCTTTTATTCGCCTCCCCAAATTTGGCTTCCCGCTTCGTATCTCTTTTCTTTATCGCTTTAAGAGTCGGTGAATCACGCCTCAAACTCGGTTGTTATAAAAAGCTTCATGACTGAGTTTGAGTTTCTGCAAAAGATTGTGATCTCTTTCCTTCATTTCCTTCTTAAACTCTTCCCTTATCGCTTTCCAAAATTTTTTTCATCCTGCTCTCCTTCGCTCAAATTTCTTCTCCACTGTTCTCTTCTCAAATAGGCTCCACTTCATGCTCCTTTTCTTTCTATCGAAATTCCTCCTCCTATCAAGGGTCTCTCTTCTTTTCAATTCCTTTTCATAAATACTTTCTCCGAATTCGTCGTAGTCTCCACTCCTTCCTCTCTTTCATCTATTCTTCGCACGGCATCAGAGCTCCAATACCGAGTCGTTCTTCTCAGGCTCCCCTCGGGCTTTCTCCAGTTGGAAGTTTCGTTTCCGCACAGGAGGAGAACTCGCTAAGGGGATGGAGGAAGTCTATCGGGCTACTCTCATCCCGCCCCGCATTGTCCTGCAAACATGTAGTCATTGTTGTCGTGAGTTTTCAAGGTGCTTCAGCCTCGATCATCACCCCTCTCAGTCTCCTTCGGGTTCTTCTCTGCCACTGGGCTTCTTCTGCTCTCCACCAAGACTCCCTTTCTTCTCGTGTTTCGTCCCTTGGTCGACTTCATTGGCTGGAGCGGTGAAGCTCGGGGGTACTTCTTCTTCCTCGACCCCAAATTCTTTCACCCCAAATTCTTCAAGCATAGAACTCGTGGATTGTCACGGTAAGGAAGCAGCCCTCTTTGCTCCTCTATGATACCTCATGATAGAGTTCTCTATGATAACTCCTATATTGATCTTGTACCCTTGAGTATGGCATACAAAGAACACAACTTTGTTCTCTCATCGTACACATGTTTTGTTGGGACCAAACAGGCTGTGGAAATAAAACCATACCTAGCCTCTTCGCAAGGCTTCCTCTGCCTATCGTTTCGCTTTCCTTCTTCTTGGTTCAACCGCACTTTACCGTTAGTGAGCTTCTGGCAATCTTTCCAAACTCTAGTTTTCCAATGGGCCAATTTGGAACCATGTTTGTGCAATCGCACATAGCCCGCTGATGGCTTGGCTTCAGATGAGACCCACTTCTAACAAAACAGCTCCATCCTTCCTTCCTACCATATTTGAATAAAACCTCTTACCAAAGGCTATATACTCCCGGTTGTGTGCGCAGATTCCTCCCATCTTCTCTCTGCTCTATCATCTCCTTGAAAGGAGTCAGGTTTTTGAATCTCCTCTCTGCAACAAACCCCTTGTTAGCATAATACTTCTTCCACTGGGAATAAGCTTCATCTGAGACGAAATCTTCTGCTTCTTCTTCTTCTCTCCTTTCCCTTTCCCTTTTCTGCTCTTCGGAAGTCGCCAGAGCTTCTAAAAGTTTCCTGATGGTATCTCTCCTCAGCTTGCTCTTCCCGACGACCATCTAACTGCTCTTCCTTGGCGAGCTTCTTCTTCTCGATTGTTCGTGTTCCCTCAATCTCGCCCAGGTTAGGACCGTGGTGGAATTTCAACAGCATTGAAACGAGAGAAAAGCTTTTCGTATGGGCTCGAATGCTAGGGTTTTCTGAGGTCGAGATTCGTGGCGAAAGACGGCGGAACGGTTATGGTCGGAGTGAATGAGATAGTTTCCAACGCTTGCAATTCAACTGTCAACAGGGCTAATTAATGCTTCAATTAAGACCTGTCGCGACTTCAATTCTGCCTCTTTTATTTGAGATCATTAATTTTAGTATTTTTGAAGTGAGTAGTCGCACATGTCGCACCTTATGTCGCGACATATCTAGGATGTCGCGATTAATACAGGTTTTCCAGAATTGCTTGCGTGGCGTACATCCTTCTCCATTTTGAAACGATTCACCGTGAGCGACATCGCAGCGGGTGTCGCGACATGTACCTCCTTTCCTCAATACTCAATTACACTGTTCTTTCCCAAACCCGGTCACTACATTAATGTTTGTAGGACAATGCCTTTGTCGCGACATAACCCTTTCCTCACGTGACTCCAAGCCCTTAACTCAATGATTTCAAAACTTTGAAATTCTCTTTATTGTTCCAACCTCAAGTAGACATCTTTCTTCGTGCATATTTTACACGCATTTAACAATTAATTCACATATATCTACAGAATCGTTAGAGAAGGCTTACCCTTTCTCATGTCGCAGACTGCAGAAGTCAGCCGGAATTATTCCCGTAGTTGCCTCGCTTATTCATATCTTTAAACCTTGCGTAAGATCGCAATATTCAAGAAAATTCTAATTAAACTACAATCGATTTCTAAAAATTAAATCTATCCTTCTTAAAAACAAATCATTCTAATTTATCGCAACTAAAGAAAAGAAATATTTCCAAAATTCAAAATCATAATTTTTAAATCCTCATGGCGGTTGCCTCTCAATAGCCTTCGCTTTGGAGTCCTTATCGGACTTCACGTTGTGGTACTTCTTCTTTTTCCTCAAGAACCAATTGGAGTTCTTCACTTCCTCTTCCTCACAGATAATGCTTTAACCTTGTCCATTGACCTGAATTTTCCCCATTATCATTTCTAGTGTTACCGCTCCAAATGTAGTACTTGATACCACCGTGAATGCCCACTCCAACTGATTTTAATTTCCCTGAAACAACTTCACTTCCAGAATTATGTGCGTAACCTGCTCTCCTGCTTCCAACTTCTTTCAAGATTCTCCCATCGCCATTTCTTTGTCTTGTCTTTGTATATTCTAGCATTATCATAGGTTTCATTTCAGCTTCTTCCAATCTTATTGAGCAATCTTTTCTTCCTTGCAGCCTTAAATCGAAGTTTAACTCTTAATGGCCCATTACTTTCTTGTATTCTAATTCAAGAGTAGATGACATGGCTCATTAAAACAACTCTCAGATGGGACATTCCACCGGGGTCTTATGCACTCGTAAGCCCCAAAGTGCACTCACTGTTTGACGACCAACTCTTCCTTCGAAAGCCTTCGTCACAGCCTTTCAAGTTACCCTTTTCGATCTCCCCGTGGAAATTTCGCTGTCCATCGTGGGTCCCGGGATGATAGGCCAAACTCATTATATGTCGATCCCATACCTACCATGAGTTTTTTGCAAATATTTGTTTGCAAATGGGTTCCCCATCACTAATGCGATGGTTCTCAGTCTCCAAATCGCCAAATATTCTGCAAGAAACTCCTCGCAAATCAGATAGCATCATTCCGATTAATCAGCTCTTCACCCATTGGAACGTACTCCATCGCTTAGCAAAGATGTATAGGTTTCCAAATGATGGTGGGAAAGGCCCATAAAATCTATTCCCAAACATCAAAAAATTTCAGACACCATAATACTTTTAAGGGCATTTCATTCCTCGCCACGATATTTCCAACTTTGCATCGATCACACACTTTCACCCACTCGCACAATCTCCGAAGATAAGCAATAATAACACGATTGGAGTATCTTGTGGTGCTTCTTTCTCGAGAAAAATGTCCCCCATATGGTGATGCATGGCATTCATTTAAAATATTGTTCACCTTTCTGGCTTTACATCTTCTTATTATCATGTCAACCACCTCTCTTGAATAATAGTGGAGTCATCCCGATATAATATCTGGCTGTCGAGTTAATTTCTCTTTTATTGGTAGCCTTGAATTCCCAGAAGGCATTACTCCATGAAGCAGATGATTCTGTCTCGATCTGTGGAAGTTGGAAGAAGCCTTAAGCGATTGCTAAATCACAGGAAGTTCTCACATTAGCGAACATTTCCTTCTTCATCAACTGCTTCTTTACACTCTTGACAGAGTGATCGGCTGTCACATTTGTACATCCTTACATCGCCAGTTTCCCGTCAAACTCGCTACTGTAATGACACCCACCTTATCAATCTGGCTTCGGCTACCTTTTTTAGCCTCAAGTATTTGATTCTTTGCGTAATCGATGTGAATTACCACATGGGAACCCAAAATGTGCCTGATTTTCCTGACAAATACTATGGCTAGCATCTCGCTAACAGTTGTTGGTAGTTCTCTTCAGTGCTTCATTGAAGAGGTCTTACTAGCATAGTATATATTACGAATACTTTCTCTTCTTTGCTAAACCTGACTCCATGCATGAAATCGCGGCATCACACATTATTTGAATCCTGATTCGTGCAGTGCGACCATTGCCAATTACGTACCCGATTTGAGCTTGATTTAAGTCAAAAGCATTCTTGCGGGATCAATAGAGTCGGACCTTGTATCTTTTTCGATGTATCTGCATGTAATTGGTGCATTTGTTTTGAGAAAGATCTTTGTTGGATCTCCATGTAAAATCGGCGTGCCAAAAGCTGCCTCCTTTTCTGATAGTAAGGTAGTGAAGTTTTGATAATGGATACCTTAGTTGGTCGACTTCTAGTCAATGCAAATTTTATGCCCAAAGAACAATTCCTTTTGTCACCATAAAATGACATTTTCCCGGTCGATTACTAATTGTTTGTCTTGGCACTCTTTAAATCTTGTTTCAGTTGTTTAAAAACGATGATCAAAGGCTGGATCCATACAGTAAAGTCATCCATGAAAATTTCATCACTTCTTCAAACACAATCTGAATATGGACATCATGCACACCTACGGAATGTGCTGGAGCATTACATAACCCAAATATCCTTACGAAGGCCCGAAGAGTGCCATAAGGGCATGTGAATGTGGTGTTCTCTTGATCGCCGGGTCTGTGTAATCGATTGTAATACGAATACCCGTCCAGGAAAACAAAGTGAAGTGTCACGCTAGCTTGTCCAGCATCGATCAATGAAAGGCAAGGGAAATGATCTTTTAAGTTTCTTTGTATTCAACTTTACGTAATCAATACATACCCTCCATCAGTCCTTGTTCTTGTTGGAATCAATTCGTTTCTTTCATTTCGATCCTGATAAGCCCCTTTCTTTGGAACCACATGGGTAGGCTCACCCGAGGACTATCTGAGATAGCATAGATAAAACCGACCATTTAACAATTGGCATTACCTCCTTCGACTACTTCCTTCATTACGGATTCAGTCTCCTACGGTGTTCTACAGATGTTTTGAAGTCTCTTCAGAATCTTATGCATACGAATTGATGGTGATACCCTTCGGTTCTTCGTGGACGAGCTGGCGATTCCTTATGCTTCCTTAATGACACCGACAATCTTTGTTCCTCGGCCTCGCCCAGTGCGCTGAAATGATCCTTGGTTTTTTGACAACTCTAGGTAAGCATACTTTAAATGACATAGCAACTCTTTGAAACTGTATACGCCTTTGGTTTCTTGATGAATTTCTTCTTTTCCACTATTTTCCCCATTATCGTTTACATTTCTTGAGAGCTCGACCACCCAGTTTCTATAAATTCGTCTGGCGTATGGAAATTGAATAGACATCCCTTGTTATCTTAAGGAATTCATCTCTTTTCCATTGGTAAAAAACTGGGTATTACAATCATGGTTATGCTGGGTTCAGTATAGAGCTGAATCGACTACATTGCAACTTTCCTTGTGCAATACACATGTGCATCACTTTTGATCAAATTGAGATCGAGGCTTCCTCTCGACCCTCGAATAAGAACTCCTTTTGCATGTCATTGGGGCGGCTCTGTGCTGGGAATGGTCTTCGATGCTTGAAGTACTTGTGAGATCTTCTTCCATGTCCCGAGGAATGATGAAGTCTTGCCGGGAAAACAAACTTCCCAACGGTGACCGAGTACATCTTCTACTTATGAAGCTCCTTCGAGGGTTTACCATCAATCATGCGCGGGCAGAAATTAACGGTTGTGAGTAAGCTGCCCAAACTTAGTTTCTTAAGCGGCGAAGGCGTCAAATTGATACTAGCTCCTGAATTAAGCGAGCTTCACGGAACAATTCACCAGTAATCACAGAATTGTGCGGCTCCTGGTCACTTCATTTCTTGTAATTCCTTTTCGATTCTTTGTAACACTGATAGCGAGTGAGATTCAACATTCCTTCCTCTACTATTTTTCTTTTCTTGCTCGGTATGTCCTTGAAATTTGCATAGAGTGGCATTTGAGTTACCACTTCGATAAAGAGCATACTTATCTCGGCTTACGGAAAGTTTTCAGAACCTTACCTTGCTCTTCCATTCTTGACTTATGATTCTTTGTGGAAATGGAGCTATGAGCTTTGATCATGGATGTTCTTCCTCTCATTCTTTCTTTTCATTCTCAGGTTCCTCTTCACTTTCGATCTTGCTACATCTTTGTTTTTGCTGTCATCTTTCTCTTTCATCTCTTTAGCTCAGCACCCCACTCCTCAGGTTACCCATCATAAGTCTTTTGGGTTCTTCCTTGTGTGTCACTTGGGAAGGCATCTTTCCCTCGGCGCTGCGGGGTTAGGGCCCGGTACTTTATGTGTCTCCGGGTTCTTCAGGGTTGCATTGGTGGCGTTCTGAAAAATTTGAGGAGTGGTAGTAGTTGCTTCGACTTCTGAAACTTTTGCTCATGGAGGTTCAACTTGGCTTCTTAGTATTATCCCCCATGAAATCGACCATCACATTCTTCAAAGATTGGACCCTCCTCGAGCCACAGTATTCATTCACATTGCTCATTTCAAATCTTCTTCTTCTTCTTTGGAACCTTAGTGGCCCTAAGCGATACCCTTGTTGAGGGTTACGTCACGCCTTGGGCCTTGAGAAGCCCGCTCCACCATACGAGAAGTTCTCATGGTTCTGATCTTTGCGGTGACAATGTCTTTGGAAAGTTAAGTTGGGTTTGAAATGGTAAATTTCAACCCCAGCTCATCGAAATAGTGCTTGCTCTTGACATCGTAAAGTTCTTGAGTTACCTCTCGGCACTTCCCAGCTGATAGTTCCACTTTGATTGCTTCTGTTCGCGACGGTGTGTGTCTTTCTTTCTTGCGTCCGACTTTGTGCATAATGGCATCCAACTTGGCTTCCGCCGTTTGTCATGCCCTCGACTCCGCGATCCCTTTCCTTTGCGTTTCTCTTGGCTTCAAAGGAGTTTCATGTTACATTTGCCCGGTCTTGATCCGGCTCTTTTTGCCTCTTGACGCACCGTTTAGATAACCACGGCATGAAGCATCAATGATCCTTTTGATATATCATTCAAAGCGCTGATATCTGATGTCCATTGAGTTTTCAGATCTATCCATTACATTTGGACATCTTCTCGATAAACGTTTGAATCTTTCCCCGAAGCTACATACGGGCTTTCCTTCTTCCCCTGGCTGGAACCGCAATGATTTTCCACTCCTTCTTTACGTGGTGAGAGTGGAAAGAATCTACACAAGTGGCTGCTAATTCCTCCCAGTATCAACAGAACCCGCGCGGTAAAATTCATACCATGTAGCTCTTGTATCTCTTAGAGAGAATGGGAGCAGGATCACGAGTTTTATGACTTGGTCTCACCCCATTTGACCGCGGTGTTCGCCATCGAGGAATCTTCAGTGCTTTCGTTTTGGATCTTCGATTAGGATGACGATAGCGATCTTTGCTGGACCATTATGTCAGTCTTCGGCCAGTTCAAAATTATTAACGTAAGCTGCGAGCATCACGATTGCGAGTATTCTTCTGTATAATTGGTCTCGAAATCCTCCATTAATATGTCGATGTTGGTAGCGCCAACCCATATTTAACTAGCTTTGATCTGTCTTTCATACGCCATGGTTGAGTTTTCTGCCTTCTTGGTCTTTTCGAGCTTACAGGCGTCCCTCTACATTTCGTGTTATTTGGAATCGGATCGGTGTTGTTTCTATCATCAAAGGATTTTTCCCGAAAGCAAAACACACTCAATTAATAAGTTAGTCAAATCATGAAAATATTCAATGTGTGTTTCGTTTAAAGGTTGGTGGCGAATTGAACCACTTTGCTTGAAACTCTATTTTTGTTCTTTCTTTAAATGTTCCATTTAGTATTTATTTCTTTTCATACGAATATTGATTTATTAAATTCTTTGATCCAGACAGCGATTATAAAACTTGTTAAGAGATCAAAACAATTTACAAATTTATGACCTTATTGCAAAATTTATTGACTAATCCGCGGCGGCCGTGCAGATAAGCTTGTTAAGTGAGACGAATGGCATTTGCACCGGAGTTTATAACAAAAATTACAGGATATTATCTAATCCCCGACAACCTTTTATGACTAGTCGGACATTATACTATATAAACAAAATCTCCTAAAGTAAATCGTTTTAAAGATTTAGTTTTAGTCGATGATACTACCAAGTGCAAATTAAACCAGTAAATAAAATGGATTTAAGTCGAATCTCGATCCCACAGAGATCTCGAAAATTTTCAATCAACTACTACGACTACTAAATTTCCATACTATTTGGACCACTAAAGAATAGTAAGTCCGACATTAAGGTCTTTGGAGAGATTAACAAACAAGGAAATGGCGAATGAACAATAAAAACTGAATATAAAGAATAAAGAATAATTAGTAGATAGAAAATGAATAGAAATTGAATAATTACTCGTTTAAAGACACATTAAGATCAATGCTATTGTGAAATATAATTCCTTTTGTCATTGTTAATTGTGCTTGTGAATTTGATTCAAATCTGTCAAAGGCGTTAATAGTTAATTTGGATCTCTGCACTTCACATTTCATTATCGATTTTGTTTGATTCTCTTCTGATTGGGTGAATCTTCCACCTTAACGAGTTTGTTGTGAACATGCATGCTGATATTTCTGTTTTATTTTATGGAATTTGTACCTTAGCTCCCAAGTTATCGGTCAAGCAAGGATATCCTGACTTCGGAGTTACTCTTCTCCAATTAGAATAGATCACCCTCTCCTTGATTGAATCTCGGCTAACACGGGATCGGCTTAAGCTGTCGAATTGGTGAACTCTACTACTTGTTTAAATTGATAGCTCATTCAACTCATTCTTGATTTCAAGTGAGAAGAGGATTTATCCAAGTAAACTCACAAAGCTTCGTTAGATCTCTAATGGAGTTAATATACAATGAAATATTCATATCCAGGAATATCATCTCACCGTGTCACTCAGGAGGACCTCCCCCTTAGAAATCAGAGCAATGAAACAATTCTTAAAGCGGGTATAGGCGATATTCGAGATCAAAAACTTTAAACCCATAACGAAAGTAAATTCATAAAGCTGAAATTCGCAATTTCTTTGGAAATAACAAGCGGAAAGATAATTTCGACGAGTAGCATTCACTTAATGTCATTGGGTTCTCGATTCTTTGAATTACACCTCACGAGCAATTCCTCAGTCTTGGGAATAAGCGCGTTTCGAAGCTGGATAAGCGATTGAGAGAATTTGTGCGAACTTTAAGCATTCCGGGGTTGGTAATTTGAAAGAATTGGGTTACGCGTCGGCTTTAGCTCCGCAGATAACATCATTCGAGAAATAAAAGAAAGCTAGAGCGATAAATCTAATCTAATCTCAACTATCTATATTGAAGAAAAAAAATAAAAGAAAAGAAGAAAGAAAACCCAAATCAAAGGAATAGCGCCCATTTATCGGTTTCTCTGTCTGTGCCGTAAGCTACTTTCCTCTTACGGATAGCTAGTATTTATAGGGGTTTTGGGTTTGGGCCACCAATCAAATGTAGCACTTTGTGGTTTTTAGAGTATCAGGGCCCCGATCCGGCGTGACGATCGCGACCTCAACTTCGCGCCCAGCCGTGACGGTAACCTTTATCCGCGACCTCGTCCTCGCGTCGCGACCTCAGCAACTTCTTATCTATGACGCCAGAGCGTTCGTACCAGATCGTTGTGACATCATTCTCTTGTCACGACAGCCGAACACTTGTGCGGGTTTCACATGTTGCTCCACGATGTCCGCGACGTCATTCTCTTGTCATTGACATCAACCTACAAATGAAATGCATCTTTCAAGCGTGTCTTCGCGATGTCGGACCTCTCAAATACTCTTGTCATGACGCATCTCTTTCTCAACTCTGTGGAACGATCCATAGTAATTCTTAATGTCGCGACATCAGATATCTTACATGCGACATCACTTTATGTAGCTTCAACCTTCAAGCTGGCGGAGTCACAAATGCTTAGCGACCGATCTCTTATCGACATCAACTTATGGATTGCGAGTCTTCATGATGGTTTTGAATTAGCCATTGACTTGACCTCTTATCGTGACATCAACTAATAAGAAATTCAGCACTAGCGGAATCTTGATGCCCGACCTACATCCGCGCCGTGATAACCAAACTCATTCTTCCGACTTTCATCGAAGATTCTGATCTTCGCGACATCGATCTCTTAATCAGCGACATCGACTTGATTCTGCAGGACCTTCAATGGTTGTTCTTGGTGTCCACGACCTTAATCTCTTGTCGTGACATCTAGTCACGCCAACTGGATTTCAAGCGGTCTCTTCGTAGCCGGCGACCTCGATCTCCGTCAGCGACCTCGGCTCATGTCTTCTGCGACCCATTCAACTTGTGCCGGATGCTGCGACATCAATCTCTCTTGTCGTGACATCAACGAGATCTGCGGAGTTTCAAGCCCCATTTTCTCATGATGTCGCGACATCAATCTGTTGTCGTGACATGGCGGTCTTACGCTTCGCTGATCGCGCCGCCGCGTATCTTTCGCTGATTGCTCTTCGCGTCGCGACGCCAGTCCCGCTTGCATCGCGGCCATCACTTCATGCCTCCAGCGAGTCTCGCTGTTTGTTCGCGATGTCGCGACGTCGTTTATCTTGTCATGACTTTGAATTGTATTTCTGCCCGGAACTTTGAGCGGCAGTTCTTGATGTCACGACTTGATCTCGCGTCGCGACCTCTGGCTCGTTTACTTCTGGCTTTGTGGCGGAGTCTCATGTCGCGACTTCTATATGCTGTTATCCATGTAAGAGCCTGCATCAGATTCCCTTCAATTTCCTGATGTCGCGACCTCATGGCGGGTAGTGTAAACCCCCAAAAGCGCATCAATGACTCGACCGAGTTCTTTCATTTACGCTCTGCGATTATTTGCACTTTTATTTGCCATTACGCATTTCTCTGCTTTCTTCTTTTCTTCCATTCTACCTTAATAACAAATGGGTGAGTTTCTTATATTATACCAAAGTAATTGTCTCTTTTGATATATGAAAAATTAAGCGAGAAAAATGAATTTAAAGCCGATGACTTTTAAGCTCTGCAAAGATGTACGGGATCTTAGTCGCGATACTATTGTTGTGGGATGAAGAACACGTGGTTTTTGTTCGCGATGTCTTTACATGTCCAGCGAGTTAAAGTGTTGCGACGCGGGACCAACGGGCTGCCCGACCATTGGAGGTGGTAGTGGAAGTGGGAGCATCACGATGAACTTTGTGACCCGCTGCCGCGGACAGCGAAGCATGGCGCGGTATGGGTACGATAGTGGCGTGGCTCTGCGAAATTACGACACATTTTCTAGCCATGCGGATGACCTTCGCCTTGAAGAGATTATGCCGGTTATACATTCGAGAGATAATCCGGCTACAGAGTACCGGTTATCCGCTAGTGTCGGATAGGGACCCAGGTTCGGCACACTTTTGGAAGAGTTTCCAAAGGGCATAGACCTGCGGTGATGATAAGTCTGCGTTTCCTGGGAGCGGATGATCGATCTGAGAGGACCTCGATATTAGAAGACATGCTGCGAGGCATGCGTCTGGATCATAAAGAGGCGTTGGGTGGAGCATTTTCCTTGATGAGGTCGCTGCAATAACGGTTATCGAGGCGGGGTATGCGGTGGCACCCAGGTATGAGGCCGCGGCCTTGGGGCCATACGGATCACCGTTATGTTGGACCGAGGTGGGAGGAAGCTCCATCAACGGTCACGATGCGATTAGAAACACCTCGAGAAGGTGAGCTTGATCGGCGAGTGTCTTCTCCGCGGCTCTGAGCGCGAGAAGAGCTATGCTGATGTGTGACGTCGACCCCTAGAGTTCGAGGTTGGGGATCCGTCTTCTTGAGGTGATGCACACAAGAGGAAGATGGTCGGGTTCATGACATGGGAGCTATCAGCAAAGGTTCATTGGACCTTTCGAGATACTTCGAGAGGGTAGGCACATTGCGTGCCCGGTTAAGCGTTACGCCCAGGCGTGTCGGGTGTCGAGGTGTTTGCGTCTCATTACTCAGGAAATGCTCTCGGATCCGGCTCATGTGGTGGATTGGGGTGAATGAGGTTGACATTAATGGGACCGCCGAGGGACTAGTGTGCATTGATGGCGTGATCCCGGGTTTTGCTGACAGCAGGGCCGTGAGGCTAGTGAGGGTACTATGGAGGCAGCGTGGGTGGAGGAGTCACGATGGGAGGCGAGACCACGATGGGCACTGCATCTTCTTATTGGGATGAAGGTACGTGGTTTAGTCGTTTAAGATTTAAATGACTATTTACATGCATGGTAGAATGCACGTTGCATATGCATGTGGTGATTTTGATTATTCGAATTTCAGGGCCGAAATTCCTTTTAGGAGGAGAATGTAAGACTGAGAAATTCCAATTTAGGAAAAATGGCAAAATTATAATTTGATTATAAAATGTATTTCGTTTAAAAGTCCGTAATTCTCTAGGTCGGATGAAGCGGATTGCACCGTTGGAATCGTCTGTGAAATCTAGTAACCCATAAATTATGGTCAGGCGAGTGCCGGGAATTTGCGTTTCGAGGCATCACGGTTCGGTGCGAAATGCGCTTGATTTCGTTAACGACGAAGTCACATATAATACGTACTCATGTGCCATGAATGGTATGAGTAGAGAAATGATGAAAATGGATGGCCGAGATGGTGCCGAATGTCAAAACTGGGAAAAGAAGGACATAGATGGCATTATAGGATTTGATTTAAATGATAATAATGCCAAATTAGTCAACAGTATTCATCTTCTCAAATTAAAATGGGGGAAAACGTGAAAAGCAAGAGGGGGGGAGGATGCGATAGCGGTTGGTCATTTCGAGTGAATTACAGCTTCTCTACCAGAAATACAGCGATCAGCCAGGTAAATGATCTTTAGGACAAGAAGAGGAGGAGGCTGTTCTACGAGAAGAGGGCTTCGGCGTGGTGGATTTGGGAGTTTCTTCAAACTCCTTGGGTAGAAGTTTCTCCTACTTGGGTTTTATTCTTCGGTTAAGTACCATGTAAATGTTTCGGTTGATTGAGGCCTTGAGCGACCCGTTTGGTCAGGCAGGACCCGAATTGATATGAATTTTGAAATCCCAAATCTGCTTAACCATATTTGCCATGGCTGATTTGGGTGGTTGAATGTTGCATTTTTGATAAATCATGGATTGATTTGGATGAAGCGGAAATGGCCTTGAAATGCCGGAGTTCACAAAGTGAGCTAGATGAATGAATAATCTGTTTGACGTGAAACCTGGGTTTTTGCGTTCCACTGGAACAGTGACAAATATATTTTTGTGGCGGATATGTGTTTGGTCGGTGAGTTGAGTGGGTGCTGGTGTAAATCATTAGCCCAGGGGCTAATTTTGATGTAGGAATTGATTTATTACATGACATGATTGTGTGATTGGATATTGTGGATATGTGCATGTTTACATATTTGCATGTGATTCGTATATTAGAGTGGCATACATGCATTCCATATGCCTTTGGAACATCCTAGGACTATAAGGGGTTGAGTGAGATGAGTCTAGAAAATGGTTGGTAGTGCAAATATTAATTATCGGTAGTCCAAATGAAAATATCAATGTTGTCGGAGCGCCCAGTATTCATTGGAGGGTAATCTAAACAAATAATATATCAATGCGTCGGGAGGCAGGCCCCAATTGATATATATTCATCGGAGGGTTGTCCACAAACTAACAAAACAATTCTCATCACGAGGCTTAGGCGAGTGTGAGAGAAGTCGATGAGTTCGGGATGCGAGTTGGTCGTGTAGACATTCCAAGTACAGGATCATGCATTTGCTTAAATGTATGTTTATTTTGGAACATTGCCTTTGCACTTAGGTGGAGAGTAGCCCACTTGAGGAGCGATTCCACTCTTGAGCATTAGCTCTACAGCCGAGGATATGTTTTACGGAATTACGGGGGCGTGCGAGGGACGGCTCATCTGAGACCGAGGATTAGAAGAAAGTCGGGTTGTGAGAAGCTGATGTATACATGTATTATAACTTTTTAAGTTTAATGTATGTATTTGTATAAAGTAAAGTATTTGAACTCACTTAGAACTTCTTTGGATACCAGTGATTTTCATAGTTGGTATGTTTTATGGATATTGTAGTATGGGCCCCGAGGCCGTTTTATCCATATTTGTATCGTGTGATTATGTTGAACTGCTTAAGGACGAGGTTTCATGCGGAGTGTTTTATTCCAGGTGCGAGCTCCTCGTACAAAGGAGACTACGCCCGATTTCCAGTGGCATCGAGGTAACTCGACATCCACTTGTATTCTAGCGAGTTGGCTGGTGGTCGGTGGACCCCGGGTTTGGGCCGTCACAGTCTTCTCCAACCGTGGCCGCCTCTATGAATATGCCAATAACAGGTTTATTTCCTTAATTTCTTTCCCCCATCTTTCATCCCCAAGATTCTCTAATTTGTTTTCCTTAATTATATGTCAGTTTCGGGTTTCTTACGATGGAATTTGATGGTCTTCTTGTTATGAAGTTGAGATTGACACCTCACAGAAAGCGAAGATTCACTAACTCACTTTTTGTTGTTTATTTTACCTTTATGAGCTTTATTTATAATATCTCCTCTTTCATGTGTTATGCCTGCTTCCAGTGCGATGGTGCACGAATCCATAGTTATATTGATGGGCGAATAATGGTAGTTAGATATTCATGTTTGTGAAATCTACAGCTTCCTTGTTTGTCGGTGTTTGTTGTCTCTCGAGTTTTGTTAGCCATCTTTTTACTCACTCTGTGCAGGTTAAAGGCTAACCCAGTTCGAAGCAGGCCCAATCAGTAAGTTAGCTTGCAAGAAATGGTGTTCAGCAATAGCGAAGTATGAGTTTTAACTTAAAAATATAAATAATATGTACATTATTTTATTAGATACATAACCATTTTTTTTTATTATTTGCCTTATAATAGTATAAATGCGGGGTAAGGACATAAGGTCGCATATAGAAATGTCACATACTGCAGGACTATTTCATATGCTCGAAGAAGCTGTGATAACAATACTACCTCTAAATTTCTTACCTTGAATTGTCCTAAGTTAGATATTTATTTATTATTTTGAGTAAATCGTGATGATGGAAATTTGTGATTCATAGGTTAAAGAAATGATCAACCAAAATGAATAAGATCTTACGGAAGTATCACAAGCATAAAGATGGATCGCTATATCTTCGAATCTATAGCAACTTTGAAGTAAAATTTATTTTCTTACTCTTTGGTTATTTTGAATAATTCTAAATTCTTCCAGTTGATATTTGTATGTATTTGGAAATGAATTCATTTGTAGGAAAAAAAATTGAACAACTTTTAACTATCAGTGAAGAAAAGGTGAAACCACAGGCGAATGAGGCTATAGATCCTTTAAAAGAAGATGCAATTTCTAAGTCATGGTCAAGATAAAAATTTATTCGTGTCGAGAATGGGTTTTCAAATCAGTTTGAAATGCTTGAAGGAAGGCTAGTGAAGAACAAATGAATGAGCCAATGAAGGAACTTGCACAACAAGTTACAATTTTATTTGCTCGAATTAAAAGATGCAGAATGTTGTTACTAAGGCGTGATGGTCTTCTTCTTAAGAAGAAGTTGCGATTTGAAGAAATACTTTGCTTAGTTTATTTTATATAGTTTAATATTTTATTTTATTTTATTTAGATATTTGACTTATGTATTGGATTAGGCATGCGAGATAATAATGCCTTTGACTATTATTTAATGGCATATCATTGTTTTATTTATGAAAATTTATATTGTTATATAAACTTTTATTGATAAATTTAAATGTCTTATTAATACTCTTATTTCTACAAGTATGCATATTTTATTGACAATTTTTCTATTTAAATTAATATAAATATCATATAAGAACTATATATTAATTACTTTAAACGTAGGTAAAGAGATTAATAATAATGATAAAAATGACAATTATATCGTAAAAGGATGATGAATAATGACATTTTTAAATGTCTAATACAATTAATTTATAACAAATTGTCATGACACTGCGAAAGGTATCCATGACGTCCGGTAATAATATCATAATAAACCGATATCGAGCAATTGTAAGTATAAAAACATTATGCTTAAACTACACAATAAAATATCATTGTTACGTGTATTTTGCTTATAATGCGTTGTAATTGAGGGTTGTTTATCGACACTTAAAAGCGTAAGTAGTCTTATCGTAATAAACATATATGCAGCATTTGAGTATCGAAAACATTATGCTTGAGCGGCCTTGACCACATGCGTAGTAGATATATATTATGACACGTAATAATGCTGTAATTGAATTGTTTTTAGCAATACTTACAAATGTCCGGTGGTAACATATTAAAGTGATATGTAGCGACAACTAAAAGTATCGAAACATTATGTTCCAGAATAACACTACCAAATGTCATAGCATTCTGATTATACAACGACGCATAATAGTAATTTGTAACTGAATGGATGTCACAACACTTAAAGAATCATATGCTAATAAACTAATATGGCGACATTTGGAAGTGTCGTGGCAGTATACTTAAGCTGACCACAACTTATCCATGTCGTGCGATGTATTATGACACATATTAATTCGTAATGACTTGGATTTAACAACACTTAAAAAATGTCGCCGTCATCATAATAAGCGATATGGTGACACTTGATCGGAAATAATATATTTAAGTGACGTAATATAACATGTCGTGGCAACTATGTATTACAACACACATAATTGAAAGGATTTAACAACATTTCAAAATGTCCGTCCCAATCATCCACAAAGAGTATATATACAGACATTTGCTTCTTTTGATATTTATGGACGTAACATTGGCCTAGGCAACATATAAGCGACGTTTTGTAAAAATGTTGGTATAAAGTTAAAGTGATATTTTTTTTGCCTATTACGACATAAGTCAAACGTTCAATAAAACCATTTTTGTTGTAGTGATATCGGTGATCGACAAGCCTTTCCCGTGACCTCTCATAGAGCGCCGAATCCTCACTTTGATGGCATTATTATCGCGAACTGCAGTCTGAAGTTCTCCTCCCGAGTTACCGCCGAGATCTAGGGCCGCGCTAGCATGGCATGTCCTCTAAAATCCTGAATCGTCCCTTCCCCGGGATTAACCATCGCCTTGCTCCCAGGATGGTGGTACTCATCGATAGGCGTGTCCCCCATGGCCTTTTGGAAACTCTTCGAACCGAGCCGTGTGAGGATCGATTTGGTACTATAGATGTGCTTACATCTGGCCAAGTACTATCTCCAGGCATACAACCTCAACGAGAATTCCTCCCGTGTGAAGGTCATCCACCGGCCGGAGAAAATGTCACGACTCCAGTGGTGAGTCCGCACATAGCCCACACCGCATCGTAGCTTTTCGCCCAATGTCCAGTGGCAAGTGAGTCACAAGTCCATCGTGATGTGCTCCCACTTCCTCGCTATCTCTAGTGCGGAAGCGTCATTGGCCTCTAGTGCTTAGCCTTGACCTGTTGGCATGTGAGACATCATCGGACAAAATCCCTGACATGCCCTCTTCATCGCTCGATGTCTTACGGCGGCGAAGGTCCGCGATAGATCTTGTGCCACACGGATCTGCAAATGAGTCGAGGCAATGGAACTTTCCCTAAGGATCTCCTCCACTACATCCATCGATTGGGGGACCCTGACATCACACCCCAAATGAAGGCTACCATTTGTGTGGATGGCCCACCCTTCGTCCACTATACCTGACTATACTTGGTCCCTGATGGACACTAGATTTGCGTCTTTGGGACGGCTCTATCAGCGTAACCAGTGAGACCGGCAACCATCGGACCTCATGAGGTACCCACTAGCACGCTTTCGTCGTGCGTAAGTCGAACTACCCTGGCTATCTCAGAAGTATCAGCACTCGAAGCTATACTAGCGATTACTCACCAATGACTTTTGATGAGTGCATCAGGCACCCACATTTGCCTTCTGGGGATGGTAATGCAAAGTGAAGTCCGTAATCCTCAAAACTTCATCCTATATTTGCCTCGTATTTGAGTTCTCGTCGTGATGTATTTCAGACTTTTGTGGTCTGAAAACACCTCGAACTGCTCACCATATAAGTAGTGGTGCCAAATCTTCAAGGCGAAGACTACGGCTGCCAACTCCATGTCATGCGTGGGGTAATTCTGCTCGTGATTCTTCAGTGTCGAGAACCATAAGCCTGACTCTTAGGACTGCGTGGAACACATCTGGTCAGTCGCTGAAGCATCGATTTTTATAATGCCTCCCATCCTTTCAGGGACTATTGTCAGACGGGGTGAAGTAGCCTCCTTTTCAGATTCTGGAAGCTTCGCTCACATGGTCGTTCCACAAACTTGACACTCCTTTAGGTCGTCTCATTAAATAGGAGCTACTACTGCAGGAGAAATCCTCTATCAAACCTCTGCAATACCTAGTCGAGAAACTGTGTATCTCGAAGATTGACTTCGGTCTCTCCCAACTTATCACAGCCTCAACCTTCCCAGGGTCCACTGACATGCTTGAAGCTGACACCACGTGTCCCAAGAAACCTACCCCAGTAAGCCAAAACTCGCACTTACTGAACTTGGCATACAACCTATGATCTCTCAAAAGATGTAGTACGATTCTTAAGTTATCCTCATGCTCCACCTCCGACTGGGAGTAGATCAGGATGTCATCAATAAAAGACCACCTGGCCCGTCTAAATAGGGCTGAAACACCCACTAATTCATGCTGAGATCTAGTGCGCCGGTGCATTAGTCAATCCCAAAGGGCATCAAGTAAACTCAAAGTGCCCGGCCGCTTCACGAGCGTCTTAGGGATGTCTGCGTCCACAACTCTCTCAACTAATGGTAACCGGTGCGAGAAGAGTCTATCTTACAAGTGAATAAGCCTCTCAACTCATCAAACAAGTCATCAATCCTTAGTAGCTGGATGCGATTCTTGGTGTACAACCTTGTTCAAGCGTATGTGATGTAGTCGAAGGGTCTTGTCCTTCTTCTTTGCAAATAGAGGCAGGAGCGCCCAGTGGTGAGTGCCAGATTACAATGAAAACCCTTGCCCGGTAACTCTGTATCTTGTGGCAGGCTCCTGCAACTCAACCGACGCCATCCTATGTGGAGTCATAGAAATGGGCGACGTACTAGGATGCAACTCAATGCGGAAGTCTACACCCTTAGTGGAGGTAATCCCGGTAGCTCATCCGGAAAAACATCCTCGTACTCATGAGCACTTTCGAGGTAGACTCATATCACAATCTCACCTTTCCACTCTAGGAGTAAGGCTAGCTAATAACCCGTCAAGCTTTGCCCGATGCCATCGTGAATCATACACAGTATGGGGTGAAGCATCGTGCCTATTCCCCTAAAACACAACACAAGAATCTTGTACGGGTGTGTAGGCGGTAACTCTCATCTTGTCACAATCTATATGACAACTTGGAGTGTCTGATTAACCGGTCCATCTTGGATGACCTCGAACTTTCGACATGTCCATGACCAGAAGGTCCGCGGGTGATAAGAACTCAGGAATCTCTAACTCCACATCGATATATCCGATCGATTCTCGCGCTTGGTCCTAGGAGAGAACTCACATGTAGTAAACAAATGGTCCTCGACTATCAGCGTACCATGCGAATCAGTAATAAAGGAATACGATGCACCTAAGTCAAATAACACCCTTGCCCACGGTGAAGAGTAAAGCATTTGAATCCGCGTGATCTACCTCGGTTTAAGAATGCTGCCAACGAACCGCCCCTAAGTCACCAGTCCCGGCACAGCCACATACACCCTTTCGACACGGACCATGCTGCGGCGCGAAGCATGCGTGAAACACCCAGATGCTGTGCCCGCTTTGCAATCGCGATACGTTCCCTGGTCCTGGCGGGAATTGGGAGGAACATACTAAAGTGCCTTCTCATGTCCACTAGTGATCAAATTTGTAGTGTCCACGATCTGAAACCACTGTATCACGGACAAATTCCGCCTCGTATTATGCAGGTTGATGGCGGTGGAAACATGTCATACGCCCGGCTGGTAGTAACGGGACATGGCGGTACATTGGCGAGCCCGCCCTTGAAATCCTCGTGGAGCGAAGTCCTACGCTTCTTTCAGGCGAAGAAAGCTTGGCTCCCCCTCTTCTTATCCATAGCACCGTCGGATCTTCTGACGTCGTACACCTCTGCTTCGATGATCGGTGTACCCCAACCCATCGAGTCCATATCTGTGGGTTATGTCCTACAATCTTACTTAGGATGGACAACTCCAACCCATCCTCGAGACTTCCTAACCTTGGCGTTGGTAATACATAATCATCCCCGAAACGTGACAACTCTGTGAATCTAGCTATGTACTGAGTCTGATCAGCGTGCTATATAATGAAGGAACCCCTTCTTGCAAAAGAATTAAACTTATGATGCTTCATTTTGGCTTTTCGAACGATGTCATTGCTGGTACAATTATATACCTGATGACACTTAATTAGAGCGTCATTTATCTTATGAAATTTTTTATTTTATGGCGCTTATTAAAAGTGTCATAGTTTTTATGTCTTATTTAGTTATATTTTAACATAAAAATAAGTCTAAACTCTTACTGACATTTTATAATGTCATAGTATAATCAAAACCTTGTCACTTTTTTGAGTGTCATGCTTCTATATATATATATATATATATATATATATATATATATATATATATATATATATATATTATTTTCTAATTTAAATGTATTTTGAAGCCACTATTTATCAAATCCCCTCTTCAAACCCGATATACCCCCCCTCACTAGCCAAGCCCTCCATTTATTTCTTCACCAAGTAGAAGTGTTTCTCCATGATATTCATCTCCATTGTTGATAAGCTTGGAGCTCATGGAAGGTAAGCCCACTAACCCTTCTCATTTGAAAAAAACAAAGCATTTCTCCATTCATTCATGTTCATTTCTATTTGATTTGGGTGAGATTTGGGATGAGAACCCAGTGAAGCACCAAATATCCAAGAGAAAGGGAAAAGGTTTAAGGAGCTTAAACAAAGAGGTGGCACTCCCAAGGTATTCTTTTCAACGTCGAATACCGAAAATCTGATTGTGGATCTTAATTTCGTAGTTTCCCCTAATTTTTCTGTCATCAAATGTGATATTTCCCACTAAATTTTATTTCTTTAAAATTTTACTTTAAATATGTATTTATTGAATGTTACTTCTTGGATTCTTTCTTTGTCTTCTTCTCCCTAGTATACAATGAATAGTTGAAAGATTTAAAAAAAAAAAAAAGCAGAGGGCTTTAACAGCAGTTTAAATAAATTTTAAGAGCATGTTTGCTTGCTTTTACGATATTTAGAGAGAAAGAAATGACATGGCGGTCACATAATGGAAAAGTAAGAATTTGAGGAAAGAGAAGGCATGGAGGATGAGATTAGTTGGGTGATTTTTCTGGAAGAAAGAAGATTCCAAGCCTTTTTCTGGGTTCATTCATTATTTTTGCAAGTTGTTAAATTTTAGGTTAGTCGATTCTGTTATAGGTTGTTAAAATGGAATACATAAGAAAATTTTTTACGGGATAGTCAATCACATTACAGGTTTTGTTAAAATTCAATATGAATTGGAACCATTGTTTCTTAGAAGATTTAATCAAATAATTTAAGTACTAGCTAGCATTTATGATGGGATGGGTTAGGGACTAAATCAGCTCTATTCAAAAACAAAGTTAGGCTTATAATTTTTCAACTAACACCTCTGTTTTTGTCAAAAACACGGAATGGCTTATATGTCTTCACTGGCATAAAGGGTTTATCGCTAGCACCTGTTGATCCAATCAGTGGTTAAGAAGTTACAATCTTGGACTCAATTTTGTTCGACCACATATTTCAGCCATGACAGTTTGATAACATAGAGAATGGGGATTGAGGTAGACCATGGCTAAAGTGCACCATAGACAATATAGATTAAAAAATGTCATACAGAAAATGGAGGGACCCAAAATCAACAACGTGATTACTCTCGAGAAACGGGAAAAATTGCTTGAGTGGCCAAATTGGGATGAGGTGATGTGGTTTCCATCTTGTCTTTTACTTAATCCATATAGTTTATATTTATGAGCCAGGAATTTCCTTTTCTTTTCCCACTTTTTAATTTTTTTGGGGTGTGATCACACACAAAGGGGGCAACCACCCAGTTTCCCTTAATTATTGTTTTCATTTTCTTTTTGGGTTCTTGGAAAAGTTAAAATTAGATGTCTCTTTGAAAAAGAAAAGGAACATGAGCATTAGCATATCCATCTCTTTGAGGAAAAGGTAAGATTTATTCATACTTGCCTACTCTCTTTTCCACTTCAAGATTGTGCGAAAATCCACTTGTTGGAAATGGAGAACAAAAGCGGGACCTATTTGGTTACAATTTTGTTTTTTTGTTTTTTTCTGGAAAATTAGGAGAACAAGAAAAACACCGAGAAAATTATTAGTTCATTATTTTTTTGTTATGAAAAATACAGAGAATATAGAAAACACTAAATTCGAAGAACAACAACAATTTTCAGATAACATTAAAATGATGTTCTCTGTGTTTTTAGAACCAAAGAAGCCCTAATATTTGTTTTTTATATAATATCACTGCCTTGAAAACATATATTTGTGATGGAGGAATAGCGAAACAAATACCACATTGCACTAAAATAGGGATCAGAGGAAGGAATCACGACCATTAGGTTGGTGAGTAAAAACATATTATTCATTTCTTTTTCAGTAGCTGGACTTGTGAAAAAATTCATTTTCATTTCCTTTTTGCCTCTTATGCAAATTCTGATAAGCCATGCATGTGTGAAATCTTTGAGTATGACAGTCCTTGCATTCTTGCAGGAAATGACTTAAAAGAGTCCAATCAAAGGACACCAAGCATGACAAGACAAGAGAAATTAAAAAACAGAGCTATCTTATTGGACATCATGAAGGCATTGGTTTAAATTATGTTCTCCCAATTACTTTTTTATTGTCAACTATATCGGTTTCCTTCTCTTTGTAATATTCCTCTTAGCCTTTGAACATATTGTCTAAACCCCACCTAACAATCTTATTGTTGTCAAGCTCCTCTTTAAATAGTCTCTCTCTCTCTTGGGCTTTTAGTAGCTTTTTTTATGTGGGCAAAAACTCAAAGGCTGCCTGAAGCAATCCGTGTGTTTAGTTGGTATGATGGACCCCGTGGAATGGTTGTAGGAAACCATCACAATGCTCTGAACTACGCGAAAATGTTGTCACTTTTAGATTTATAAAAAAGCCTTTTGAACTCAACTTTGACCTCAGAAGAATTTAGATGTTTCCTAAAGCTTATATAACACATTTTTAGATTAAAAATTGTTTTGATTAAATGACTTTTTTGATAACTCAAATTTGTTCTCTCTATCAGAATTTTGACATGATTTTGACAAAAATGCCTTTTTGATTTATGCAAAAGGATATTTTCTTTAAAGAAAGACAATCTCAAAATACAAGAAATAAAAAGGATATTTTTTTCTAAAATCTGGTTTTTTTTTTTCAAACATATGAAAAATAGATTCGCAAATTTAGGTTATTTGATGTCTTTTAACCAAATATTTCACCTTCACTTAAAGTCTCTTATTGTTAAGTCAAAGATCTTGAATTATTTTTGACGACTTGGAACAGTATGATGGCTTTGTTTGGTTACCATTTTTTAACCTTTTTTTATTCGAAACCAGGAGAACACGTTTAATTCTTCTTCTTTTTGTTCACAAAACACATAGATAACATAGAAAATTAAATTTAGAGAAAAATGGTAAATTCCTTTGAATTTATGGTTTGTGTGGTGCTGAACCGAGTGTCAGTTGACTACCCGTCGACCGTGGAAAATCTATCGTCTCATTATTCTGAGACCCATACACAGTAAAAATAGCCACTTGGAAGCCACATCGTAATCATCAAACACCACTTTGACTATATTCCAATAGTCGAGGATTATTTCATTACCACTCTTAATACGAATACATATTAAAATCCTCGATTCTAATACATATTAAACCCAAAACCATCAAGCCATAACTTGGCTTTCTTCAAAATTGGCCTCCTAAGATGAGCACGTCTTCTTGAGCAGCTCCACATGCGATATATTCCCTCGACGGGAGTGAGCTATGCTCGGTAGTGGAATCACCACCCAAATGGGTTACCCCGCACTAGCGCATATCTGATGATCAATTTAAACACACACTCAATCCATCCAGAGTCCTACTTGAATGTCTACATGTGCCCATTCCCATGTCTCGAGTCTCCTTCGACTCCTCCACTTACCTAAGCCATCATAGAAAACATCATTTTCAAAACAAAACTTGTTGTTCTTGAAAATACACTCTGAGTTTCGATGGTAAATATATGGGGTACCCTCGAGGCGAATGTGTTGGAGAACTTCCCAGCTTGGTCATGGTCCTCCTCCAGAAATGATACGTTGGACCGTCTCAACCCCATTCTCCAGGAAAATCATCCACGTGAAATTCCTTTCGCCAATCATGTTTGTTTTTATTGATGTCATGCGCTCCACGCTTTAATTTGCCAGTTTGAGTTGCATATGAAAATGCATTATGCCATTTCATTCATTCATGCTAATATATATAACATATACATACTAACATAATTAATCCACGCCAAACATATTATACAAATTCTCAATCCATTACACCAAAAATTTGCTCACATGGGCTAATTAACAAACACGAGCAATTCAATTGGTCCACTGGCAAACTACATTATCTCACACCGTATTTCTTGAGACGCTTATTCACGTGAGCGGTGAAACCCTCGATTCTTACATTCCGCGGCCACTCTCAACATCGGTTCCACTTGGTGAACCCGAAATCCATAATGCATTTCCGGCCTTGCATCACATCATAACACAATTTCGCCATAAATTACACCCACGAGCCGCCCAGAGCAGTCCACACCTTCTTTGTCACGGACTGTCAAACAGACTCAGCAAATTTTCACATTTCGGTTCCAAGTTTTGGGATTGATCAAACGGCCGTTCAAGGCCTCAACCAACTCAATCATCAACAAAACACTTAAACAAAGGGTAACTTCAAGTAGGATAAAACCCCTACCTCACGGAGTTTGTTGAAACTCCTTATAACCGGTATCCACGCGAAGCCCTCGCTGCATAGAACCACTTTGCTTCTTGGCCCGAAGAAATCCGACGGTCCAATTGCCCGGGATCTTAGAGAGAAGTCACACACTCTCTCTCTAGATTTCAAAACCTAAGCTCAATGTAAACGTTTTTCTCCCTCATGTTTTCTTTTGGCTTTTCAAAAGGAAGAGGATGACACTATACACTCTTTTGTCCTTTTTATCATTTACAAATCAAATAATACCAATCATGTGTCCCTAAAGCAGGATTTCGACATTTGGCACTAATACAAACCCCATCGATTCTATCCTCTCTCTACTCATGCAACATATGTCACATGAGTATATGTTCTCGGTGACATTTTACATCACACATGTCGTTTCTGACACTTGATACTTCGGTGCCTCGCTGATACAAATTGTTTGTCTCGGAATTGATGAAATTGACTTGTTAGCTAGATTTGAGCGATTCGCTGATGAAGTCAGTTTCATCATCCAAGATCCGCATTGATTTTGCAGAAATTACGATTTTGCCATTTTTAGAAAATTCGGCGGGTGCAGAGTCCCCTGATTTACGAACTTCCTAGTGATTGTCTGAATTTTAATCTATTTGATTGTTCTATATAAAAAAAATTTGTAATATAGGAGCCTTTGTTATGTTTTTCTTTGTCAAGGGTTTGATGTCTGAATTTGATCCAAACATTGCTTTGGAGGTGGTGATAACACCCACCAAGATTTTCTTCACTTAGAGCAGCGATAAGTTCTTACATGGTATGTGACATTGAATTTGTAGTGAATAAGACCAACAAGGAATACAAAAACATCAACCTTGTAGAGGACTTTGCTAATTAAGGCGGTTTTTGGGGTTGGATGTGGCCGAAGCCGCTCAAGAGGTTCCCTCAAGCCCAGTCCCGGGATCTCGATGGCTCGAGGGGTGAGGTGTGAGGTGGGTTTTGTCCATATGGTGCATGATACATATGAACCCCGGTGATATGCGAAAGTGTCAGTCATGCTATTTGAGCAACATTTATAAGAGTGACTGCTGATCCAACTGGATTTGATGTATTTCAGAACTTATCTAGCCTGGATCAAAGAAATCTTTTGGCCCACTTCAGCATCAGTGCGGGATGTTGCAAAAACTTTCCATACAAAAGCGCATAAAAGAAAAGGAGGGGTCATTAACATCATTACTATCATTTATAAATGGTGAAGGGTTGAAAAATGCTAATAAGTAATGTAAATACCAAGCATTTTGGGTTCAACAGTGGCAACTTACAAGGTGTCTACTGATCGGAGCTTGGATCAGAATCATATGTAAGAGAGGAAGCCAAGGCCATGAGGGCAACTATCACCAAGAAACTAACACCCTTCTTCATTGCTAGTCAGAATTCTTTGAGTTTTGGTGGCAGAGATTTAAATTTACTGCATAAAATTAGATGTCAATTTATGAACCAGAGTCCTTGGATTAGTCTTTTACTTGCCAACTAGGTAAACAATGCACATAAACTAAAGCAAGTCTTCAGTAAAAAGCAAATAGGTTTATTTATTTAACTTTCAATGATATGAATGGTTCTTCTCTGACTTCTCCCGATTGTTTTGACCTTTTAAGGTTACATATCTTGAAGATTGTGTAAAATAGCTCCAACAAGGTTAGACATCTTCAACTTAGTATCAATTTGCATGCAATTAATTTGTACAAAAAAAATGTTAGAAGGCTATAGATGCTAAAACTGAAGTGAAAGTCAAGTTGCATTAAGTAGTAGCTTATAATCAACCCAGGCATTATGTTTCACCACGATACGAGCACTAAAAACCTCGAATTAGTTTATGGGCAAGAAAATGGAAGATTGTAGAGTAGATGATTAACAAACACTTTTAAACCAAGGCTTTCTTAATTAGAAGAAAACAAAAAGATTCCATAGTTGGGTTGTCAACAACATTCAGAGTCTATGCCTTCCACTTACAAAAAACCAAGAACTTGGGATATAAAAAAAATATCAAATTTATTAGATAGAAGTCCTCATATTAGTCTAGTGTTCTGTCTAGGCTTTAAAATCTTCAATAAATCACTTTAAAAAATATATATTAAAGGTTGAATTCTTCTTCAACTACTATATCCACATCTCATATGTTTTCCATAAGGCTCCATTGGGAATCCCGAAAGTATTAAAGAAAGAAAATATAGAGGAAAATAGAGAAGAAAAGTTGAAGGAAATAAAATTATGAGGATAATAAAAAATAGGCTTAAACTTAATAAATTAATTGAATCTTGAATCTTATTGAATGACAGTTGTACCTTATTGAATCTTGTTCATCTCGGGATGCCAAGCATTGTTATAAGATTGAAATTGCTTTTAAGATTTCCATTTTTGTTGAATTCATGTTTCTAGGTTTGAAGTCTATGATGTTTTGTTTTGGATTCCCACCAAATCTTTTATATGTAAGACAGAAATTCCAATTTCTAGAAAAGAGACAAATCATTAATTTTGGTTACGAAATTGTAATTGATTAAAATCAAAAATTTATTCTCTAAATCGGATAAAAAAAGCGGATTACCTTTGTTGAATCGTCTCATGAAATCTAAATGCCGCGTAAAATTCGTTAAATTCGAGGCAGTTGGAGTTGACATGTTTTGAGGCATCGCGGTTCGGTCTTGAAGTAAAAGCGGTTTTGATCTGACGAAAGTCACATATAACATGTACTCATGTACCATAAAGTGTATAGTGAAAATATGAAAATGGACCCAGTGAGATAACGTCATAGAATGTCAGCGGGAAAGAAGGACATGGTGGTACAAAGGGAAAAGATTGCTGGCCAGTAATAAGACAAAACCTCAACCATTGTTTTATCTTCTCAAATAAAAAGGAAAAGCGTGAAGGAAAGAAAGGGAGAGATACGGTAAGCTGAAATGGCGTTTTTAGTGAGAGAGAGTCTTCCTTCTCTGCAGAAATCTGCCCGATCAGTAGTCGACGATCTTGACAAGAATGCTCTAGCGGAGGAGAAGCCGCGTGGGTGCAATTTATGAGTTTTTGACAAACTCCCGAGGAGGTTTCTCCCTGCCCAGAGTTTTTTATTCTTAGTTTAAGTACTATGTTAATGTTTCGGTTGTGGTTGGGAATGACACGACCGGTTCAATGGAACTGAGCTGGAATCGAAATGCTAGTTGAGACCCACAAGCAGCCCGTATAAGTGTTCCGCAGGACTGTTTCGGGTTAAAAGTAATATTGATGAAGTTTTCTATAAATCATGTATTGGTTTGTTTGGCGGAAATGGCGGAGTGAAACACCAGATTTCACCGTGGCTTAGATAGGTATGCTTTGAAAGGAACAGTAACTGCAGTTTCTTTGTTCCCGAAAACAATGATCACAAAATAATTTTTGTGAAAATATGTGTTTGGTCAGTAGATTTAAATTGGTGCTCGTGTTTGATCATTAGCTCCGGCAGAGCTAATTTTGATGTATGAATTGATTAATTACATGACATGATTGTGATTGGATATTATGTGGATATGTGCATGTTTACATATTTGCATGTGTTATATGAGTTATCGAAATGGCAATACAATGCATTTCATAATACCTTTAAGTAACTAAAGTGGTGATGCATGACGTGCGACGCCCCACAATCCACGGGGTCAGTTGTTTACCGTCAACCGCGGAATACAAGTGGATGTCGGGTTGCAGACGCCACTGAAAATTAGGCGAGTCTCCTTTGTCTGAGGAGCTCTCACCCTAATCTGATACACATATCCTATCTGACGATTGCAATATAATCAATATATCAATCACATAGATATCTGACCACTTGGGCCATAAACAATACTCAATATACATATCAACTATGAATCCAACTATATACCCAATAGTTCTGAGTTCTAAATGTTTTACTCTTATCGACATATATTAAAGCCCTTTCAAAGATTCAATGCATGTAAATATCAGTCAAAGCCAAAGCCACAATCGGCTTTTCTTCACAATCTCGACCTCTAGGGCTAGTCGTCCCTCGCACGCTCCACGTACTGTAAAATAAGGGGTCCCACGGCGGATGAGCTAATGCTTTCGATGGGAGAATCCTTTAAGTGAAACACTCGCGCTAAGTCTTGTGCGATGTTCCCGATTTAAACACGTTCAAGCAAGTAAGCGTCTGCCAGATATGCAGCGGTAACTCGGATCCAGGAGTCCTCACTTGACTCCATCACACTCGCCTAAGAAGCCTCGTATGAGAATTGTTGTTTTTGTTTGTTTATGAACTGAAATGCCTCCGATGTGTATATATATATATATCGATTGGGCCATTTCAGGCGGTACATTATATTATTTAGTTGTGGACTACCCTCAGATGATGAATATCAATTTGGGCGCTCGGAAGCGATTGATATATTTGGTTGTGGACTACCCTCCGATGAATATCAGATTGGTAAAAAGCTCAGGCGATTGATATTTTAAATTTGGACTACCCTCCAGATAATTAATGTTTTTTAAATGACCCTCACGAACCATTTTCTCTGGAGCTCGTATCATGCGCTGCTCATAGTCCTAGGATGTTCCGATGCATATGGAATGCATGTATGCCATTTCCAATACAGTCCCAATCACATGCAAATATATAAACATGAATATACTGCGCCTATTCGAATCCTGCAAAATCATGTTATGTAATTATACAAAGCTCATACATCAAATTAGCTCACTTGGGCTAATGTTCAAACACGAGTAATTTAATTTAAATCACTCGACCAAACACATATTTTCAAAACATATTCTCGTGTCAGCATTCAGAAACGATAAAACCCAGGGTTTACGATTCAAACAGCTCAAACAATTTATCAGTTCACTTTGTGAGCCGCATTCTGGCTATTCCGACCTTTTTTGCGCCCGAGCAAACATTTAATGCACAAATTAACACAAACTGCACCCAAACCTTTCATTACCCATTACACGGTGCTCCACTTTTTTTCAAATTTATATCATGTATCTGGTCCCAAAGATTTGGGACGTGCGACCTCTCACGACCTCATTCATTTCGAACATTTGCAAGAAGTATTTAAGAGGGAATAAACGCCGTGAAACCCGCCTCCACGGGTTGAAATAAATCTGGTACCCGAGAGCTCGCGTAGGCGGTTTTCCTTCTTGCCTGTGCCGACGGTCGGATCGCGTACAAATCTAGAGAGAAGTGCTCTCTCTCTCTAAAACCTCTCAAAAAGAAAGCTACTGGATCTCAAAAATGCCTCTCATGTTTTCTTTTTGGGCTTAATGAAGGAGAAGAAGAACCAGCCATTTATCTTGTTAACAGTGACTTAAATGGCTAAAGTGACCGTTATGTCATACATTACATTTTTGATGTCGGCGCTATCTTGGCGAGTCCATTTTCATCATTCTACTCTCATACCATATGGCACATGAGTACTTGTTATATGTGACTTTGTCACAACCAAGTCTTTTCACGGCACCGAATGTGATGCCTCGAAGCGTGTCGACTCGGGACTATCTCGAATTTGACGAAATTTGCGGTACTGCTAGATTTCACGGGGAGGTTCAATTGTCGGTTTACGTCTAATCCGAGATCTAAGAAATTAATTCGAATTTTTAACTTAAAAATAACAATTTTATAAACAAAATTACAATTTTGCCCTTATTCAGAGAATTGGAATTTCACCAAGTCTTCCGTTCTCCCTCCTTAAAGAATTTGAATCCATTCAGGACATTAACCACTCACATGCGCCTTGCACTCTATCATGCATGTAACAAATCATTCGTCTTAACGACTAAACCCGTGCCTTCATCCCACTAGCGAAGGATAGGTGGCCGCGTAATATCATCGCGCTCAGTTGACTCCTCCACTCCACCACGATGCCTCCACCGGTAACTCCGGCAGCCTCCACGGTCTTGCATTATGAAAACGATCCGCGACTATCGATGATGCACTGCGGTCCCTCTCGAAGGTCGATCCGTGCAACCTCAATCCCGATCCACCACATGAGCTAGATCACGGAGTATATTTTGAGCATAGGCGGGCAAACACCTCGTGGACTGACATGTGGCGATAGCATGCCCGGTACACAGCGGTACTGCCCTCTCGGTATCTCAAAGGTCGATGAACCCGCGGCGATGGCTTCCGGCTTGCGAACTGTGATCCCTCTTGAGCATAGCAGCGAAGGCGTGATCCGACCTCGAGCGCTAAGGGTTGGCGTCGCCGCATCCGCGCCGCTCATACCTGTAGGCTGCGGTAGTGAGAAGTATTTGTCATATCAAGCTCACCTTCTTGGTGTGCCTAATAAGATGGGGACGGAGTGATGGAATACTCGCCTTGGTCAAGATATGATGACCTACACTGGCCTCCTATAGATTATATATGCGGTGCCATCTATATGCTCGCAGTAAGCGATGTTGTGTAAGTAGATTCACTAAGGGCAAGTGCTCTTCCATTTCTTCCCATGAAATCCGGGCGCATGCTGTGACATGTCCTCTAACTTTGTATAGTCTTGTCGGATGACCATACGCTCTCGGGGGTGGAAAAATTTGTACTCATGTCGTCATTTGGAGTGTGCCCGTAGCCTTTTTGGAAACTCTTCCCAGTCTTGTAGCTTCGGGTCCTGACCCGACACTATGGATCACGGTACTCCATGGCCGGACGGCTATCTCGAATGTACAGCCGTAGGAATCTCTCCAAGGCGAAGAAGGTCATCCGCACGGCTAGAAAATGTGCGACTTCGTGAAGCAGGTCCTTTATCACCCATGCAGCGTCATGCTTCCTGGCTTTGCATCCGCGGCAAGTGGAGCCATGAGTCCAGCGTGACGTGCTCCCACTTTCACTTTCGAAAGCCACCTCGATGGGTACGAAGCCAGCCTCTTGGCTTAGTTCCTCGGCCCTTAACACAGACATGAGACATCGTCGAGACAAGTCGTGTTTCTTCATTCCCCTCGATAATATTGGCAGAAAGATACGATGCATCTTTGTATACACGGGTGCCGCAATAGTCGAAGCGATTGAAACTCCACGAGAATCTCTCCTCTCAAATCGGTCAAGCTGAGGAACCTGGCCTATGCCCTTATATAGAGCTACCATCTATGTGGATGGTCGACCCTCGTCACCGTACCTGGTTGTACTCGGTCACGATGGACACTATCTACCCGTCACGCCTTTGGGACTCGATCACTATACTCAACAGAGACGGTGTAGCCACTAAACTCCCCAAGGTACCCTGAGTCTGCTCTTTGTATTGTAGCCCAAACTGTCCCACAGTCTCGAGCATCCGCCACTCCCGAGAAGCTATACTAGCCAACGCTCCTCGTGACTTCCGACTGAGTCCATCGGCCTGCCATTTACCTTACGGGATAGTAATGCAGTGAAGTCATAATCCTCTAGAACTCCGTATCCATCACCGCGCGTTTGCCTCATATGAGGTCCACTTTCACAAATCTCTTGAACTTTATGGTGCAGAGTGCAGCGCCGAGCTCCTGCGCCATATAAGTAGTGGCGCCAAATCTTGACGGGAACTAAGCCTTGACTCCATGTCGTGTGTGGGGAGTGAAAGTGCACTTCGTGATTCTTGGTAGGCGGGAACCTAAGCTACTACCTCTGGTGCATCAAAACATCCCGATCCGGCCTGAGGCATCTGATACACTTGTACCCCTGTCCCCACTGTCAGGGACTTCTCAGAGATACGAGAAGTGAAGTAAGTCTCTCTTAATCTTGGAATGCCTTCGCGTGGTCATCCCTCAAACTTGACCTCCTTCGAATTTGACTAATTCATAAATGTTTGCTATCTGAGAGGCTCCCGATTAATCCTCTGTGGCACTTCTAGCCAATCCCGAGAAACTTCATTATCTCGAAGGCGACTTGGTCTCTCCCAGCTCTACATCATTGCCTCGACCTTCTCTGGTGGTGACACTCACGATGCGACACCACGTGTCTCGAATCTCACCTCGGTAAGCGAAACTGGCACTTACTGAACTTGGCGCATTCCTGGCGGTGATCTCTCGTCTTGTAAGAAAATTGATGCTCATGCTCCCTGCGGCGGGAGTGAATCAAGATATCATCCACCGAAATTCACGTTCATGATCTAATGGGTTGAAATATCCTATGCATGAGATCCATGAATACGTGGCGCGTTAAACCGATCCGAGCATCGCGAGTAAACTCCAGAAGTGCCTACTTGGCGTTTCTAAATCTTCTTAGGGATATCCGTGCTCCCACAACCCTCGGTGATGGTATTAACGGTCTTTAAGTCTATCTTAGAATAGACTCGCTCCTCTGTGATCAAACAAATCAGTGATCACCAAGCGATGGTCTAGATTCTTGATAAGTAACCGAGTTCAAAGTAATCTTTAGTCAATGCCGCAGTCGAAGGGTCTTGTCACTTCTTCTTCATAAATAGAACCGGAGCGCCCATAGTGAAGTGCTGCCGGTCTAATGAGCCACTTGTCCAATAGCTCTGTGGCTGGACTCACGAGTTCCTGCAACTCAGCCAGGTGCCATCCCATGGTCGTAGAGATGGTTGAGAAATACTGGTGTAACTCGATGCAGAAGTCTAAAAATCCCCATGTGGAGGTAGTCGGGTAACTCATGCGGAAAAACGTCCATGCTCGCACACTACTCAAGGTAGATCTAAATGCGGTCTCCTCGTCCTCTAGGAATTGGCTCGCTAAGCCAACCCGTGCGTCCTTGACACTTGGACTCATATCTTTGTAAGGCCAATGTCATGCCATCTCCTGAGCACCACCCGCGAGGTACCGTCCTGCGTGTGGCGGTAACTCTCCTACTCTGTCGATAGCGATACACTGCATGGTATCATTGATCCATCACAAGGATGACCTTGAACTCGACATGTCGTGATCCTCGGGTCAACGTGGTAGAGTCCGAGATCTCCTAACTCATGACCTACGACATATCATTACTATTCACCAAGCCACTAATCCCTAGGGAACTCACATAAAGGCTCCTCTAAGGTCTCAGCCTCTAAGCCAGAAGCAGATCCTGGCCCAGTCACTTGTGATGAAAGAATGCGAAGCACCCGAGGAATCAAATAACACTCTAGCCCATGGCGAGATAACCTGCTTGATACCGTATGGCTGGGCGTCTGGCGACTCGGCTGTACTTGGTCTTGGCCGAGCGTAGACACACCCCTGACCCTGATGTCTTTTGCTGTGGGCCCTGGGTCTGCTCCCCCATGCGTGGCCTCTCGGGCTGCACCGTGAAATGTGGGGTGCTGGGTGTGGCTCCCTGAAATTTGGCGGCCTCTCTGGCCTGTGCCAGTGATGTGGAGGAATGTATTGTATCCTCTCTGTCTGCTCTGTTGGGGCCCGTGATGTCCCAAAACCACAGGATCCACGTCTTTGAGACGATCCGTCTGTATGTCAGCTGACAATGGTAGCACATACATCCTTTGTGCCGCTCTCATCATCTGCACGGCCGGGCGACTCTCATCATCCACGGCAGGATGGCCGTGACTCTGAGATCTCTTCCTTGAACTGAGAGGCTCTCTGCCTCTTCCCACTGCCTAGGGAAGGCCATTTGTCCTTCCTCTTACCCTTTAGCTACTTAATCCCGAGTGCTTCGAGCATCCTCCCCAACTCTCTCTCTATGGTGAGGCTGTCAAACCATGGAATCCATATCCGTGGCGAAGTCTTCACGATCACGGCCCGAATGGACAACTTCAGTCCATTCTCAAATCTCTCACCTTGGCCGTAATACGTGGCGCGTAATCATCGACAAATCGGGCTAACTGCGTGGATCTAGCCACGCAGTCCATCAAGTCCCTTCGCCCCACAGCCCGGCTCACAGGAACTCTTTGAGCCTTAACGCCCTCGTAGTCCTGCGGAAAATACTTGCATGACGGCTCTGAAACTATTCCACTGTCATAACCTCTAAGTCTCTAGAAGTCTAACCCATCTCCACCATGTACCGAGCCTAAGCCTCTATGGCTGAAATGCAACTAACCTGATCCTGGTCGTATCGGAGGTGATCTATAGCCCTCGTCACGTTCTCGTCTACGCGTAAACCAATGATGCGCCATATCGAGATCTCCCCCAGTGAATGTCGGAGGATGGTGCGCTCTAAATCTCTGGAGGTTACTAGGACCTCCCTGACTATCTGCCACACTAGCCCGTGCGATAGCAGCTGCTGCAACACCTACAGCCTCTACAAAGGCCTGCTGATCAAATACGAAGTGAATTTGGTCGAATGTCGGTGGTGCACGGCAGGCGCCAGGTGGGCGACCTCGCGTCCTCTCGCCTACCCCAGCCATCTACACAATCAACCTGGCATTCAATATACAATAGGTATCTCAAAGGCATAAACACGACCCTGAGACACTAATCACATACACAAAAACCGATTAATATATATCAAGTTCCTATTTTGAAGCAATGCGGAACGGAATTTATCCACAATTAATCATTTTGATCCACAAAAATTTTATTTTTGAAAATTTTATTTTTCGAAAATTTTATCTAATTTTATTTGATTTTATTTAATTTAATAAAAAAAAAATTTCGAAAAATTTTGTGATGAACAGTGTTCATGAACCGGGTCCAAATGGTGACTCAAAAACATCACCGAGTCGAAGAAGCCGGTCGAGAAAAACCAAGGCCAGTTGCCGCAGGCACCGGTGGCCCAGTAGCACTTCCAGGTGCATAGCAGCCGCGCCAGTAGCGCCGCGCGCCGGGCGATATGTCGTGGGCGGGCTGGCGGGTGTCGTGTAGGAGCCCCACCGCGTCTCGCGGCCCAAGCGCCCGATGTGGCGCGCCTGGCGCGCCATGCCGCAGCCCATTGTAGGTGTCGCGGGCGCCGTGCCAGGCCGTGGGCTTCGATGGCCGTGTCCGTGGCTGGCCGCGGTAGTGTCATGGCTATGGTTGTCTACCCGACCAACCCATTGCTTGTCACAATACACAAATCTTTGCTATTGTGGCCACAGCCTCTTGCGGTTGCAATACACCCTCTTGTGTTCTGATCAAAATCCTTCCTTGAACCGACCACCCCAGCCACCTAGGTTGCAATGCAAACCCTAATTGTGATACAATCCACCCTCTCTGTCTGATTTAGGCGTAGCCCTTCAAATTTATTTGCACCAAAATTATTTATTTATTTTTTTCATTATTTATATATATATATATATATATACATTATTTCATTAGCTGGAAAATCCTTAAAATCATTTTTGGACACTGAATAAATTTATAATTTATTTTCTTCACTTTCTTAAATTTCACACACACCTTGTAAAATCCTAGAAAATTATTTTCTCCTCCTCTTAACCAAATAAATTTATCAAATTTATTTTACTGCCTAAAATTTCTTCTCATTTCCAACAAACCAAATAAATTAGCCAAAATTTTTTATTTTTATTTAATTTTCTTCAGTTTTACACTGTAAAACCTTAAAAATTAAATTTCCTCACCTCTAAACCAAATAAATTTATAAAATTTATTTTCTTTATTCTATTTTTTTTTCCAGTTTTACACTGTACACTCCAAATATATATATATTTTTTTCTAAATATTTTCTAACACATCCATGTGCTAAGCACCAAGCACACATACAATCTCACACATGAAACAAGTCATGCACCAAACAACTATTCTCTTACAAGTACAAACCATGTTATACACGCAATCACACGAACACCATGCATACGAGTGTTCATTCAGTGATTTCTGGGCAATTTCCTGCCCTAAACTCAACATCGAACCACACCTAGTGGTGATGTTCTTACTCGTGTAACTGGCCCAAATCCTCCAACCTTTGGGTTTCCATACATAGATGCTCCACATTAAACCACCTAGTGGTGATGGATACCCCAGGCTTAGGGCTCCTAGGCGTTCGTATGCCTAAAAGCTCGTGCAGTACGGCGCGCCCCGTCCAGGGGTCGGGTTGATACCGTCAAACTACCTTGGGCTAAGTGGATGTCGGGTTACCCCGCCACTTGAGAGAAAATCGGGCGAGTCTCCTTTGTACGGGGGAGCTCTGCAGATACAATACACATATCTGTCCCAAACGGTGCAATATAATCCAATATATCCAATCCCACACATGGGTAATAGACCACTTGGGCCCATAAACAAAACTCAATATACATACCAACTATGAATCCAATTATATACCGATAGTTTACAAGAGTTCAAATGTTTATATATACAACATATATTTAAAATACTCAAATTCTAATACATGTAAATGCTCGTCAAAAGCCAAAGAGCCTGATAAGAACTTTTCTTGTCTCGGCCTCTGGGCGAGAACGCGTCCCCTGCATGCGGCTCCTTTATTGCACAATAAATAAAGGGTCTACGGCCGGTGAGCTAATGCTCGATGGGAGAATCGCCCAAGTGGGCTACTCACCACTAAGTGCTGTGCAATGTTCCAATTTAAACACACATTCAAGCAAATGCATGATCCACCTACTTTGAATGTATCTACACTGTTCTTCGGATCTCGAGTCTCACTGACTCAAATCCACACTCACTTCCAAGCCTCGTATGAGAATTGTTGTTTTGTTTGTTTGTGGACGACCCTCTGATATGTATATATATATATATATATCAATTGGGCAACTCCGACGATTGATATATTATTTGGTTGTGGACTACCCTCTGATGAATATCAATTGGGCCGCTCCGACGATTGATATTTTAAATTTGGACTACCCTCCGATAATTAAAGTTTTTAGACAACCCTCCGAACCGTTTTTCTCTAGACTCGTATCATGCACTAACTCTTATAGTCCTAGGATGTTCCAGGTACATAGCTAGAATGTATGTATATTTGTTTCCAATCTGAGTCAACTCACATGCACAAATATATAAACATGGAATATACTCGCATAAATTCCGAATCTGAATCCTCTTATGTAATTCATACAGCCTGCATACATCAGAATTAGTTCCACTTGGGCCTGGCAATTAAAACACGAGTAATATAATTTAAATCCTTTCATTAAACACATATTTTCACAAAAGCATATTCTAAGTGTCATGTTCAAAGAACCGTTAAAACCACAGGGTTCTTGTTTAACCTCAACAATTTATCGGGTTGCACGAACTTTGCGACTCTGACCATTCCGACCTTTTACGCCGCAAACAAAACATTTAGTATTCTGTTAACACAAAGCGCACCCAAACAGCCACGTGCCACTTTGCAGTTGCTCGGCCTTTGTTTCAAAATTTATATCAATACGATTGAGGGGTTTTGGGACGATCAACCTCTACGGCCTCATTCATTCAAACATTGCAGTATTTAAAAGGGGAATAAAGCATGGTAGGGAAAACCCTACCTCTCGGAGTTTGAGGAAACTCCCTAAATCCGGTACCCACGCGGAGCCCTCTCTGCGTAGAGCAGTTTCCCTTCTTGCCCCGAAAACTGCCGACGATCGGATCGCGTACAAATCTAGAGAGAAGTGCTCTCTCTCTCTAAAACCTCTAAAAAAGAAAGCTACTGGATCTCAAAAATACCTCTCACGTTTTCTTTTTGGGCTTAATGAAGGAGAAGAAGAACTTCTTCACTATCTTTGTCTTTGTGACTTAAATCAGACAAAATGACCAGTTATGTCACTTATTCCCGGTTTTGATATTAGAGCTGTCAGCCGTCCATTTCATCATTCTCTACTCCTTACCACTTATGGCACATGAGTACTTGTTATATGTGACTTTAAGTCACAACCAAAATCTTTTTCTTTAGGAATAGCGATACACAGAAAAAACGTGTCGACTCATTTGTCTCGAGGGTGATGAAATTTTACATGCTAGCTGAATTTCGGAAGTTCCGGCGGTGAAATCCACGTTTCGTCATAGAATCAAGTCGGTCAGGGATTTTTAACCGAAATAACAATTTTGTAAACAAAATTACGATTTTGCCCTTATTCCAGAAATTTGAATTTCTCGGGTCTTATATGACATGGAAAAATTGAAAGAAAAATGAAAAAGTTTTTGAAAGGAATTTCCGCGGGATGTTTAGGAATGGGGTTGCGGAGGCGGTCAAACGGATCGCATTTCGGATGAGGACCATGGCCCATTTACCGGAAGGTTCTCCCGAGCACATTACCTTTCGGGTAGTCCGTTTTTACGATACTTGATGGTATAGTTTCGAAAACAACAAGATTGTTTGAAAAAAATGTTTCCCGTACATGGCTTAGGCGGTGTGAGGGTACAGTGAGGGCTCGGGGTATGAGGTTGATCATGTAGACATTCAGAGTAGGATCATGTATTTTCTTGAATGTGTGGTTAATTACTAGACATTGCATATGCATAGGTGGAGAGCAGCCCACTTGGGGTGATTCCACTGCGAGCATTAGCTCACCACTGTCGAGGATATTATATTTGGTGCAGGGACGACGAGTAGACGGCATGTCATAGAGCATTTAGAAGAAAGCGGTTTAATGGCTTTGGTTTTGTGATTGTATACATGTATTAAATTCTCTAATTTTAATATATGTGTTGTATAAAGAAAATTGATTAACTCTTTTGGAAACTATCTGTGGTTGTTGTATCTGATGAGTATAGTTATTAGGCCCAGTGGTTGTTTCTCATGTTGTGATTATATTAAGATTTTGCTTGGGGCGGATTTCATGCGAGTATTGTATTTGGGTAGAGCTCCCATTACAGGAGACTCTGCCGGGTTACTACGAAGTGGTGTCGGGTAACCGGAGCATCCACTGTATTCATAGGATTGACGAATTTAGTCAGGACCCGAGTTTAGGCGTCACATTATAGAACTCTTAACACTATATTTTCTTTGAATTTGAGCTTCTTCAATTAATTCTAAATATGCATTTGTACGATGGGATTTTGCTGAGGGCAATTTTGAAAACCGGAAGTGTAAGTTGTATAGTATGTATATAAAATACAAATATAGTATATTTTTGAAACTTTCAAAAACAACTAATTGCTTCTGTGGGGACAAATAGTAAGCCACTAAACAACGCAAAATGGGCTTGCTCAAAATAGTAACAAAGCATAAATGTAAAAGCCACTTCTTAAGCTAACTCTCCCGACCAAATGTCACATTGTTGTCCCTTGATGAGGCTTGGATTGGAAAGTAGAGAAGAGTGATACCTCTTTGATGGGAATGTATCCGTTGTTGGATAGGAGACCGCAAGCTTTCCACGAGACCTTGTACTCCGATTTATTCACAGAACATAAGTTGGAAAGAAAAGAAAAAAGAGGAAAAAAGTGACCAGTTGAAGCATTTTGAAAATTACACCTTCATCAAAATTTCAAAAGTGTTCTTTCTGGCTGTATTTGGATTCTACACTCTCTAAGATTTCCAACGATACCAAAATTACATAAAACGGAGTTCGGATGAAAAAGTTATGGTTGAAAGCTTGTCGGTACAACAGATTGGTCGAAATTTTACGCATATTCTTAGTTTTTTATCATAAAATTTTTTGCAGACAATTTTTATTTATTTATTTATTTTTTAAAAAACAACATAAAAGACAAAATTGATACAGTGCTGTACAGTGCCTCTACACTAGGGTTGCGAATATTTTTTGTATAAATCCATATTTTGTATTTTTTTATTTGAAATTTCAATTCTATTGAAACCTTCTAGAATAAATTGAATTTCACTTTAATTTAGGCTTTTTAATAACTACTTATTTCAGGTTTAAAAGTTCTTCTTAGTATATGAGTTATATATATACTATAATTCTTGTCATTGTGGAAGCACTTGTTATTTTTCGGATATTGGAATAATGCATGTGTTGTCTGAGAAGCCCATTTTGTTTTATGTACTCTTTTCTACCGAGGAGTCTAGGTTTTAAAAATGGTCGAGTTTGTATCTTACAAGTTATCATTGGTGGAGTTCTTTTCCGACAAGGTATTATTCTAATTTGAGTTCAATGTTCATTTAATACCTTGAAAATTACCACACTAGCACTCATCAAAATAATAAATCAATGTCTTAGTCTACACTACAACAAAAATGGTTTTATCAAACATTTGACTTATGTCGTAATAGGCAAAAAAAATATCACTTTAACTTTATACCAACATTTTTACGAAACGTCGCTTATATATTTGTAGGCGTCTTCACTTTGGTCTATTACATGAAAAAGAAGCAAATGTTGGTATATGTACTTTAATGACGTATCGTGCGACATTTTGAAGTGTTGTTAGAGTACCAATTATGTGTTTATGAAGCTACATAGCTATTACGACATGTTATTATGTCACTTAAATATACTATTTCGATACTTCCAAGTGTCACCATATGATTTATTATGATAGACCGTATGACATTTTAAGTGATATTAAATCGAGTCATTTACAAAATTAATGTGTCGCAATACATCGCTATAATGACATGTTGTTGTATCGCTTAAGAACATAGCATGTTTGAAACTTTGAGATGTGTGTATTATAGTTATTATAATATGACTTCTAACACATTTTTTAAGTGTTGTGACATCCATTCAGTTAAACATTATTATGCGTCATTTGTATATTGTGATGGCGACATTTGAGTAGTGTTGTTTGAGACATAATGTTTGATGTACTACAGTTGTCACCATAATCTGTCTTTATGATGTTACTATTGACATTTGTAAGTGTTGCTAAAACAACTCAATTCTGACATTATTACGTGTCATAATATATATCTCTTTATGACATGTGATTGTATTTCAAGTATAATGTTTTAAATAACACAAATGTTTCCATATTTATTACAATAGTACTACTTACGTTTTTAAGTGTTGATAAAACGACTCAATTTAACATTAAATATATTGTAATACATTACGCAACAATGATACTTTTATTACGTGAGAACAACATAATGTTTGATACTTACAATTGTCGGGATGTCGATTTATTATGATATTAATCTGCCGTTTGTGATACTTACATAAGTGTCGTTATGACAATTTGTCATAAATAATTGTATTAGACACATTTAAAATATCATTATTCATCATCCTTTACGCATATAATTGTCATTTATCATTATTATTAATCTTTTACCTATATATAAAGTAATTAATATATGTATACCATAATGATATTTATATTAATTGAAATAGAGAAATTGTCAATAAAATACGATACTTGTAAATAAGAGTATTAATAAGACATTTAAATTTATCAATAAAAAAGTTTATATAACGATATAAATTAAAAATAAAACAATGCTATGCCATTAACAATATCAAAGGCATTATCCGCATGCCTAATCCAACACACATAAGTCAAATATCTAAATCAAATAAAAATAAAATATTAAACTATATAAATTAAACTAAGCAAAGTATTTCTTCAAATCGCACTTCTTTGGTTGTAGCACCATCACGCCTTAAGAATACATCTGGTTAATTTATTTACATGAGCCGTCAAAATTGCAACTTGTTGTGCAAGCTCCTTGTTGGGCTCATTCATTTGTTCTTCACTAGCCTCTTTCTCAAACATTTTGAGACTGATTTTGAAACCCATTCCTCGAACATGACCATTTTTATCTGGACCAAGGACTTTAGAAATTGCATCTTCTTTCAAAGGAACTATAACTTCATTCGCTTTTAGAAGTTTCCCATTTTTCTTCATCGACAGTTAAAAGTTGTTCAATTTTTTCCTACAAAATGAATTCAGTCTAAATACATACAAATATCAACTAAGAATTTAGAATTATTCAAAATAACCAAAGAGTAAGAAAATAAATTTGCTAGTTGTCACAGATTCAAGATACATGCGATCCGTCTCGCGTTTCGTGATACTTCAAAAGATCTTTATTTGTCTGGTCGACGCCCATTTTTCCTTAAACCGTAGTAAAACACAAAATTAATCATCACTTCAATTCAATTTCAAATAAATAAATAACATTTCAAAATCGATAATTCAAAGGGAAAGAAAATAAAATTATCGATAGTAAAATTAATACCTCTCATTTTAAATTTTCGAAAGCATTATGAAATAGTCCCGTAAGTATGTGGCATTTTCATATGCGACCTTATGTCTCACTCCCTTTCAACTTATTCCCATTATAAGCACATATAATAAAAAAATTGTTATATCTAATAAAATAATATACATATTACTTATATTTTTAAGTTAAATTCAGACGCTTATCGAAATAATACCATTTCTCTACAAGCTTACCCCATTGATTCGGCCTACATCGAATCCGGGTTAGCCTTTAATCCTCGCGCAAAGTTGAGACATTTGTTAAAATACTCAACATACAAACTATTCAATATCCTCAACACGGCCGACTTCACTAAGAACCCATCATTCTCGCTTCGTGTCAAATCAAACTTGACTAAAAGGAAAAAAGTTTTCATTAGTGTAAGGGAAAAAACAAAGAAAGTGAAAAGAATTCAAAATATCTATCAAATAAAATTACCATAATAACATCCCATATTTTGTCTTTAGTTGTCAGAGGAACTTTTCTCCAATCAAAAAATTCATGAGTGTTCTTTTTTTTCTCGCTACGCTTCCACAAATGTATTCAAGCTCACCATCATCCACACACTAATTTAAACTATTGAATTTTACAATTAGTTTTTCTCCGTGGTCTAAACCCCATATGTCAAGAAGTATTGTTCGACCTCGAGTATTACATGGCTTCTCAATATTGGTTGTGCAATGAAAATTAAATTAAATTAATCATATTAATATAGCCAATGATAGGCAGGAGACACATGAATAACAGGTTAGTCATAAATATTATGGAGTTGTTGAGAATCCTCAATAGAACTTAAAGTAATACCTTCAACATGAAATAAATAAGTAATTGTGCAATGAGTACCCAGCAAGCATGTTGTATCACAAAATACTAGCCTAATCTTAACATGTCTATCCCTTATTGGATTTATCGATACCATGTAGCATCAACATGTGACCCAAGGAAATAAAAAACTAAACAAATTTAGTTCCTCATTCATCTATCTACAACTAATTAAGTTGGGAAATGAAACCAATAACCCGAATTGATATATGAGGGGTTATGTAAGCCTAATTAGCTATGAAATAAAATGAATCCAAAAAATAGCTTGGGCTTAGTTCTACCAGTTTCTAAAAAAACAACAGTATCTTGAAATGACATCTTTTTAAAAAAAAAAAAAAAAACTGAGATTTCAATTCAGAGTCTTAATATTTTAGTCTTCTACTAGCCAACATGTCTAATATAATGCTTGAGTCCTCATAAATAACATGAAACAAATATGACTGTGCACGTTTAATCTTATTCAATCACTAATTCTGTAGTAATTAATATTCATAAATAATTAATAATTATAACATGTTTCTTACTAAAATTAATTTTACAGATTAATAAAATAAAGAGAACATGCTTTTATAACGAAACTTACACAGTGATTACAAGATTGAAACAATATACCTTTTGGTGCTTTGCATATAAAAAGAAATTAGAACTATTAATAAAATGATGTTCCCTCAAAAAATTCAGAAGAATCAAATATGTAAAAATTTATATATATATATATATATATATATATATATATATATATATATATATATATATAGTTAAAAATTATTCTTAATTTTTAAATATATTTTATTATAGTTATTGTTCTATGGTAAAAGGTGAAAAGCTGATAAATGTTGTCTCGATCCTTAAGAACAAATGACTCCGACTTAAAATACAAAGTTACTAAATGCAAATACACACACACACACACACACACACACACACACACACACACACATTACTTACATATATATATATATATATATATATATATATATATATATATATATACAATTTGTTGAGATTGTACAAATACACATTTGAGATTGTGACATACTTAGCTAGCAAAATTTCTACAAAGTTTTTTTTTGGTTTTCTATATCTAAAACTTAATTTTTACATTTGAACAAGAACGGATGGGCTCATGTGGTGATTTTGATGGGATTAACACTCTCTCATAGAAAGGTCCTCCACTACCAACAAATTAAAGAACATTTTGTACTCCTACCCTTGAATCTATGAAACTTGTTGGGAATATTTGTTGTAATTTTGGATCAATGTATATATCGATAACTTTGTAGCTTTATCCATATTACTTTGATTTTTTTTTCTCCTCTATATTACTTTATATTATGTGTACATTTTCACAATTATATTGTTATATCGTGATTTATAATAAATGAAATTAATGAAAATACAGATTTTTAATGTGATAAAAATGATGACACTTTAATGAGTGTCATTCTAAAACAAAAACATAGAAAATCAATGACACCGAATAAGTGTCATAAAGCTAAGTTATTAGATCAAAATATTATGAGTAAAGAATGATCGTTTAAATGAATGTCATATAGTTTGATTCACAAAGATGACGTCAAAATAAGTGTCATTGTGTGTAAATCCTCCATACAATGGTACCGAGACCATGACTTTTTAGGGAAGCGTCATTGTAACTCTTCAATGACGCATTAAATGTGTCATTGATTAAATTTTCCTCAGGAAGCGGAACTCGTGCCTCGCATGTTCAAGCAGGCTTCCGAAAAGTACTCTCATGAATAGTCTCGCGAAAATCATCCCATGTCATAGTCTTCGTGGTTCCGAAGTCGGACCTACTCCCACCAAACTGGACTCACCCCCGTCGAATGAAGCCAGCATAACCGAGAGTGATCCCCAGGTGACCCCAGTCCTGAGAATCCTCCTAACTGACGAAACCAATGGTCCGCTACCACTGAGTCCCTCCTCCCGTGAACGCGCTGAGGATGATGTGCTCTTGAACCTCCGGAGGTTACTAAGACTCCATGACCCTAAATGTGATCACTATATGTAGCGTTGGCTATCGCAACACCCATGGCCTCTATGAAGGCTTGTTGATAAAAAACAGTTGGCGGTCGACCATCGCCCCATGGACGACCTCTACGCCCTCATCCTCTACTTGCCATCTATACAAGTCAAACAACAAGTTTAGAATCATTTTTGTGTCCTACTATTAGCGCACAAGCCAACCAATAATAGACCTAATATCCTGAACCATCCGTTCGTTTCTCGAACTCCTAAGGTTACGTTTCTCAACCCTAGTGTTCGCATTTCCTATATACATCCTACCACATATATAATTCATGCAATTTGTAACACACAATGATGCAAATATAATCAAAACATACACAAGAAAACACATAATGCATGCTGTGATCTAATATTGTCCCGTGGACTCCTAGGTATCCTCCTACCTAGACCTTGATACCAAACTATGGTTTGGATATCAATTTTCGAGCACTAGGTAACTCTAACTCAAGCTCCAACACCAAGCTATACCAAGCTGTGATGTTCCTACATATTAACACCATGTCCTAGACCCATGCCCCACCAAGCCCTAGGTATTCGTATACCTAAGCTTTGATACCAAGCTGTGACGCCCAAAAACCTGGGGGTTCTATTGACCACCGTCAACCTGGGAAACCTGTGTGTCTCATATCATGAGACCCATACATGAGTAAAATGATCCAATAGGGCCCATCATCCATACTCATCCATACAATTACAAGACCATACATTTCTATGGATCCAAGAGTTATTACATCACTCTTAATACAAAACATATATTAAAACTAGTTCATTCTAATATACACAAACAAGTAACTGTTAGCTACATCCTACTCGCTTCATAATCCCTCTAAGAGCTGTCTGTCTCACCTGTCCCAGACCCGAAAAGGTCCCACGATGGGGTGAGCTAACGCCTAGTAGCAGATAACCACAAGGGCTACTCCCACCTAGGTGCACACATGCAAATGATCATTTCTACAAATAAACAAACCACCGATCCGCGCATACATGCATCCTATCTTGAAAAACGTTACACGCATGTATGAGATGATACTCACATACCATGGATCGTCAACTCCGACTCCACCACGCAAATGCAAGTGCCAATGGGAAATCAACACGAGTCGGCCCCACTCCCCATCTCACAACCCGTAGTCTATGGATATTTATTTAATCGCTTCGTGTCTTTGGGTAACATAACTTTCTGTTCACCGCGGTGTCTTACACTCCTTCGGGTTTTTCCCGAAGTTTCATAATGGGATGGGAGAGGACAGTCATCACTATTTTGAAACTAACTGCTAACACTTAGGTTTTTGGGCGGAAGGTTTCAGGTTGGTTCTTCTAGGAGTTGAAATTCTTTTGATACTTGAATTCCTGCATAGTACATACAATTTCTTGGAGACAAATTATTAGTGATTTGATGACTCTTGTTGAAGGTTGGGTTTTATCCCCTCACATTTTTTGAAAAACTTTTTGTTTTATGGATATATGTAATTCATCTTCGTTTAGATTATTTATTCTTCCTTCATTGCAAGTGACTAGCAATGTGTCGGTTTGGGAGGATTAATACCCAAAAAGCGCTGTTTTATACCCTTTAACACTCTCTATGTATGTTTTGAGCACCAGGTAGTAATTGAATGTTTTGAGCACTTTTGTGTAACGATCCACCAATCCAGCTAAGTACACAGACTCAGCAATGCCACAACTCAAATTCGCAACAGCTTTATTGTTTTGATGACTATTATCTTGATGAAACACATCCAAGCCAAGAGAATCCAACAAAGTTCCCGTGAGCCTAAAAACAATAAGAAAATATGGTTTATAATGATGCACAAGCCTGTCACTACAGTGGCTGCACCTTCAACCTCTCATAAATTTCCCACAAACCTTTCCGCTTTGACTTTTTGATTTCGATTTTTCTCCCACTTCTCCCCACAACAGCAGTCATGAGCAGAGATTCTGCAAAATCTTGATATGGGCCTCAAGCAAGCTTACAAAAAAGTCCTGTTACTCGTGAAATTAATATTCTGACATTCAAAGCCAAGAGGCTTCGTATTTTCTCTCGTTTTCTTCCCTTCTCTAGACAGCCAAACAATCTGAGAAGATATATTAATCCAAATCTTCCTTCTGGAGTAAAGGAAAATCAGTGAAGTTCCTCGATTTGCATGTGTGGGTTTTCATGTTTTTAACTGAGGTGATTTTCACCATTAATATTTTTTTCAAACATTATTTAACCCTTCAAACACTTGAACGATTCGTGATTTGATAAGCTTATGACACCCTTTAAAATCCTGGGGTCCTGTCATCATCGTCGACTTTATGAACTGAAAAAGTTTCTCATGATCATGATATCCATATTTGATAAAATGATCTCAATATGTCATCATCATCCATATCATCTTGATATCACTTAAAAAAGACCATGGCTTCTCATAAAATCCAAGAAGTTATTACATCACTTTACCATAAAAACATGAGAGTGAAACTAAGATTGTTTAATATATACATAAATAAGCACGAATGTCACATCTCGGCCGTTTTCATAATCCTACGTCTTCGGCGGAGTTACTGTTCGCTTGTACACCGTCCCACATTGGTACAACCCCACACGGATAGTCCCGGCAGAGATAATTTATTATATTGTTCCACTTTAGGCATTACGCAAATGATCATTTCACAACAACTCAACAATCAATCCACGCACAGATGTTGAACCTGATCATGAAACTGACATGTATGAGACTTTGAGACAAACTTACACCAAGGTCAACCTTCTCCATCCATCAATTCAATGGAAAAATATGGAAAATGACGATCAGTCATCTAACTGATCTCACAACCAGATCTAATGATTGATTATTTAATCGTTTGTCTTTCGGGCAAATGGTAATTTTTCTGGGTCCACCACGGAAGTCTCACCTTCCCATGATTTTTTCTGGCTGACTGCGGATACGCCATTCAACTGAAAGTTTCTTGTAGCTTTTCAACTGAGGCATCTTATCCCCTTACGTTACGCCACACTGATTTCATTTTCCATTTCACGGTAACACCAGGAACCAATCTGATTTGTCCCATTCCCAAGCCCATTAACATCCAACACTAAACTAGGTGCCAACTAAGACACAAAACATTTCATGTAATGGTGAGTTATCTGACAATCACTGTAAATGCAATTTTATAAGGTCACGCACTCTCAAACCCATGACCAATGTATGAAGATCTCATGACATTCGACACCAGACACTATCTCAAAGCGGCGAACACTGACAAATCGACTGCACACAACATTTCTATGACATTAACATATACAAATTCATGGCAATATTCCAATATGATCAAACTGCCATACTACAACAAGGCGTACCACATTCTTTCTAATACTCATTCAGCTCATTCATGTCACCATTACTCATTCTGCCACGGGTTAAATAATCTCAAACTGTTTATTTAGGTGGCACACAATTCATATTCCAGTCGGCACATAGTATACAGTCACACTCATGGTTAACCCTAATGTGATATAATTATTTTCCTGATCTTGATTCACGATATGATCACATAATTTCATTATTCAATGATATTATTAATTTATGATTATCAACATTTATTTATCTATTCATAACCAACATACTTCGCTCCCAAAATATCCGGACTAATAGAAAATCCAGTTTTTGTAAATCATCAATACAAAAATCCAATGACGTGATTCTTTACCAAACACATGTAGGCCCCAAGCATTATTACAAACTGAGTTCTAAACGGTTCTAAACAGAACTGACTATTTCAACTGATCCAGATCAAATTTAATTGTTCAACCCAAGATTTGGCTGGAGAATTTGATCTTTGGTTAAATTTAGATCAACTGATAGAGTTTCCAGAAGCCCTGCCAGAACATGCTAACTATTCGACGGTGAAAGTTACAGAGCCAATCCAAAGCGATACACCACAGTGGTGGTAAACATAATAACATTACATTCTCGCTGATTTTATCATCTCAAGCATTAATGTTCTATTTTGATTGTCCTAAAACCTACATAGCTTCGTTTTTGACTATCACAATTCCAACAAACTCCACATAAATATGAAATTTACCTGAAAACTCCTGAATTCAATCTAGTCATTACACTAATTTGAAGTTTAAAATACAACAAATTTGATAGAGGAAAACCTACTCTCTTTGTGATGAACCTGTTTCCTGTCATCCAGGTCCATTCAACAAATACTCCCTTTCCTTTCTCTTCCCTCCTTTCTTCTCTTTCTCTTCTTTATTTTCCTCCTCTCCTTCCTCTCCCTTCTCTCTCCTTCCTCCCTCCTCTTTCCTCTCCTCCATCTCCCTTTGCTCGCCTCTCACTAACTCAGAAATTTGAGCCTCGTTTACACAACAGTCCCTGGCTGTAGCCTCTGATATAAAGTTGCAAGAGCCAGGCCATGATGATGATGGTACGCATGTCACACGACATATTGTTGATATCAGACACATGGAGTCATTGACAGAGCCACCTTCACATACTCACATGTGTTCCTGACGCCTCATATTCTGAATACGCAGGAAATTCCTGACTTATCTTAATTCAACAAAATTTGACTGCAATGATTTGCGAGATTACTCCAACGGTGCAACTATTTCACATCTATATTCAGAAAATCCAACTTTTCTCCGACCATTCATAAACTATAAGCTGGTTCATTTTTATCTAAAAAAATTAAAATTTCAATGCTTATACTTCCTCTGTATCTACTTTTCCCCGTAAATTTCAAGATGATACAGATTCAACATATAAAATGAAGTCATTAAAATTATTATGATTGGCAAACATCTTCCCCGGTTTAACGCAGCGGATTAATTGATTTACACAGTGAAACCCACGCTTCGATGAAATGCCTCCCGACTTCATGCGTTGACAACATCTGATAAGCCTCACGGTCTGTCATCACAACCGTTTCCATTATTCATGATATGACCGGTCCCTCCCCAAGGTGTTATCCGGCGATCTAATTAACTAGTCATCAACCACTGATGATATGATTGATCCGGGAGCGCACTTCGCAGACATAGAGACGCGGAAATGACCTTACGGACGGTTTACAACTCGGCGCAATTGTTAACTGGATATGCAATCCCACACCGCTTCGAGCACTTCAGCGGTCCTCGATCGTACCTACAATGGGCTTCTCGTTACAATCCGATCACTTCCTCTTAGGCATTATCTTCGCACGATGATTTGACACCGCCCAACTCCTAGAGGTCACTGTCAAGATATCACCCTGTAACTCTTCCACTACCTGAGCAGTGAAGATATGCTCCAGATTCATACCCACTTCTGAGGTGTTCCTGACCCAAATCTGAACCCAATGATAGAGCCTTCCACCTCTCACTGATATCATGATCCACACTGCCTCTAGAGAGCTCCCACAGAGTTTTTCATCTAAATTATCATTGATAATCACAAGATTATGATGATCCTTACCAAGGCAAGGCAAGCCCACATCTTGAGATCAGAGGACACATGTTTCAAGAAATGATATTCCAAAATCAATACCTCATTCTCATCGGTCATCCCAAGTTTGCATTTCAAAAAGTTTTATCATCTGATAAAGGCTGTCTCATACTTCTAGAAACCTTCCAACTATCGTAAACCTTCAGGATCCCTTGTCCATACTATGGAGATTTCAGCACTACGCAACTATGTTGGTCTCCCCGCATATATTAACCGCATCTCCACCGCAAAGGTCATCCGGCGACCGCCGCAATGCCACCCGCGAGTTGTTATCCATCATAAACCCACACCGATCATGCTTCCGCGACAACCAGAAAAAGCGCGTCACGAAAGTCCATCGACAAACCTCACTCACTTCGCGATTCAATGGATGGAGGCTTCCCATCGCCTCTGAGTGTTTCGCCTTTGATCTATCGGCACGGAGATAATCATTTGACAGTACTCACGTCATCCTCGCCCAGTTAATACCACACTGAGCGGTCATGATGCGACCGAAGCCACCGGATGCACAACAACTGGATACCGGAACTCCGCGAGATCTCCTCCTCACCCGCCTGACCGAGGGATCACATCCCGATCTCATAATCAAGATCGCTGATTCGCAGACGGCCTTCCACTCTTCGTCGCTATACTCCCATCGATTTACCTGATGATACCAGCCTTCTGCCCCAGATTCTGATTCTGATCACTCGCTAACAGACTTACAGAGCCAACACACTTCAAGGCACCTAAGTCGTCATCGCGATTACACCCCACAATCGCCAATGTCTTGAGTATCCGCCACTCCCAGTTGCTATCAAAATTTCGCGATCACACTTTCACTAGAAAGACGGGGTCACCACATTGTTCTTATCACGACGGTAACGCAAAGCAGGTCATCTCTTCCAAAACGACCATCCACCTGATTACCGCCATGCTGGAGAACTCGCCACAGAAGATGTATTTCAAACTTTTCTGGTCCGAAACACCAACCGCTTCACCATATAAGTAAATGGGCGCCCAAGTTTTTGGGCGCGTAAGATCACTGGGCTACCAACCTAAGGTCGCAGTAATTTTTTCTCGTTGATTCTTCAACTGCCGTAGTCCATACAAATAATCCTTCTGCACCGCACGTAACACATCCTGTACCATCTTCGAAGCATCACAAGACATCAGGTACCTGGGCTTCTTTCCCCGACTATTAGAATAGGAGCTGAAGTAAGCCCCTTCACCTGAACGCCGTCACATGAGTCATCCCATACAAACTCGACTTCCTTCGGTCAATCTTGGTCATAAAGGCCGCTAGTCGAGAAATCCTCTATAAACCTCCTAATACCCCACCAACTAAAGAAAACTACGATTCTAAGACCGACTTCGGGCCCTCCCAACTCATCATTACGCCTCAACCTTCCCGGGTCCACCGACCGCCTGTCGACACCACGTGTCCCAAGAAACCCACTCGCTAAAGCCAAAACTCTACTTACCGATCTGGCATACAACCGGGATGATCCCTAAAAGCCGTAGTGACGACCTCAAGTGATCCTCATGTCTACTTCCGACTGGAGTAGACAGATGTCATCAACAAAGACCACCACAATTGACCTAAATAGGTCGGAACACCCCCATTCATGAGGTCCATGAATGCCGCTGGCATTAGTCAATCCAAAGGGCATCACCGCAAACCTCAAAGTGCCCATATCACCAACGCCGTCAGTAGTGCCCGCCCCTAATCCCCACCGATGGTAACCAGTGCGAAGGTCTATCTTGGAGTAGACTCGCGCCCCTCTTAGTTGATCAAATAAATCATCAATCCTCGGTAATGGATACCGATTCTTGATTGTAACCCTGTTCAACTATCTATAATCGATGCATAGTCGAAGGGTCTTATCCTTCTTTTTTGCAAATAGAACCGGAGCGCCCCATGGTGAAGTGCTCCTATTTAATGAAACCTCGCTTCTAGTAACTCCCAGATTCGGGACCTTGCCTCGTAACTCAACCGCGCCTATCCTATGAGCCAGCAGAAATGGGCTTGACGCATTTCAGGATAACTCAATGTGAAAGTCTACATCCTCTATGGAGGTAACTCAAAGAGTTCGCCCTCGGGAAAAAAACATCTCAGATCGCAAAACCACCCGGTAGACTCATCCTCGTCTCACCTCGTCCTCCAAGGTAAGGCTAGCTAGCCAACCCGTCAACTACCCGTGCCATTGTAAATCGTATACGTGATATGAAGCATCGTGCCTATCTCTGAAACACAACACAAGTACCGCCCGATGTGTAAAGGAAACTCACACGGCCACAATCTATGACAACCCGATGCCGTCAACTACCCATCTCGAGATGACTCTAACTCGACATGTCCATGACCCGAAGGTCCACCGTGAGTAGAATCCTGGAGATCTCTAACTCACATCCTCGACATATCCAATCAATTCTCACCTTAGTCCCTAGGGGAGAACCCACATGCAGTGGCTCATCTAAGGTCTCAACCTCTAAGCCCAATACTCTAACACAAGATGCAACAATAAAGGAATGCGATGCACCTGAATCAAATAACACCCTTGCCCACAAGAGAAAGAATAGAAACGTACCCTAAATCACCGACCGGTCCGTCGCCCCCCGCCATGAGCAACAGAGATACGCCAGCCCCCAAAGTCCCACCGTCCGCTCGACCGACCATACCTAGCCCATTTCGCCGTGACGTGAAACACTCGATGCCCGTGCCGCACCGAGACCAATAACGCTCCCTACCCATGCTGCAGTAAGGAGGAACATACTGAATTTACTCATGTCCCACTGATGATCGGGACTATGGTGTCCCCTGATCCTGAAACCCCTGTATCTGAGGACAGTTCCGCCTCATGTGTCCCGGGCCGATACAGCGGGAAACATGTCATCTTCCTACCGACTGTAACCCGACCGCCTCGCCCTGCTGGGCGTGCACTACCGAAACCTTCATGGAACAGAGACTTTTGCTTTTTTCCCGAGCCTGAAGAAGAAGCTTGGCTCCCCCTCTTCTTATCACTAGCACCCACATCTCGGATTCTACGAGCATCATTTACCTCTCGCTCAATGATCAAGGATGTACTAACCATCGAGTCCATATCTTATAGGTTATGTCCTACACCTTGCCCCGATGGAATAACTTCACCATCCTAACTTCCCGACCTTAGCCGCCGCGGGCCACATCATCCTCAAACGCGCACCGCGAATCCGCCACGCACTCGAAAGTACAAGAATCGCCCGTCTCACCAAGGAACTCTGTCTTCGGGTGATGTTCAGGTCGGAAAGTACTTCCCATTAATAGTCCGTGAAAATCATCCCATGTCATAGTCTCTAAGTCCCTGAAGTCGACCCACTCCAACCAACCGGACTCACCTCGTTGGAATGAAGCCAAAGATAACCGGTGCAATATCCGAGGTGATCCCATAAATTTCGTGAATCCTCTCAATATGACGGAACCAATGGTCCGCTACCATCGGGTCCCCTCCTCCCGTGAACATCGGAGGATGGTGTGCCTTGAACCTCTGGAGGTTACTGGCACCTCCCTGACCTCTAGCTGCATTAGCCTGTGTAGTTGTGGCTATCGCAACACCCATGGCCTCTATGAAAGCCTGCTGATCAAAACAGTGGCTGGCCGACCACGCCCGTGGATCGACTTACACCCGTCCTTCACACTTGCCATCTACATAAGTCAAACAACAAGTTTAGAATAATTTTCGTGTCCAACTATTAGCACACATGTTGACCAATAATAAACTTAATATCCCGAACCATCCATTCGTTTCCCGAACTCCTAAGGTTACGCTTTCGAACCCTAAGAAATGGGTGACTCTCCCTATATACATCCTAATACGATATAATTCACGCACTTGCACACACATAATCACGCTATACATACACCAAAGCATAAACCAGCCGTAAAACACACAATGCATGTTGTGATCTAATCCCCGCCCCGACTTAGGTAACCTCCTACCTAGACTCGATACCAAACTATGATCTCGATATCAATTTCCAGCACTGTGTACTCTAACCTGGCCCGGCTAACTAAGCTATACCAAGCTGTGATGCTCTTATACCTTAATGACCATGGCCTAGGCTCAAGTCCCTCAAGCCTTAGGTACTCGTGTACCTAGGCTCTAATACCAAGCTGTGACACCCCAAAACCGGGTCCCGCACCACCGTCAACATGCGTGGAAACCTCGCAAGTCCCATATCATGAGACCCATACTTGAGTAAATGACCCAATAGCCCATCATCCATACTCGTCCATACGGTTACAAGACCATACATTTCTATAGATCTAAGAGTTATTACATCACTCTTAATACAAAACATATATTGAAACTAGTTCGTTCTAATATATACATAAAACAAGAATCAAGGCCACACCCGCCCCGTCTATAATCCCGCCCCATGAGCGCAGCCACTCGCCTCTCGTATTCGGTCCCGCATCGGGGTGCGGGTCTCAAGACGGGGTGAGCTAACGCCACAGAGCATAAATCCGCCGCGGCTATCTTCCCCACTACGTAGGCGTGAGACGACACTCTTACATGCCCTAAGTACGGTCAACCTCCCACCCACCACCCAATGCAAGTGCCAATGGAAATCAATGTAGTCACCCCGACTCCCATCTCACAACCCGTAGTCTATGATATTGATTTAATCGCTTCGTCTTTTCGCAACAGAACTTTTCGAGGTCTCACCGCAGGTCTCTTACACCCTCCGACATTTTTCGTGCTTCCACCTGGGGATACGCCGTTCAACTGTGCTTTCGTGCCACCCCAGGGTATCTATCCTCTACTAAGTACGCCCGATTACATTTCATTTTCCATTAACATTGTGGAACTCCAATCGACTTCGTCCCATTCCCAAGCCCACACGATTCAACACCAAACGCAAAGGCAAAATCGCACCATGTACACACTTCATGTATCGTATGTTATCGCACACCAACGCAACGACTTGTGCCACGCATCAAACCCCATGACCAATGTAATGAAGATCTCTACATAGACATTCTACATCGTGACACTATGTGTGTGTGCTATGAATACCATGTCTAATGCACAATATTTCATAATAATTAACATACATGCGTACCATGTTAATATTCCACATATTCAAATCAAGACATCACATGTTGTGCACTACATCTTTCTATCATTCCGCCTATTCATGTCAACACATCATTCAAGCACATTAAAATAATTCCAACCATTACTTAGGCTAGTAATGCCATAATCATATTCCTCGTCGAGACACAGCATGTCATCATACAACCCAATGCATATAATTATTTCCATCTTTATCACACATATATCACATAATTTCATATATTCAAGACATAAGGGTCTAATTTATGGCAATAATACACATTAGCCATTCCCGCCATAACTGACCAGTCATCAAAATAATCTGACTTAGTTCGTATGTCCAGTTTTTTTGTAAATACCACAAAACATCCAACACACTACTTCCCTACTTCCAGGCTATATGTGAAGCCCCAAGTATTTTTGCATAAACTGTTCCAAACAGAGTTCTGAACTTAATCCACCATTCCTCAACTATCTGTGACTCCAGCCTAATGTTCGTTTCCACTTTGGCTGAGAACTTTATCTTATTAAATTCTATACTAACGAGTTCTTTCCAGAGTCTAAGAACACGAATCTGAGTTCTGACGAGAGTTATGGTCGCCCAAAGTCGACATCGCCAATCTGGCGCGGTGCGGAAATTGGGGCACACCCGCTCGCCATTCTCGCCGGATTTATTCATTCCAACACGATGTTCTATTTCGACAGTCCCAAACCCTATGAAACCGGCCTTGACCATCACATAATCACTAACAAACCACACAACATAGCTAAATTCCTCGCTCGAAAACCGAAAGGAACCCGTAGGCCATTACACGGTCCCTAAGCGTAAAATAAATTCAGAGTAGAGGAAACCTACTTCTTTTAAATAAGCAGCTCTGCTCTTTGCCATCCGGTCTACTCACTGCACAACACTCCTTCCTTTTCCTCTCTTCTTTTTCCTTTCCTCCCCTTCTTCTTCTCTTTTCTTCTTTCCTTTTCTTTTCTTTTCCTCCCTTTCTCCTTTCCTTTCTTCCCTTTCTCTTCTACTTTCCTCCTCCTTCTCTTTTCTATTTTCCCTTCCTCCTCCTTCTCCTTGCTGCTCCCCCCACGAACTGAAATTGAGCTCTCCTTGCTTCTACAAACAGCCCATGTGAAGCCCCTTATATAGGCTTCAAAAGACATATTGCCGACATTATTTAGCATGCCATGTAACACATTATCAGGACACATGGTTTCATGATGTGTCACCCACATGGCTTGCCATGTCACCCACATGGATTTGCCACATAGGTCACCCACATACTCATATGTGTCACCCGACACCTCGTTGCTCAACACGTAAAATTCGACCATTCTGAATTCAACGTAAATTTAATGGGTAGCTAGATTTCGTGAGACAATTCCAACAGTGCAATCCGTATAACCATTCGAGATATAGAAAAATCCCAACTTTTCTCCGGACTATTCCGATAAACTACAGTGTTGCCCCCTTTTTATCCCAAAAAAATTTAAAATTTTCATGGGTTTTACATTTTAAGGTTCATCGATGCTTATCAAGTGATCCATCGACATTCGTTAGTTAATACTTATGGTTATCAGGCGCGATTCAGGTGATGCTTTATTTCCTTCCAAACTCCTAGGTTCAATCCTTCGACATTTACCTTTGAATGTTTAGTATTTTGCAAGCCCCTCGTATTCATCGATATTTATTGCTAGATCTAGTGATGTTCATCAGTTATCATTTATGTAACATTGGAAGGTGAGTCAAGGAGATGTTCTTCACTGTCTTAAACCATTAATGGGGAGCAAATACCACTTTTCAAGGATATTTATTTAGGGTAAGTTATTATAGCTAAACCAAGAAAATCGATTCAGGAGATAACTATATGTTACCCTCCCCAATGTGAGGAAAAGACCCGAAAAACCCTTCCTTTGCCTAAGGAACACTAAACCTAGTGACTTGACAATCCAAGGGATTTGTTTTCATGTTTTAGCAAATTTTTACTTTTAGTTTTAATCACTAAAATCCACTCTTTTTATCACAACCCAAATATCTAAAATGAAATCACCAGTTTGAGCCTCATTGTCAGTCATTTCCACGAAAAAATTCATCTCTGTGGACGATCCTAGAACCACTATACTATAGTAGCTATGCTACGCTAGTATGAGGTATTAGGTTATAAATTTTGTTGATTAATACCCTACTGGGGCATGAATAAGCTCTTTCCAATGGAAATGAGGAGTATTGGTGTCTCTATTGGCAGTGGGCAATTAGGCAATTGGGGTACCCCGACTTTCTAAGCATTTAATTTTTTTTTTTAAACCTAATGATTTTATAAAACATTTTTAACCTAAAAATATTTTAAAAGTCTAAAAAAGCACTTAATTATAATATTTTTTTAGATAAATATATTGTAAATGATTCATGGGAAGCACTTTTGTGACACCCCATCTCGGGGTCCGCTGACCACCCGTCAACTCATATCATATGGATGCTCAAGCTACCCGACGCCACTTTAAAAATCGCGCAGTCCCTGCACCCGGGAGTGCCTCACCAAATAAAACACCTGCATGAAACCCGGTCCCACAAACCCAATATAATCACACAATGATACAAATAATGATAAAAACGCCTCGGGCCCATACTACAATATCCATAAAAACATACCAACTATATCAAATAGTTCTAAGAGTTCAAATGTTTTACTCTTATACAACATATATTAAAATACTCGAATTCTAATACATGTAAACATCAACAAAGCTAAAGCCACAATCCGGCTTTCTTCTAAAGCGGCCTCTAGGACGAGCCGTCTCCTCGCACGCTCCCTGTACCTGTAAAATAGTATCCCTTGACAGGGTGAGTTAATGCTCAGTAGTGGAATCACCCTAAGTGGGCTACTCTCCACCTAAGTGCAGTGCAATATTCCAAAATAAACATACATTCAAGCAAATGCATGATCCTACTTGAATGTCTACATGACCAACTCAAATCCCGAGTCCTCACCGACTCTCTAACACTCGCCTAAGCCTTGTAAGGAGAATTCATTATTTGTTAGTTCGTAAAACTCCTCCGACGAGATATATCAATCAAATATCTGACTTATCGATATATTATTTGTTTATGGATCATCCTCCGATGAATACCCTCAATTGGGCCACTCCGACGATTGATTTTTTTTTTTTAATTTGGACTACCCTCCGATAATTAATATTTTTAGACTAATCTCTAATCATTTTTCTAGATCATCTCATGCACTCACTCCATAGTCCTTAGTATGTTTCAGCAGATATGAACATGTATGCCAATTCCAATACGCCTAATTCACGTATAAATATATAAACATGCATATATTTACAAAACATCCAATTCACACAATCATGTCATGTAAATCTACATTTCCACATCAAAATTAAATATCACATCGATCATCAAACACGAAAGAATTTAACTTAAATCACCTCGTCAAACATATTTTCACAAAAATTATTTGCGGATCATCGCTCGGGAACAAGAAACCCTAGGTTGCTCCTTTCAAAGCACAACCATTTGCCTCACTTAGTGAACCCTGCTCACGGCCATTTCCGGCCTCAAACAAACCAATACATGATTTATGTAACACTTCATCACATTTGAACCAAACAATTGTCACTTATACAGCTGCTCAGTTCAAATCCAAGCATTTCATCTCCAAGGTTTTGAAACCGATCAAACAAAATGCTCAAGGCCTCAACTAACCTAAACATTTACATGGTACTTAACCGAAGAATAAAACCCAAGTAGGAGAAACTCACCTCTCGGAGCTTTGAGGAAACCTCTAAATCCGGTACTCCACGCTAAGCCCTCTCCGCGCAAAGGCCTCCTTCTTGTCCCGAAGACCGCCGACGGCCTGATCGTCTCAGATTTCTAGAGCAGGCTGTCTTCCCTCTCTAAATTCAATCAAATCGGCTATTGGACCAAAATTCCTTCCACGTTTTTCTTTCATTTTGGGAGTAAGACAAGTCTACTATTCATTTATTCTAGTGACTTAAACAAATCCCAAAATGCCCATTATGTCTTCACTGGGCTTGACATTCCTACACTATCTCTACCGTCCATTTCCATCATTTCACTCATGCCACTTTCTACGGCCCATGAGACACGTTATATGCGACTTCGTCGCATCAAATTCTGTTTTACTGACCCGAAACGCGATGCCCTCAAAACGTGGCCGACTCGACCGTTCCTGACCACCTAAATTCCCCACGCATAGCTAGATTTTAAGAGACGATCCAACGTGAAACTGCTTCATCATCTGAGATCTAGAGAATAAATTCCGGATTTTTCTAACCGAAATTACAATTTTGTAACCAAAATTACGATTTTGCCATTTTTCCAGAAATTGGAATTTCTCGGGTCTTACAACTTTTGAGTAGGAATAGTATTGAACGTATTTTTAGAAATACTATGAGTAATAACTCTATTAAACACTCTTAGATGTTACTACCTAATGAAAATATATGGACATTGTTTTCAAAAAAATTAAATTATAGATAAAATTTACATAGACGAAAGGGACTGTGTGGTTCCAACACCATCATTTATTTGATCTTTCATATAAAATCTCAGCATAGACACAAAAAGCATGGGTACTTATATTATGAACATCAGCATTAGCCATTCATTTAGGCCATAAAATTCTGGAGGCTTTTTGGCTTTGCATCTCTAAACTTCTTCACAAGTTATTCCTCTACAAAAAGTTGTAATAAGTATGTATTTTTTATTTCTCTACAAAAAAAGAATGTAGTTTCTTAATATTTAAAACTAATTGCTTTAATGATTATTTAATATGATACTAAAATAAAAATTAATCATGATACTAAAATAAAATAAATTATTTTTACTTATATTAAATTTCTATCAATTTTCTACCATGATGCTTCTAAAAGGGATCAACTTAAAAAACATCATTAAACATAATATAAGTACAAACAGAATTTAATATGTCGATAATTTCCGTCGGTAAACTGTGAATTTCATGTGGTGGACCCTCTATATAAATGTTGATGGTTAATAATTTACCTTGAATTATAAATAAAATTTTAAGTTATCTTTGATAAAATGCCTTGAAATTTATAAATCTATTGCAAAACTGTTGCGAAATTACAACAACTGTAATTTTGTTGTCAATCAATTGCAAGTTTGCCACAAAACGATTCCGTTGCAATTTTGCAATGGCCAAATCCATTGCAATGTCGTCTCCAATGATGGCGCCAAAGTTTCCTGCCATGTTTTGCAACAAAAATGAATCCGTTGCAAATTTCCGTTGCAAGTTAGTTGTGATTCAGTTGTAATTTACTTATCACACTTTCATTAGCATCCTGTTACAAAACCGTTACTGTTTTACAACAGATTTGTCCGTTACAAAATTTTTGTTGCAAATCAGGATTTTTCTTGTAGTGTTATGATGGGACTCACCAAATATTTGACTTTATTTATATAATTTTATATAGACTCTTATGTGAGCTTTGCTTATTTTTTTCAGCTAATACTTCTGCTACTATTGTATCTGCTAATATAAATTCCATTCCTATTCTTAATGGGACAAACTTTAAGGATTGGAAAGAGAACGTTTTAATAGTTCTTGTTGCATGGATTTGGACCTTGCTCTAAGGACTGAACAACCTCCACCTCTCACTACGGATAGCTTTACTAAAGCTAAAAAGGAATTTGAGAGGTGGGATCGTTCAAATCGCATGAGTCTCAAGTGATCATGCGCCGACATTCAAAAACCTTAAGGTACAATATCTGCAGAGGTTACCACCACCCAAGAATTCCTCGATGATATTGCTACTTTAGAAAACGATAAAGTTTAAAACAAGCACTCTTTAGGAGTTTGGTTGAACAAGTATCAAGGTAAAGGAAATTTATGAATACATCATGCAAAATTGTCTTAACATTGTTTCAAAACTCAAGGCACTAAAGTTGGAGTTATTTGACGATTTACTAATGCATTTGGTTTTATTATCACTTCCTGCACAATTCAGTTAATTTAAGGTCAATTATAACTACCAAAAGGAGAAATGGACTCTCAATGAACTCATTTCATATTGTGTGTAAGAAGAAAAAAGGTTGATGCAAGAAAAGATTGAAAGTGCTCATTTGGCAAGTACCTCTAAGGATAAAAATTAGAAGATGACTAAAGATAAGAAAGCTGCAAGTGGTCCAACTCAAAAGAAATAACATAAGACACAAGATCAAGACTGTTACTTTTGTAAGACATCTGGACATATGAAGAAAGACTGTACTAAATATCACGCCTGGCGTGTAAAGAAAGGTACACTTCTCGCTTTCGTTTGTTAAGAGGTTAATTTAGCTTCGTGGCTTAGAAAATTACCAGGCTAGATTCGTGCTGTTTATTCACAAGGTTTCATGTGGTTGCTTTAAGCTATTGAGCAAATGTGATGCTGAAAGATTCATCTATGTGGGCGATAGAAAATCGGTGGAAATTGAGGCTATTGGACATTTTAGATTGTTATTAAAGATTGGAAATTATTTGGATTTGAAAGAGACTTTTATCAGACGTCATTTGTATTGCACTTAGTTTCTATTTTTGTTTCGACAAATTGGGTTTATACTTATCTTTTTCAAAATAGAATGTAATTAGTCTTTATTTTGAATTCAAATATTATTAGTACTAGCCTTTATCGATCCACAAATCTTATTTCATTGATATAATTGCTTCATATTACGAAACCTGTATGTTTCTTCACGTGGTACTAAAAAGAAATTGACCAATGAGAATTTCGCCACTCTATGACACAAACGATTAGGTCATAACTTAAAAATAGAATCGAGGCTTCTGTGGTCTAATGGGATTCGATTCCTCGATTCAAACTTCAAAGTCTGTGTTGAGTGTATTAAGGGAAAGCAAACCAAGAACAAGAGGTTGGGAGCCAATAGAGCTTCAAATGTCTTAGAACTTATTCACACAGATATTTGTGAATCATTCCCTAAGGTCTCTTGGAATGGTCAACAACATTTTATTTCGTTCATAGACGATTATTCTAGATATGGATACCTATATCTCATAAAAGATAAGTCTCAATCATTGGAAATGTTCAAGTCTTTTTAAAGTTGAGGTTGAGAATCAATTCAACAGAAGAATTAAAGTTGTTAGATCTGACCATGGTGGTGAATACTATGGTGGTGAACAACGTTCGGGTCCATTTGCTAAATACCTAGAAGAATGCGGAATTGTCCCACATTACACTAAGTGCCGTGGATCACCTGAAGATGAATGGTGAATTCAAAGACGAACAGAATCTCTAAGGACATGGTAAGGAGTATGATTATCAATATACCTACTGCACTGGGAGAAGCATTAAAGATCAGAGCTTATATTCTAATAGACTTATTAAAGTGGCAATAAAGACCCTTTTATGAGTTTTGGGATGTGCCGAAACCTAGTTTACAACATTTACACATCTGGGGGATGTCCACTGAGCAAAGGCTCATGTGCCAAATGAAGATAAATCGATCACACCCGTCACTACTTTATAGGATACTCCGAAAGGTCTAAGGGTTACAATTTTATGATCCCACAGTCATAACTATTTTTGAGATGGGAACTGCAACATTTTCGAGACGTTGAGCCTGGGAGAAATCGATTATGATTACTGGTTTGAAGACAGGATCTTTTCGACTCCTATTATTCTTAACTCTTTGCAGGTTCCTATTCCTGTCATTGATCAAGAAATAAATTTGGAACAAGACATTGTTGATTTGATTCCCATACTGAATGAGCAAATCTATATTCAAAATGAGGATATCGTTCATGAAGAACAAACTCAACAACCTTAAGAACAAATGCCACTAAGGAGATCCACAACATAAAAGAGAAAGGTTGTTTCAGATGATTATGTAGTTTTTCTCCAAGAGCATGAGGATGAAATCAGTATGATGGAAGATGATCCCATCAACTTCCATCAATCCATACAAAGCTTCGATTCTCAAAAGTGGATTAATGTCATGAATGAGGAGTACAAGTCCATGCAAGACAATGATGTTTAGGATCTTGTCCCATTACCTAAAGGTGCGAAACCCATTGGTTTCAAATGGATATTTAAAACCAAGAGGGATTTGAAAGGTGATGTGGAGAGATATAAGACACGTCTTGTTGCTAAGGGCTTTACTCAAAAGAAAGACATTGATTTTAAAGAGACTTTTTCTCCAGTTTCAATGAAAGACTCTTTCAGAACTTTAATGACACTTCTTGCATACTTTGATCTTGAGTTACATCAAATGGATGTAAAGACAGTGTTTCTTAATGGCAACATTGACGAAACAATTTATATGGTGCAACCATAAAACTTTGTGTTCGGAGACCCAAAGAAAATGGTTTGCAAACTAAAGAAATCTTAAGCAAGCTTCCCTTCAATGGTACTACAAATTTCATCAAGTGATAGTCTCATTTGGTTTTGAGATAAATATGGTGGATGAATGTGTATACCACAAGTTCAGTGGGAGTAAGCACATCTTCCTGATTTTGTATGTTGATGATATCCTGCTTGCCACTAATGATATAGGCTTTTTGCACGAAACCAAGAGATTTCTATCAAATAATTTTAAGATGGTAGATCTTGGTGGCACCTTTTTTGTATTAGGGATTAAGATACACCGGGAACACTCTTAGGGTATTCTTGGATTATCATAAAAGGGCTATATTGATAAGGTACTTAAAAGATTTGGCATGAAAAGTTGTAAACCAATTAACACCCCTATCACTAAAGGAGACAAATTTAGTCTTAGTTAATGCCCTAAAGGTGATTTCCAAATTCAGGCAATGAAGGAGACTCCTTATGCGTCACCGTAGGGAAGCTCCAATGCTCAAGTTTGTACACGTTCGGATATAGTATACATTGTTGGAATGTTGGACAGATATTTAAGTAACCCAGGGATGGATCATAGGAAAGCAGTCAAACGAGTTATGAGATATTTATAGAAAACTAAGGATTACATGCTCACATATCAGAGATCAGATCACTTGGAGATCTTAGGGTATTCTATATTGATATACTTTTGGTTATGGTCCCTTATATATATGTATTATTCTATTCTTTCAAGGTATCCCATCGTCAGAGAGAAATCTTGGATATACGTATTATACAGGAAGATTCAAAACCCACAATCTTCAACAACCTATGGATCCATGTATGTTTTCACATTTACTGCAATGTTATTGTTTTTAATGTTTTGACATAGATCTTGAGAATATTTTATTTGGATTAGAAACAAGGACAATCAGCCTAGCGATTTGAAACATGTAGAAGGCTACAATGTATTGAATCATAAACAATTAATGGCCAAGAACAAATCAGAGGCTAGTGTTTGACATTCGAAACTAAATCGTAAACAGATCAAATGTGTATGTTTACACATTTGACATTCGAAAAAAAAAAAGCTCACCATAAAATTAATTAAAAGACCCCAAAAATAAAAGCTTGAAGCAGCTCAAAAGGTTCAAAACCAAATAAAACGAAAATACTAATGGACAATCAACCTAGCAATTTGAACATGCTAGAAGGCTACTACTTATTCAATCATACAAAATTAATGGACAGAAACAAATTAAAGCTACAGTCGAAAGCTAGTATTGTTTGACATTTGAAACTAAATAGCAAATATATCATATGGTTTTTTAATGCTGCAAGGAGTGAGTCCTAACATCATTTGTTCATTTGAAATGCAAAAAAGCACACCATAAAATTAATGAAAAGACATATGAAAGCAGCTGAAGAGGTTTAAAATCGAGTGGAATGAGACCAATAAAATTAAGAAAACTAAGGTTGTGTTTGGTTCTAGAAAGTATCATGAAAAAAAAATCCTAAGAAAAATTATTTTTTTATGTATGATTGTGCGATGAAAAATCTAAGAAAATAAATATAAATAAAATTACATGAAATTTTATATATTCTTAAATTATTTAACTTTTATATTGATGAGTTAAAAATAAATAAAATTGTAAGAACAATTTTTTGAGAACATCAAATTATGATCTCTATTTTTAAAAACTGTTTTGAATAATAATTTTTCAAAACAATAACTAGTTAAAAGGCCTAACACACCGAAGCTAGAGCTGAAAAGCCAATTTCTATATCGTACTGTTTGACGGAAAGGAACTCTAGATAAGGTTGGACTAGTTGACATGGTCACGTGGAAAAAATAATTGTAGCACAGGACAAATAATTATATAAAAAATTATTCTCTAAAATCAACGTAAAAATAGTTTCTCTCAACTTTCTCTTCCGGAGAGTCATCTTTCTTAAGCAATAATGGGTTATTTTTTACTATTTTCGACATGTAATCACTCATTTACATATTTTTCTATCAATCTATTTTTTAATAAAGTGGTTATTTCATATAAATCTGGATTTTATTTATTTTGTTTTTCGTAATTTCATCATCCTTTTATGATTTCGTCGCCTCATACGACGTTGTACTAACCTGTAATCAGAGTAAAAGTGTACAAACTTATATTTCTTATAGGATTTGAAATTTTTTTTTTAATCAAAAATCTCTTTCCTAGGTCGTATGCAAGGTTAAAAATATCGGTTTGGACGGATATATCGGTACTTGGATTTTACAAATATATCGGTGGATATTTTTACATGAATATCGATATATCGGAAATTTTCAAAAATACTTTGAAATTCATATAAATACTTTGTAAAAGTGTAAAAATGACATTTATAATCAAATATACAAATTGATATTGCATTGCAATGGTCTTTCAAAACCAAAATGAAGATCAATGTGGCTCCATTGCAACATTTGACTAATTCCATCCCATCTGCGAAGACAATACTCTTACTACACATAAATGTCTCGATAATATCGATTATAGATCGAATACGCTGATGCATAAATGTCTAGACTTGTACCCACAACCTCCATGGATAGGAAATTCGGGTTCACCTATGCTTTTGAAATCCTCGTTGCATTTGATATGGAATTCGAATGGCATTGCGGGATCATGAGGATAGTTAATCATTTCATATTCACCAAATTAACCTCGAGATGCGTACAGCGTTGACCATAACTCATCACTGTAGCGAGTGAAAAACGCTATGATCATTAATGAATCACTATATTGAGTGCCAATGCCTGCGTGGACTCAAAACGAATAAAATGAATCCCCGCCATGTCAGCCATCCTCTTGTCGACTTCATATGGCTTCTCTCTCCAATGGCTCCAATATCTGCACCAGCTCTCCTAGACTCCGTGGTCTTCATCTTGTGTAGCATGTGTGAAATCATCTTCACCAGGAATGGACTCAATGGATATTCACTTTGTTGTTGATCTGTACATTCCACCATCATTTCGCATCACTACCATCATCGGCCCCTCTCAGTCATCATAGTCATATAGAAGCACACCAGCAAAACTAGGGTCTACTACTATGTTCAATACTCTTGAATCAAAAAAGAGGGTCGATGACAATGGGCTTAAATGAGTCTCTGTCTCGACCGGAAAACTTTCACTATGAACTGGCAGATAAAACCCGCCAACATCAACACCCCGCTTCTAACATGTGTAGCACCAGGATCAGATTTTACTTTCTCATCATCTAAATGGAGAGGTCTAACCCATTGGAATAATTGATTATTCTCTTCTTCATCAAACTCGACTGAAATGTCGAGTAAATCAAGGTAATCTTTTCGGCAACTTTATCGGTCTCTGCTTGCATATCTCGTATCTTTAGTTTCATATTGTAGTAACAAAAACCTAATTGTTGGAGCCGAGGGTAAGCTAGCTGATTTCTTTGTTTTGTATGGATTAGAGCAAATGTGCTCCAAGTTGAAGATGATGAAGTTTGGGAAATAACCTTAAGGGTTAAATTCCTCAATGTGGAAGCGTGGTTTCCATACATAAACCACCATTCAGCTGCAATAAAAATTACTAACATTCAAAATCTAATAATAACATGGTAATGGACTTTACTTTTAAAACTTTTAATGAGAAACAACACTCACCAGGAACCATTAAATCTCTTGATGCTATTGCTACTCGATCATCGGTTCTCCTTTTGGCATTTCGAAACATTATAAGCTGTGAATTCAAAATGAACTTATCAAATCAATATATGTGTAAGTGTAACCAAATAAATTGAATCAATTAATTAGAAATATAGCTTATTGATGTACCTCATTTCCAATATTACCAAGACCTATAGTAGTAGAAGATAATTTTCCAAATACTTTAATGCTCGAGTAGCTTAGGGTCACACTAACCTTGTGTCTATATTGAAACCTTGGATTAAGATAATATGCTAGAAAAGTGATTTAGAATTAGTATGTGATAAAAGGAAAATAATATGCATTAAAAGTGATTATGTGTGACGCCCCAAACCCGGGGGTCCGTTGACTATCCGTCAACCCGCGGAATACAAGTGGATGTCGGGTTACCCGACGCCACTAAAAATCGCGCAGTCCCTTTGCACGGAGCTCTACCCAAATAAAACACTGCATGAAACCTCGTCCTGGGCAACCCAATATAATCAAAATGATACAAGTATGGATAAACGCTCGGGGCTCCAGTACTACAATATCCATAAAACATACCAACTATATCCAATAGTTCAAGAGTTCAAATGTTTTACTTATACAACATATATTAAAATTCCTCGAATTCTAATACATAAACACCACAAATCCAAAGCCACAATCGGTTTTCTTCTAAACTCACTTCTGTGACTCCAGATCGCCCTCGTGCGCCCCAGACTAAAATATGTTCCTCGACAGGTATTGCTAATGCTCAGTGGAATAACCCTAAGTGGGATACTTCCACCCAAGTGCAAGGCAATGCTGGTGCTCAAACACACATTCAAGCAAATTCATGATCCTACTTGAATGTCTACATACATCCTCCTACGTCTCGAGTCCTCACCGACTCCCCTCACACTCGCCTAAGCCATGTATGAGTAAATAATCATTTCAAAACAAACCCATTTGTTCTTGAAAATATATCAAATCAAATATTCGTAAAAATGTGGACTACTCCTTCCGAGGTGAATTGGCTGGTGAGTTTCTTCTAAACAAATATGGTCCTCATCCAAAATGATCTCGCCCATCTCCTAACCCACTCTCCCGAATATCATCCCCAGGAAATTCCTTCAAAAACGCGTTTTCGTTTTTCTTTCAATTTTTCCATGTCATGCACTCACCTAATTTCTAGGCTACCCCAGTGCATATGAAATGCATTATGATTCCATTTCAATAACCCATATAATACATGCAATTATATCACCATGCATATATTTACAAAACGTTCAATTCACACAATCATGTCATGTAAATTCCACATTTCCACATCAACATTAGCCCACTACACGATCAAACACGAGCAATTTAAATTAAATCACTCTACTAAACACATTTTCACAAAAATTATTTTCAGAAACATTATTCCTGGGAACAAGAAACCCTAGGGTTTACGGTTCCAACACTCAACACCCATCTATTCACTTTGTGAACCCGCATTTCACCAATTCCGGCCTCATACACATCAAAAGATACATTTTCACATAATGCACAACTAGGAACTCCAATCAGCCTCTTGGACAGCCACTGACCACCCACATGGGTTTCAAAATTCAACATTCCTGCCTCAAGATTTGGAACCGATCAAACGGCCCCTCACGACCTCAATCGACTCAAACATTTGCAAAGTATTTAAAAGAGGGAATAAAACCCATGTAGGGAGAAACCCCTACCTCAAGGAATTTGAGGAAACTCCCTAAATCCTGTACCCACGCGAAGCCCTCTCTCACAGAGCGCTCCTTCTTGTCCCGAAGACGCCGACCATTTGACGTCACAGAGCTTAGAGCAGGCGTTCTCTCTAAAATCTCTCAAACTGAACTCACTGCATCTCCTCCCCAATTTTCACATTTTTTGCTCTTTATTATTTGGAGAAGATGAAATATGTTCACTAATTTGTCATTTTGTGACTTAACTTTTCCAAAATGACCTTATGTCCCTCTTTCGCTTACATTCGACTCTATCTCTACTCGTCCATTTTCATTCATTTCCTCTACTCATACCACTTACGACACACGACTTGTCATATGTGACTTTCACACATTGAAAATCTTTTACGACACTCGAAACGATGCTCGAAACGTGCAAATCTCGACTGCCCCTAATTGGACCTAAATTTCCACGTGCTAACTAGATTTTTGAGACGCATTCCAACCACAAACTGCTTCATCATCTAAGATCTAGAGAATAAATTACGGATTTTTTAGCTAAAATTTCAATTTTGTAATCGAAATTACGATTTTGCCCTTATTCCATAATTTGGAATTTCTCGGGTCTTACATTCTCCCCTCCTTAAAAGGAATTTCATCCCTAAATTCAGGACAATCACTATCTCTCACATGCATATGCAACGTGCACTATACCATGCATGTAAACTCGTCATTTAATATTAAACGGCAAAACCACGTACCTCCATCCCTAAACAAGAAGGGATATGTGGCCTGTATCGTGTCCTCGCGCTCCCATGTTGACTTCTCCACTCCATAGTGCCGCCATAGCACTCTCACTAGCCTCACGGTCTCAGCCGCAAAACCCGATCACATGATTTAACAATACACACCGGTCCCTCCGGCTGTCCCATCCGCCAACCTCAATCTATCCTAATCCACCAATGAGTCGCCTGACCGTTGTATACTCCTGAGCATGGAGACGTGAAATAATCTGTGGACACCCGACATGCCGGGCGTGCAACGCCCAACCGTACGCAACGGTGCCTACCCTCTCGAGTATCTCGAAAGGTCCAATGAACCCTGATAGCTTCCCTCATTGCGAACCCGACCACTCCCCAGCATTACCTTCAAGAAGACGTGATCACCAACCTCAAACTCTAAGGGTCGACGTCGCATATCTGCATAGCTCTTCTGTCAGCTCTGAGTCGTGAGAAGACGCTGTCGTATCAAGCTCACCTTCTTCGAGGTGTCTCTAATCAAATCTGGACCCGTAATGGAGCTCTCTCCCACCTCGGTCCAACATAATCTGTTGACTCGCATGGCCCCATACAAAGGCCTCATACGCTACATCTCGTATACTCGCATGGTAATCGCTGCTGTAGGCGACCCACCATGGCAAATGCTCCTCCCACTGCCCTTCTTATGATCCGGGGCCCGCATGCCGTAGCATGTCCTCTATCTGTATAGTCCTCTCGGTGTGATGCAATGCGAGGGTGGAGCAATGGCCTCATCATCGGTAGGTGGCGCGTAGCCTTTTGGAAACTCTTCCAAAAGTGTGTCGTAAACCTCGGGTCCCTATCCGACACTATGGATACTGGTACTCCATGTAGCCGGACTATCTCTCGAATGTATAACCGGCAGAATCTCTCCAAGGCGAAGGTCATCCGCACGGCTAGAAAATGTGCCGACTTCGTGAGCCGGTCCACTATCACCCATGCCGTCATGTACAACGCGTCCGTGATGGCAAGTGGGTCACAAAGTCCATCGTGAAGCGTGCTCACTTCCACTCAGCCACCTCGATGGTGAAATAGCCTGGCGGCACGGTGTTTCGACCTGCCTGGCGACATGAGACTGTCGTCGAACAAAGTCCCCCTCGTGTTTCTTCATCCCATCAATATCTTTTGGCGGCGAAGATCACGAGTACATCTTCGTGCCACACGGATTTACGGCAAATCGAGATCGAGTGAAACTCCTGAGAATCTCTCTCAAATCGGTCAGCGGGGAACCCTTTGCAAGTCCACTATATCGAAGACTACCATCTCACGTGAGCGGCCCGCCCTGCGTCACTGTACTGGCGTATCGATCCGATGGACACTATCTACTGCTACGTCCTATGCTTTGGGACTCAATCACTACGCTCCGCGGAGGCGGTGTAGCCACTAAACTTGGTACCTAAGTGCGCTCGGCCCATGCTGCAGCTGGCGCCGAGTCTGGCGTCGCGCTCGAAGCTATACTAATAGCGGCTCTCGTGACTTCCGGTAGTGCATCGACACACATTGCCTTACGGGGATGGTAATGCAAAGTGAAGTCATAATCCTCTAGGAACTCCATCCATCTGCGTTGCTCATATTGAGGTCCGTTGCGTGAAAATATGCAGGACTTTTATGGTACAGTACCTCAGACTCTCCGCCATATAAATGGTAGGCGCCAATCTTGAGCGAAGACTACGGCCTTAACTCCATAGCTCGTGTGTGGAGTAATTACGCGCAAGTGATTCTTCAGGCGGCGAGAACCATAAGCTACTACCCTCCCGGATTGCATTAAACATGTTCAATCCATTTCGAGGCATCCTGATACTTATGTACCCCTGTCCACATCGAGGACTATCAAGATGGGGCGAAGTAAGCCTCCTCTTCAACTCTGGAATGCCTCCTCGCATCGGTCATTCAATCAAACTGACCTCCTTCCGGGTCAACCCTAGTCACCGTCTTGCTATCACGGAGAAATCGCCAATGAATCTCTGTAATACCCGGCCGTCCCGAAACTCATTATCTCAGTACGACTTGGCCTCTCAACTCATCACACCAGGCCTTCTGGTTGATGGCACTCACGATCGCGACAGCACACGTGTCCCAAAATCTCACCTCGATGGCGAACTCGCGCTGAACTTGGCGTCTGACTGGTGGTGTCGACATTGTAAAAGCGATCCTCGAAAGTGATACTCATGCTCCGCTCACGGCGGGAGTAGATCAGTGTCATCATCGAGGAAGACTACGACAAACTGAAAGTCTAAATAGGGTTGGAATATCCTATGCATGAGATCATGAATGTTGCACCAGTGCATTCGTTGTGAAGGGCATCACCCAGTAAACTCAAAGTGCCCATGTACGTCTAGCGTTGTCTTAGGTATATCATCACTAACTCTCAGCTGATGGTAACGGTCACGAAGATCTATCTTAGGTAGACTGCTCTCTCAAGCGATCAATAATGGTGATCCTCGGTAATGGGTACCGATTCTTGTCGTAACCATGTTATTTATCTTTGTAGTCAATGCACGGTCGAAGGGTCTTGTCATGTATGAAAAACGAGGCCGGAGCGCCCCATGGTGAAGTGCTCGGTGCGATAAACCCCCCTTCCAATAGCTCATATAAATTTGGACTCGAGTTCCTGCAACTCATTTGGTGCCATCCTATGCGGAGTCATAGAGATGGGTGAAGTGCCGAGTGTGGTCGATCACCCAGAAGTCTACGTCCACATGTGGAGGTAATTCTGAGTAGCTCATCCCAGAAAACATCACGTACTCGCATACTACTCGAGGTTGATCTAAGTCGGTCTCTCCTGGAGTCCTCTAGGTAAGGCTCGCTAGCCAACCCGCCAGCGTCCTCCGACACACGGACTCGTATCTTTGTCGGGGCGAAATGTCATGCTTGTCCCCACGAAATACCACCACAGTGACCGTCCTGCGTGTGGCGGTAACGCTCTTTGCGCTCTGTCGATAACAGCCACATCATTTGTCGATGATCCAGCCGGGATGACATCGGGCTCTAAACATGTCCATGATCCTTAGGTCCAACGTAATTAGAGTCCAGGATCTCTAACTTGAAACCTCGACATATCATACCTATTCTCGCCCTAATCCCTAGGGGAGAACTCACATAAAATGGCTCCTCTAAGGTCTCAACCTCTAAGCCCAACTATCTCTCTATGGTCAGGGTTGTCCCAACCATGGAATCCATATCTGTGGCGAAATCCCTCTGATCACGGCTCGAATGGACAACTTCAGCCCATTCTCGAATCTCCTAACCTTGGCCATATTTGTGGCCACGTAATCATCAACCAATCGGGCTAACTCTATGAACCTAGTCATAAAATCCATCATAGTCATCGCCTCTAGGTCTCTAGAGGTCCTTGCCCATTTCCACTATATTTGGGCCTCACCCTCTGGCCCAGACAACGGCTAGTCTAATCCGGGTCGCGTCAGAGGTAATCTCCATAGCCTCTAACACTTTCTCGATCTGTATAAACCAATGGTCTGCCACCATCGGATCTCCTCCCCCTATGAATGTCGGAGGGTGGTGCGCTCTAAACCTCTGGAGGTAACTAAGACCTCACGACTGCTATGTGCTTCAGGCGTGGCCTTCCTGGCTTTACCTACGGCCTCTGAGCACATCGTCAATCTTGGCGGGCGATCAAATGTCGGTGGTGCACGACGGAAGTGCCAGTGGGCGTCCTCTACGTCCTCGTCCTCTACTAGCCATCTACACAATTAACATGACAATTAAATCTTAATACAATATCTCTAAGGCATAAACACAGCCCCGAGACACTAATCATACACAAAAACCAGTGTATATATCAAGTTCTTGCATTTATGAAGCAATGTAGGACAATTTATCTACAATTTAAATCATTTTGATCCACCAAAAATTTTATTTTTTGAAAATTTTATTTTTCGAAAATTTTGTCTAATTTTATTTGATTTTATTTTATTTTATTTTTCAAAAAAAAAAAAAATTCCAAATTTACTGTTCACAGTTGACAATCCCTCCTGCAATACAATATAGCCTTCCAGCCTGCAATACAATTTTGTATTGCAACTCAACCTAGACTATTCCTGCAATACAATCTCTTGGCCTAACCAACCTCTTGCAATACAACTACTCATATTGCAATACAATTTTCCTGCTGTAGACCCTCAATTTTGTCCCTAAGCACTTGCATTTATCCTATGGGTGTCATACTCACCCATTGTTCTCATATAGCACCATTTAGGCCCTTTTAGGCCTGGTCTTTCTGAGCCTGGGTAGGCTGTGTAGTCCATTAGTGTGTATGTATTTCACTTTGGAGTGTCATCGAGTGTGAGTTATTGGCATCATACCGCCTTAGGAAGCAGTACAGCGCCCCCCCAAAAGTTCGGCTCGATCGGAGTTTATGGGTATGTCAAATTCGAGCGCCGGTATGTTTTGATCATATCTCCTTGTCGGGCTTCGAGGTGTTCCTTTGTTTGTTTGTTGGATTCCTTATTTGCCAAGGAGGTATTTGATAAAATTTCATAATTTTTGTCAACTAGTTTATTCATCCGGTTTGGCCCGGTTCCATCAGAGCGATCATTATCTGATATTTGTTTTTTGGGTGATTTGGTGAGTACTCTCTTGTTTTAAGTCTTATCTCCTCATCCGGACTTGGAATGGTGCGCGTTTTTGTTGATCTTCTTATTCTTCAGGGAACATTCTATCAAAGTTTCATAATTTTCCTCAGCCGGATGAATTGGTTGCTTGTTTTGGTTCAACCGGTTAGTCGGACTAAGCTTGTGTGGGTATGTTTTTGTGTTTGGAGCCCCCAAATACGTACATGGGTCGGGCCCATAGCAAGCTCGACCATGGGCAGTATTTTGCCAGGTGTTTGGGCCATGGTTAAGTTACATGCAGCCCACCATGAATCCATGTGGATACTTGGTGGTGAAGCAAGCTGAAATCTTAAGGTCGGCTTGCATGAGAAATGAGGAGGAGTGAATGGGAGGCGATTTCCGAGACTGATTGGGGCTCTTTCCAAAGCTTGAAGGAGAAAAAAACGAAGAGGCTTTGATTGCTGGAGGTGGGAATTAGCATAAAAAGACATAGAGATCAGATTGGATGAAAAACCTTTTGGAGGGGCACACTTCCGGGCTCAGACACACGTTTGCTGGATTTTTTCCGGGATGTATAGCTTGGTTTCTGTTCAGCGTCTTATGTGAGGAGGTAAGAAATGGACCCTTTCTCCACTCTATTCTTAAGATACATTCTGATCAAATTTGAAGTTTCTCCTCAACCATTTGAGCCGGTTTTCACGCTAAATACGTGAAAGCCAGTTCAGCGATTTCTCTTAGGTAGTTTGCGTAGTTTTGTTGTTTTGGTTGGTTCTCCACTCATCCGAGCTGAGAATCAATCACCGTTGTTTGTTGATTCCTAACTCCTTTATAAAAGTTCTGGAAATTTTTTGAGAGCCTCTCCAACGATTTGGACTGGTTCGAAAACCAGATCATTCGGTTCATTCAGATTAGGTTTTCCAGGAAAGGCAGTTTGTGTAGTTTTTGTTGTTTTGATTTGGTTCTCACTCATCCGAGTTGAGAATCAATCACCGTTTGTTTTAGATTCTAGTCTTTAAGGAAGGTTCTGGGAAATTTTGAGAATCTCTCAACGATTTGGACTGGTTCGAAACCAGATCATTCGGTTCATTCAGGTCAGTTTTCAGGAAGGTAGTTTATTGTAGTTTTTGTTGTTTTGGTTGGTTCTCACTCATCCGAGCTGAGAATCAATCACCGTTGTTTTTAGATTTCTAACTCCTTTATAAAAGTTCTGGAAATTTTGACCTCTCAACGATTTGGACTGGTTCGAAAAACCAGATCGTGGGTTCATTCAGATTAGGTTTTCAGGAAAGGCAGTTTGTGTAGTTTTGTTGTTTTGGTTGGTTCTCTCACTCATCCAGGCTGAGAATCAATGCATTCTTTTGATTCTAACTCCTTTAGGAAGGTTCTGACAAATTTTGAGAGCCTATCTCAACCGGATGAACTGGTTGATAAACCAGATTAGCCGGTTCATTGAATTCAGTTTGCTGAAACAGTAGTTCGGGTCTTTGGCGCCGTTTGTATCAGTTCTGATCATTTGATTGGTTTTCTGCCAGTTTTGTTTTTTGGATTTATGAATTTTGAGGAATGGTCTGTTGCAGGCCTCTCAAATAATCTTAACTAGTTGAGAAACCAGATTAGCGATTCATTGAATTCAGTTTGCTGGAATGGTAGTTCGGGTAGTTTGTTCGTTTGTGTTGGTTCTTGGTCATTCGGAGTCGGAATTGTACTCCGTTTATCTTTTTGGATTCCTGACTTTCCAAGGAAGGTTTTGAATTTTTTTGAAATCTTTTCTCGATTATCTGGACTGATTGGTAAACCAAACCAGCCCGGTTGTTAGGTTAGGTTTCGAACGACGGTTTAGGTACTTTGCTTTGTTTGTATTGGTTCTTGGTCATTCGGAGTCGGAATTGCACTCCGTTTATTTTATTAGATTCCTGAGTCTGTGAGGGATTTTCTGAAAAAGTTTCAGAATTTTTCTCAATCATTTTGACTTGTTGAAAACCGATTCAACCGGTTGTGCAAAACGACTCATGAAGCTGACCTATTTAAGCATGTTTAGTCCTCGAATATATTATGGTGTGCTCTTAGATTTGCCTAAGAGCACGTAGGCGAGACTTTGGGTCTGAGTTCAGTTCGGTTTGAACAAAGTGGGTAGTGGGCAATGTAGGATTTGTAAGTTTGGTTTGATTTGTGGATTTTAAAGGGAATGTGTGTTAAAGTAAACAAACCTTTCCTTCGGCACCTTCCCTTTCTTTTGAGTATGGGATCAATATTTGGTTTTAAATGCATGATGTATGACGTATTATTTGCCCTACCTATTCATGCAATGCATGGCTAGGGATCTCGGGTACATGCTTAGGCATTGGTATTTGTATTCATATGCGTACATGGTGTTTTAGTTTTAACATTTGTGATGCATTTGAGCTTTTTGGTGACCTCTTATCTGCAGCAGCTAGGGACCACGGTATGTGCAGCAATGTTGGGTAATAGATTTCACATGGATGCTTTGTGTTTGGGTGTCATGCATGCTTGCTATGTTTGTTGGCTAACCTTTGATGTAAGCGCGTGGCGGGGACCCGCAGTGCGCGCCATTTGCCATTTGGTTGAGGTTTTTTTAAGCATGCTAGATACCAATTAGGTTGTGATAAAGTTCGTATGTTTGGCCTAAGAGCATTTTGATTTGTGACCCATATGCTTCTACATACCCAATTCACTAGTAGAGATCGAGTTAAGACTTAGAGGGTGCTACGATACAAGGTACCTTCCGTCGTGTCGATCCGGACCCGAATCAGTACCTTGAGACATTTTCCATCTTTGGAGTCATAGGGGTTTTTGTTTCTTACTTAGTTTCCCCACTTAAAAATAAAAATAAAAGTAAGTGGCGACTCCAAAGCAAAACCTTTCCTCCTAGGGGACGGATTTTCCAAAACTTGAAAATCAACCCACATTTTCTTTCACATTTTCCTTAGCATTTTAAAAGCTGATCGCGCTGGTCCGTGGATGGTGGATCACAGGTGGCGAATCCTTTGGGGTCCCGGACGGAGATCTGCGGATTCATAAGAGGATCAAACTTGAACTTGAGTTGTGTATATTGGAGCACATGGTTCATTGACCAATAGACTGTTAGGCTACATAGATGACTGATGATAAAAAACTTGGTTGGTATTTGGCATACGCTTATGGCTTGTTTATGCTTGTGTGTTCACCTGTTGGATTCTAGCATGTTTGTTCATGGTTGATTTGGTACCTAGCTATATGTTTTTAGTTAGCAGATGGTTAGTTTGTATGTAGATTTTGCGAATAGGCTTGCTCTTTGTGCATGATTGTTTTCTTGCATAGTACTTTCAGCTTATGCATGGCCTTGCCGCTTGTGTTTGTGGGACACAGTGTGTATCCTTACTTAGAGTCCATAGTCGGTCGGCCATTCCTCATGGATTGCTTATGTTGTTTGAGGGAAATCATTCCCGATTGCTTGTGACGATCTAGGGGTTTGGAATAGAAAGGTCTAACATAAGGAGCTATATCGATGTATGGAACCTTTATGGAAGGCGACGGATGTCAGAGCAATGAACTATATAATACGAGCTAGATTTGATGGATACATGCGTAGCGGTGTCATTGTGATTGTTGATTGATTATTGATTAGGATCTCAGGTTGCGTATCTTTGTAGATGCGGTCATCTGGCCTTTAGGACTTGCCTTTTCCTTTATTAGCTTTGAGCCGCCTTACCCTGAGGTATTACCATGTCGAATCTCGCTCACGCATGTGGGGGCCACATATCGGATTAATATTGATGTCACATGTCGTTCGTTCCTTAAGAGGATTTCATTGTGGGGTTACGTGCTGGATTGATTTTACGATTGATAGACCGGGGTGACTTTGCCTGCTTTTAATAGGATTGTTGGTAAATGACACAGGTTCGAGGCAGATTCCGGATCGGAGTAGACTTATTTAGAATTGGTCTGGTCGATTAAATGAGACATCAGAAATCATAGAGATATAGTCTCGATGCGCTCTTGTCATTATTCATTTGAGATTACCGATACCATGGCATCTCAGGGATGCTATATTGGGGCTGGACGGAGGATTGATGGGCATCGAGCTGACCATTTGCCAATTCGGGAGCACCCGCATGACTCTCCGCCCCTCCGCCCACCACCATCATCTGGACCCCGCAGTCTGTAAGGACTACACGAGTTCCACCTCACCTTTACCATTTTACGGACCTTTGTCTGTGGAACTATCTGATTCCACCTCCACCACCACCATTGATTCAATCAGCCCGCGAGACCCAGACTTTGTTCTATATGGTCAGGCGGGACCATGCCACATTACTGTTGTGACCCCGTACCGATTATTGACCTCGAGGCCCGTATCGATAAGTTGAGCGGAGGATCGGAATCTCTGCATGTTTTGATGGAGTTATAGGGTTGGGGCGGATATGATGACCTTCGGTGGCAGCCTTGCGATTGAAGTTTAATCACGGACATTGAAGTACGCGGGATAGGGTGCCCCGTATTCACTTGCGATTATACTACGGTCTTTGTTATGCGCGGGCATAGGTGGATGAGAGACACGGATGATCATGCTTTTCCCTCGTCGAGTGGTGCCGCCGTGTTGGTTGCATCATTAGACCCTTCGAGGCGTAGGACATGGGCGTTTGGGACGGGGAGTTTATCAGACGGTATTCTTTTAATACGTAGTGGATGTATCCGGAGGGTTAGAGGCCCTCGGGCCGGCCGGATAAAGTCGATCCGCCGTTCATCTCCCGCTGGAGAGAGAAGATTGCATTGATTATAGATAGACCCTCAGAGCGCGATCAGATCGGCTTGATTATGCTTAGTCTTCAGCCTCGCTTTGCTGGAGCATCTGTAGGCTTCCTGTGGGCGGACTTTGGATCATTGGTTCAGGCCCTCATGGCATTGAGGGCATATCTAGAGAGATTATGGGCGGGCTCTTCTCCTTCGGACTCAAGGGGAAGAAGCCCGGGGTGGACCGGACATCGGATGTTAGTGCCATTGGCATGACGGGATATACAGTCCCCGTCACCTCCGTTTCGACGGAGTTTTGAACCTCCTTACGGATATTAGGGGCGGGGGTCGATGCAGACCGGCTACTCTTTTCGGGCCAGATTTGACTGCACCACCCATCAGCCACCACAGCGATATATGCTACGGGCACCTCGAGGCCACTTGTATGCGATTACCCGTCGGCGGTATAGAGCACCGCCTCCGCGGCGGCGGTGTTTGACTCGGGATGCCCTTTGGCCAGGCATTTCGAATTGGTTGAAGGGGTTTGATTGTTCACTACCACCTAGACCACCACCACAGCCTACCCACCGGGATTTTACGGGGCGATCTTCCTTTGTGCCTATCGTGATGTCGTAATCTGAATAGTTAATGCGGCATTGAGGCATGCTATTCGGGGCTTGATTGATCGGGTTTGGTTGACTTAGGGCGATCCTGGGTGACTCTGGGGCCGTTACTCTCCTTGACACTAGAGCTGTACCTCCACACCCGGGGGGTGTACATTTGATTGAGTATTCAGGAGATGAGATATTCATGATGGGATGGGATGGAGAGGCTCCTCAGCCAATCAGTTTATATGCAAACTCAAAGTTTAGTGTATACACCCAGGGTCAGCAGGTCTCCTGTCCATTTAGATTGACTCCAGATGATGTTCCCTGACAGACAGCAATATCGCCGGTATACTTGCAACATGTTCCTCCCATGATACCTTTCATTCTGTTCCCAGAGGAGTATGGGCCAGTACATAGAGATGTTCAGATTATTCACGAGAGTGGGAGAATTGCTTCGGCCCCGCGTTGATAGACCTTTTCTTGGCATTGATGATAGAGATGAGATTCATAGGGAAGATGATGAGATTTTGTGATTCGCGCACCACTCGAACCCGCATTTCCATTTGGGCTTATTGGCCTCATCCGACACACATAGAAACGCGCGTGGTCGAGCTCTCGGTCAGATTAGAGTTAATCACTACCACCGGGAGGCTGATCCAACTTTTCGGCGTGGATAGGGCTACATACGCAGTGTTTCGATGATGATTTACCACACGAGGATCGAGACCATATTCGCCGCTGTTCGTCGATGTTCTTGTTCGGTCGTAGGGTGCGTCAGTCTTGTTGGGCCAGCGGCTGTATGCGTTGTCAGTTCACGCCATTGCTTTAGGATTTTCACCATCCGATTTTGGGCCGCATCCATCTGAGACCGCCAGCGGAAAACATATGGCGGGACTCGAGAGGGCCGGTTATGGAGTACTCGCTACAATAATATCATGATTGGTCGATCGATCTCCCGTACCTTTCGAGGTTTTGAGCATTGATCATCCTTTAACTTTTTGCTTTTGGGTCGCCCTTGGATTCATGAGCGGGTGCTATACCATCTTCGGCTTCATCGAAGGTGAAGTTCATACGGCGCATTATCACAATACGGTCGACCGCGGATGTTACTACTTCCTCCCGAGCGGTGCTGGTGCAGCGGTGAAAACGATTTGCACTTGGCGGGTTTGTTTTGATGAAGTCGGGTTGTCGATTTAGAGAGGATGTGATAGAGACATGGTACCTATGTCTTTTGATCGACCTGACACTTTGGTGTAACATGATGAGAGGCATGTATAATGCGGTTTTGGGACCAGATTCGCCGCCGGCAAGGGCCGCGAGTTTACTATTACAGTTGATCATGACATATCTTATGGTTTGGGTTACATCCCAACGGCAGATGATGCACGACACATGGCCCGACTGCGTAGAGAGAGAGTGAGAGCTCGCATGTCTGGCATTCCATTCGATTATCCCTTCGCGTACTTTTCGGTTGGGCGACTACTTTTGTAAAGAATCAAAGTATACGCCTGAAGGAGTTGACCATGTTTCAAAAGATGGGTGAGATTGGGGCATTGACATGCCTGGGGGCCAGTTTGTTTGGTCTGGCGAGACCGCAAGCCGCCGAGGTTGTGGCGGTTCGCGCCCCCGTCGGATAGAGCGGTGTTTTTCCATGGCGCTTTCTGAGGAGATCCACGACTATGATCTACCTATGGATTTGGGGGATGGCCCGATGGGCGACTCTTCTTGATGCCACATGGGCCGAGATGGACATGATCGGCAGCGTTTGATCGATCTGACCGCCAGTCCAGATTTGCTTGACATGTTTGGAATTTCTATGATTGATTCGATCTTTGTGACACTTTATGGCCTTGCAGCGCAATGGACATGATCGGCATTGGCCGCATTCTGGATGTTTCCCCACCCGGGCCTCAATTCTCTTTCGATGTGTTTGGAATTTCTATGCTTGAGTTTGATGATGACTGATATTACTCATGATACCGTTTCTGTTGAGGGAGCGTTCGACTCTGTGGACCCACCTCTTTCTTTTGACACTATGTCCGCGTTTGTCACCCGCTTACGACATTTCCGATGGTAATAAATGACATGAGTATTTTTTAGCATTCGCTTCAGGTCGCGCATTTTCTCTCGACAGACCACTGCCACCTATAGCACATGTATGCGATGTTGATGATGTGGGAGACACAGATGACCCACTGGGTGGTAAGTCAGGATCTAATTCCGATATAGAGGACAGGAAAGTTACACCCGTTTCTGGTAGCACAGAATGATAGATTTCTAAAACAGACGCCTCGTGATATTAGATCATTCTTTCCTATCTCCCCATGATGAGAGAAGTAGATTGATCGACCTTACTCAGTCATAAGTACTTGGATGTATTTGCATGGTCGTATGAGACACGCCTGCCTCGACCCCACTATAGTTCAAAGATCACCCGCCCATCTCCGCCACATGCTAAGCCGCTAAGGTATCAGAAGACAAGATCCTCGATGGAGTTTGTAGGTTAAAGAGGAGATTCAAAAGCAACTCAGTGTTGGCTTCCCGCAAGAGCTGAGCATCCCGAGTGGTTGGCTAATGTCGTCCCTGTTCCAAAAAAGGATGGCAAGGTTAGAGTTTGTGTTGACTTTCAAGATTTGAATAAGGCCAGCCCTAAAGATGATTTTCCCCTCCCACACATTGATATGTTAGTTGACAAAGACGTGGCACCCTATGTCATTCATGGATGTGGGTTTTCTCGGTATAATCGATTTTAATGGCTCTAGAGATATGGAAAGACTTCTCTTTCATCACAGAGCGGGTACTGACGCTATCGAGTCATGCCATTTAGGCTAAAATGCAAAATACCTATCGTAGAGCTGCCACTACTTTGTTCCATGACATGATGCATAGAGGTTGAGGTATACGTGGATGACATGATAGTGAAGTCCCAAGGCTGGCAGATCACTTAGCACTTTGGCTGCAGATCTTTTCGAGAGGATCATGGGCTCGTATTGAGATTGAATCCCAAGAAGTGCACCTTTGAGGTAACTTCTGGGAAATTGTTAGGTCACATTGTTAGTGAGCGCGGTATAGAGGTTGATCCAGAAAAGACCAAGGCCATACTTGACATGCCAGCTCCGAAGATTGAGAAAGAGATCAAAGGCTTTTTAGGCGTAATTACAATACACCGGCCAAGTCATCGCTAGGACCAATGCATATGCGAGCCTATCTTCGGCTCGAGGAAGAACCAACCTATGGTTGAATGATGATCAGCTACTGCTTTTGAGAAGATTAAGGAGTGTTTACTTTCCCCATTTAGTGTGCTCTCCCACACCAGTGGCTGCCCCCGCTTCTATATTTGTCGCTGATATAGCTTTGGGATGCATGTTAGCTCACCGATGATCTGTGAAAGGAGCGAGCCATTTATTATCTAAGTAAGAGGATGCCGGAATACGAAAGTGCAAATACCTTATGATCGAGCGCCGCTTAGCCACTGTCTGGGGCTTGCCACTAAGACTTAGGCACTATGTGACGAGTATTCCATACTTTTGGTCCACGATCGATCCTCATGAGGTATTTGTTTGATAGGCCCGTTTGTCCGATAGACTCCATGAGATGGTTATTCTTGCTGACAGAGTTCATATTCAAGATGCGGATACAAAATTCCAGAAGGGAAGCAGGCATTGTTGCATCATTTGCTTCTTTGCCAAGATCCGATAATAGATCGATTGGATTTTATGATTTCGACGAGCAATTTGTTTCAACACCAGCATTATAGATGGCAATCAGATTTGATGGTGCCAATCACGGGTTTGGTATCGTATCTTATCGACATCACCACAGGTGATCGCATTCCCGCATCGCCCGATTAGCATTTTCCCGGGGTCATCACAGCTGACGAATATGGCTGAGTATGAGCTTCGCATTACGCCCAGAGACCGCTACCGATCTTGGTATTAGACACCGAGATCCACTGACGAACTTGTTATACGGCAGAATTCGTATCCTGAGGACTCGTGATGAAAAGCTGAGGCCCTACCATGCTTACTTAGACCCACTGCTGCTAGGATTTGAAGAGTTGAGATATATCTATCCGCTCTAGGAAGAGAATCCGGCTTACTCGGCGCGTCACCTTAGCTTCCGTGGTTAGAGATTCCTCATGGGAGAATCAGCGACCACTACTGGATTGAGACCAGTCCGCACCCGCCTATTGTCGTTTGATTGAGATATTGAGAATCGTGGATGAGCTACCATGGTATCATGATATTTATCGTCATTATGCGGCGGCTTATCCTGGAGACAATTTAAGATCCAAGGATATGAGAGACAGATACTGACCACCGTATTTGTTATTCGCGGGGATGCCCTTTGATAGAGATCACCCGATGGCCTCGTTATTATTATGTCTCGACCGCGCTCTCTGCAACCGGGCGTAATGAGAGAGGTTCATGTCGAGTCCGTGGCCCACACGGAGGCCATATGCTATGCCGTAAGATTATGAGGACTGTTACTTTCGTTTTACTATGGAAAGATTGTTGCCAATTTGTGCAGAGATGTCCGGAGTGTCAGATGCACGAGACTTGATACACGTGCCACCTTCTCTCGAGCTGCATGCACTTACATCCTCGGGCCGCCAAAGATGTATATTGATATTATCAGGAAGATCTCACCCAAATCTTCTAGTGGGGCATGAGTACATCCTGGTGGCTATTGATTATTTCACTAAGTCGTGGGTGGAAGCTACTTATGCTGGATTGACAAATACGTAGTGGCCAAATTCATCGACGTACATTATCTATCGATATGGGGTCCATGAGCTGATCTCAGATAGAGGAGCGCATTTTATGCTTAAGGGATACAATGGTTCAAGAGTATGGTGGTATTCAAGATCATCGATCATCTCGCATATAAAGCATGCATCAATGGGGCAATTGAGGCCGCAAATAATAATATCAAGAGGATTTTGAGAAAGATGGTTGAGATCAAGGATTGGCCGTATAGTTCTCTTTCGCATGGTGGGCTTATCGTGACATCTTTCGCATTTCTACTCGGGTCTACACCTTATTCTTCGTATATGGCATGGAGGCGCCATACCTGGCAAATTCGAGGATGGGTCCTTAAGAGTAGCATTAGATATCAGATATCCGAGACCGAGTGGGCTCACCCGTTATGATCGCTCAAACAAATTGATGAGAGGAGATTGAGGGCAGCAGATCATGTTCAGGCTTATCAGAGGAAAATGACCCGTGCATTTAGAAAAAGGGTCAAGCCCAGGAAGTTTCAGAAAGGCGACCTAGTCTTGAAGGTCCTCCGGGGATTGATCAACGATCCTAGAGGAAAGTTTAGACCGAATTGGAGGCCCATAGTCATCCGAGATCCGACCAAGAGGAGTACCGTCGACGACTTGTAATCGAAATCGCTCATAGAGTCACCACCGTGGATCACCAAGAGGTTTTACGCCGAGATCATGGTTAGGGGATAGGTGGCCAACACTTTGAGTAGCCATATTCCCTATTACACACCCATACATTGATATATCCTATTGCTAGCCCTTTGAGCCTCACGCGGTTTATTATGGCCTATTCTTTCATTCAGCCTTGCATACTTTTTTCTGACCTGGGTTGGGGGCCTGCCCTTTTGTGCTTTTCATTTATTAATTGGATATGTGAGCATTATGAGCATTGTGACATTCTTCGTTTGTTCTTTCTCACATCATTTCTTGTTTCTTTTCTCTTCTCTATCTTGCATCTTCATACCATCTATCTTTTGAGTCTAGTTTCTATCATCTCTATTTGTTTTACTTTATCTCCTTTTTGTATGATGATGACATGCCTCATCCTAGAGCTACTAGTCAGGTTTGTCACACCTCATTCCGCCCTCAGAGTGTTTCTTTGATCCGGATTCTTAGGCCGGGAGTGTGGACCATTTGGGCTTGTAGGTTTGAGGTTCTTTTCTGTCGATTGTGTTAGTATGGCATTCGACCTACTTTGAAGGTTCGACCTAAAAAAAAAAAAAAGGAAAAAAAAAACAAACAAAACAAAACAAAAAGAAAAAAAAAAGTGTGCTTGTTTGATATTCATACTCATTTAGGTTCGAGAGATTTATTATTCTCCGAGGGTCGAGTGAAAGCATTGTGCGATCTTTTCTCCATGGATTTAAAAATACTACTGGGTATGAGGCTCAGTTGCTTCGCACTAGGTCCCCGGATCATTACCTCGCATCACTCACCCCATCTTATAGCGTGACTCGCTTTTGACTCGACGCTCTGGGACGAGTTGTCTGTCATTGTCATACATCACACATTTGTATCCCAAATTGTTTCTTTCCTTTTTTTTTTTTCTGGGTTTTATCCATTCATCATTTTCTTATCACTTTCGCCTTCTTCTACTCTTATCAGATCATCTGTCTCACTTCTGCGATGTGTCCTTTGGTGCACTTCACTTGTCATTTCACGTTGTTCATCTCGTATGTTGATCAGCCACCTCGCTTCACATGATCCTTAATATTTGACATTACGCCGTAAGGTGGCTTCCAAGTGCATTTATCGGGTATTTGGGCCTTGTTTCCCATCATGTCATTCACCTTCACCCCGCCTACATTACGGTCCGAGTCGTAAGACCACCCCGAGACCATGAGATCTCTTGTATTTGCTCTCAAGCATTTTTTACATGGATCGTTCCTCAGCTCTCACGATCAGCACGGATGCCGATTGTGCCCTATTCTCGAAGTATCGAGGGTCACATATTGCTTCTCCACTACTTGCTTGGCACGTCCATGATCGTGCATGATGATACGTAGAGTTCTGGGACCATGGATAAATTTCCATTAGCTTTATGCTTCGAATATCTACACACTAGGGCATACCCCTATCCTTTCATGTTGGCATTGGCTCGTACGCATGTACACTGGCAGCCCATTTTGCCTAGAGATGTTTTGGCATCAAAGTTTGAGTATGCTCTACATGCAGCCGAGTTTCTTCATACAGCAGAGTGCTTCTAAGGGCCTAGAGTCAGATTCATGGATATTTGTCAACATATAGGGGTGCAAGCTGGCACACACCCCATATGTCAGTTTTGTTCTCTCGTCGATGATCGGGTCTTTTTAGAAATTTATTTTAGAGTTTTTTTTTCTTTCATCGAGGCACTTGCATATCAGATGTGCACACTGGGGCATACCCTATATCAGTTTTATGGAGTGAAATGGATGATTTTTCATGAATGAATGATTGTGATGTTTTCAGCTCTCTGACTTTGACCGCATGTGCAGTTATGAGATTTTGACATGGCATTGATACCCTAGACCGAGGAATAACCCCTTTCTTTCACCCTTGGTCACATTTGTGAGATTGTCCAACAGGGGCATACCCCTTTATTTCCATCTTGTTATGAAGTTCTTGGTTTCTCACTTATCATTTGTGGCATTTTCTATTGTCATATCAGCATCCCCCTTCTGGTCAGCGATTGTGTTTGATTTCCGGGGCTTATTCGAAGTCATTTGTCGACAGACTCGATGTCATACTAGGCCTACCACTCTTCCCCCTCGAAGCCTGCTTACTTCGCTGCTTAGCTTGTTACGGTCCCTCTAGCATCCCACCCAGATCCCACATTTCTCGTACTCAGCCTGCATCCCACCCTGCACCTCCGCCTGCATCCCACCTTCCTGCACTCGCCCAGATCCCACGCCTGCACTCGCCGCATCCCACCTTCCGGTACTCGCCCGCATCCCACATCTCCCCGGCACTCGCCCAGATCCCACCTTCCGGTACTCGGGCCCCGCATCCCACATCTCCGCACTCGCCCGCATCCCACATTTCCCAGACCCGCCCCTGATCCTGGCAGCTCCGTACCGCCCCGCATCCCACGGGCCGGGGTACCCGCCCCGCATCCCACCTTTCCGGTACCGCCTCAGATCCCATACTTCGTACCGCCCAGATCCCACATCTCCAAGATCAGCCCGGGATCCTACCTTCCGGGTACTCGCCGCATCCCACGCCCGCACTCACCCAGATCCTACCTTTCCGGCATCACTCAGATCCCACACTTCCGTACCGCCCGATCCCACACTTCTCGGTACCCACCAGCATCCCACCTTCCGGTACTCACCGGATCCCACCTTCCTGCACTCGCCTGCATCCCACAGCCGGCACTCCGCCCGCATCCTACCTTTCGCACTCGCCCGCATCCCACATTTCTGGTACTCGCCCAGATCCCACCTTCTGTACTCGCCAGATCCCACCTTCCGGCACTGCCCGCATCCCACAACCCACCGCCCCAGATCCCACCTTCCGGTACCTCGCCCGCATCCCACACTCCCTCCGTGCACCGCCCGTATCCCACCTCTAGCACTCGCCCCAGTCCCACACTGCACTCCACCCAGATGTCCCACATCCCAGATCGCCCGATCCCACGCTCCGGCACCCGCCCGCATCCCACGCTCCGGTGACCGCCGCATCCCACCTTCCTGGCAGACTCGCCTGCATCCCACATCTGCATCACCGCATCCCACATTTCCGCACTCTGTCTCTGATCCCACCTTCCGTACTCGCCCAGATCCCACAGCCCCGCACTCGCCTCAGATCCCACCTTCTCCGGTACTCGCCCCGTATCCCACAACCCAAAGCACTGCCTGCATCCCACCCTTTCCGTACTCGCCTCAGATCCCACCTTCCGCACTCGCCCGCATCCCACCTCTCCGTGCACTCACCCGCATCCCACCCTTCTCAGACTCGCCCCATCCCACCTTCCGTACTCGCCCAGATCCCACCTTCTGGTACTCGCCCAGATCCCACATTTCCGGTACTCGCCCAGATCCCACATTTCTGGTACTCACCCAGATCCCACATTTCCCAAGATTGGTCGATCCCACCTTCGTACTTTACTCGCATCCCACATCTCTGCACCCACCCTGGGACAAGCCACCTTCCTGCACTAGCCCGATCCCACATTTCTCGTACTCGCCAGATCCTACATTTCCGACACTCCTGATCCCACTCTTCCCAGACTCACCCGGATGTTACCTTCCCGGTACTCGCCCGGATCCCACATTTCTGGTACTCGCCAGATTCCACATTTCCTGACTTCCCGATCCTACCTTTCCTAGCACTCAAATTCCTGATCCAACATTTTCGTGCTTAACCCTGACCTTCGTGAGCCTGCCCGACATCCTCATCTTCTCCTGATAGCCTGCATGTCATTATCTTTTCCTAGCATTATGTCCGTATCACTTATCTTCCCAGACGTGGACTTGTTTTCTTTAAGTCCTTCAATTGAGCGACTCGCCCAAGTATCCTTCATCACAGGTAAGAGGACAAAATTGTCAAGTCATCTAGGTCTCTTCACTAGAGTTCACTCTCACTTTTTAGACGCTTGCACTTCGCTCCCACGATTCACCTCGCTCATTCACTCTACTCGAAGAGGGGCATACTCAGAGACCCCCTCAATTTTGTCCCTAAGCACTCAGATTTATCCTGCATGGTGTCATACTCACCCATCGTCTCATATAGCAACTACTTCAGCCCTTTAGGCTCTGGGTCTTTCCGAGCCTCGGGTGGGCTCGTATATGGTCCATTGAGTGTGTATGTATTTCACTTTGGAGTGTCATCAGATTCGCTTATCGCATCATACCATAGAAGCAAGTGGCCCTGCGGTTCAAATTAATCTGAGTTTATGAGTATGTCAAATCTTTTCAGAGCACTTCTCGCCTCGTTTCGATCATCTCCTCGTCCGAACTCGTGACCGCTCACCGCTTGTTTTGTTGATTCCTTATTTGCCAAGGAGGCTTGATAAAATTTCATAATTTTGTCAACCGTCAATTAATCTATTGACTGTCTATCAGCAAGGCCACGTATACAACATCGTTTTTTTTTTTTTTGGGTGATTTTGGTGAGTACTCCTGTTTCGATCATATCTCCTCATCCTGACTTGGAATGGTGCGGCCGCTTTTTTTTTTTTTTTTGATCTTCTTATTCTTCGTGAACATTCTATCGTGTTTGTACTGCCTCAACCGATGGATCGGTTGGCACCGGGTTCAACTCTGGCTAGGCCTGACTAGCTTGTGTGGAGCATTGCTTTTTGTGTTTTGGAGCCCAAATCGCATGGGTTCGCCCATAAGCTCAAGCTCGACCATGGGCAGTATTTTGGTCCATTTTGGGCCACATGGATTGTTGAAGATGCAGCCCACCATGAATCCATGTGGATACTTAGAAGCAAGCTGAAATCTTAAAGATTCAAATGATGGGAAATGAGGAGGGGAGTGGAATGGGGAAGCATCGAGACTGATTTGGGCTCTTTCCAAAGCCAAGGAGAAAAACGAAGAGGCTTTGATTGCTGGAGGTGGGAATTAGCATAAAAGACATAGAGATCAGATTGATGAAAACCTTTCGAGGGGCACACTTCCGCCTGTGACACACGCTGTCGGATTTTTTCCTCCGGATGTATAGCTTGGTTTCTGTTCAGCCTTATGTGAGGGGAGGTAAGAAATGGACCCCTTTCTCCACTCTATTCTTTAAGATACGTTCTGATCAAATTTGAAGTTTCTCTCAACCATTTGAGCCGGTTTTCACGCTCATACGTGAAAGCCGTTCAACAGTTTTCTGCTAGGTAGTCATGAGTTTTTGTTGTTTTGGTTGGTTCTCACCATCCGGAGCCGAGAATCAATCACCGCTTGTTTTGTTAGATTCCTAACCTTTATAAAAGTTCTGAAATTTTTGAGAGCCTCTTCAACGATTTGACTGGTTCTAAAACCAGATCATTCGGTTCATTCAGATTAGGTTTTCAGGAAAGCGCGCTTGTGTAGTTTTTGTTGTTTTGGTTGGTTCTCACTCATCCGAGCTGAGAATCAATCACCGCTTGTTTTAGATTCCTGAGTCTTTTAGGAAGGTTCTGAAATTTTTGAGAATCTCTCAACGATTTGACTGGTTCGAAACCAGATCATTCGGTCTATTCAGATTAGGTTTTCAGGAAAGGTAGTTTGTGTAGTTTTTGTTGTTTTGGTTGGTTCTCACTCATCCGAGCTGAGAATCAATCACCGTTTGTTTTTTTAGATTTCTAACTCCTTTATAAAAGTTCTGGAAAATTTTGAGAGCCTCTCTCAACGATTTGGACTGGTTCGAAACCAGACTGGTCTGGTTCATTCAGATTAGGTTTCAGAAAGGCAGTTTGTGTAGTTTTTGTTGTTTTGGTTGGTTCTCACTCATCCGAGCTGAGAATCAATCCCCGTTTGTTTTCTTAGATTCCTAACTCCTTAGAAGGTTCCTGACAAATTTTGAGAGTTTGATCTCAACCGGCTGAACTGGTTGATAAACCAGATTAGCCGGTTCATTGAATTCGCCTTGTCAAACAAAGAGTCTCGGCCTGCGCCGCTTGTATCGCCTCGCCATTCGGAGCCGGTTTACTGTTTGTTTTTGGATTTATGAATTTTGAGGAATGGCCTGAAAATTTTTAGAGTTTCTTCACCGCTCTTAATCAAGTTGAGAAACCGTATTAGCCGATTCATTGAATTCGCTTGGTTTGGAATGGTAGTCGTAGTTTGTTCGCTTCAGGTTGCCTCGTCATTCGAGCTCCAATTGTACTCATTTATCTTTTGGATTCCTGACTTCAAGGAAGGTTCTGAATTTTTAGAAATCTTTTTCTCACTATTCGACTGATTGGTAAACCAAACTACCGGTTCATCGGGTTAGGTTTTCCCAGAATGTGCCAGCTTAGGTACTTTGCTTTTTTGTATCGTTCTCGTCATTCGAGTCTAATTGCACTCGCTTATTTTGTATTAGATTCCTCGAGTCTCGTGAGGGATTTTCTGAAAAAGTTTGCAGAATTTTTCTCAATCATTTTGACTTGTTAAAACCGATTCAACCTATTGCGGTAAAGATGTACCATGGGCACTCTCATTTGCAGCATGTCACTCGAATATATTATGGTGTGCTCTAGTTGTCTCTTAAGAACATGTAGGCGTACTTTAGTGGTCTCGAGTTCGCCGGCTTGAACAAAGTGGGTAGGGCAAATGTGGGATTTGTAAGTTTGGTTTGATTTGTGATTTTAAAGGGAATGTGTGTTAAAGTAAGCAAACCACTTACCTCCTTTCACCGCTTCCTTTCTTTCGTAATGGATCCAATATTTGGTTTTAAACGATGATGTATGATGTATTATTTTTCCTACCTATTCGCTATGCATGGCTGAGGATCTCGTACATGCTTAGGCATCGCATTTGTATTCATATGCGCATGGTGTTCGATTTTAACATTTGTGATGCATTCAGCTTTTTTGATCAATTCTTATGCAAATACTAGGACCACAGCATGCGGTTAATGTTTGGGTAATGAATTTCACATGGATGTTTTGTGTTTGGGGGTGTCATGCATGCTTAAGTAGTGTTTGTTGGTTAACCTTGATGTAGCTGGGCCAGGGACCACAGTAGTTTTTCATTTGCCATTTCCTAGTTAGAGTTTTTTTAAGCATGCTAGATAAATTAAATTAGGGTCGGGTCCGATCGGTTGTATGTTTAGCCTAAGAGACTGTCTCCTCCGCTGATTTGTGACCCATATGCTCTGTAACATACCCAATTCACTAGTAGAGACCGAGTCCTCCTGCCAGAGGGGTGCTACCGACATGAGGTACCTTCCGATAGGTAATCCGATCCCCTAATCTTAAATCTAGCTTTCGCAGACCGCTTTTTCCATACCGGAGTCATTGGGGTTTTTGTTCTGTTTGGTTTTCCCACTTAAAATAAAATAAAAGTAAGTGGCGACTCCAAAGCAAACCTTTCTCCTAGGACGGATTTTCCAAAACTCAAAATCAACCCACATTTTCTTTCTTCACATTTTTCCTTCCATTTTAGTGCGAAGTCGCGCCATTCGTGGATCGGGTAGGTCCACACTCAGCCATTCCTTCTCTGCAATACAATATAGTGTATTGCAATACACTTTCCAACCCTCAAGCCTTCCTCTCTGCAATACAAAAATGGTATTGCAATACAATTTTTTTTTTTTCACTACAATTTTTCTCAGCCCTCTCTCTTGCAATACAATTGCAAGGCTTGCAATACAAATTATTACCACAATCAAGTAAATAGCCCAAAAACACTCCAGATCAAAATTTTTTTTCATTCGAATATATATATATATATATATATATATATATATACCTCTTTTTTTTTCATTTTCTATAATACTCAAATAAATTTCTAAAAATTTATTTTCTTCATATTTTTTTTTCATTTTTTTTCCAGAATACACAAATAAATTTCAAAAATTTTATTTTCTTCAGTTTTACACCATATAAGACCTTAGAAAATTATTTTCTCACCTCACAACCAAATAAATTTATAACATTTATTTTCTTTTTCCAGTTTTTCACCTGAAATTTTTTTTTCTCCACCTTATATACATATATATACACCTTTCATTTCCATCAGTACATCAAATAAATTCATAAAAATTTATTTTTCTATTTTCTAGTTTTAACCACCGGTGAAACAAAATTTTCTTCTCACTATCCAACAACCCAAATAAATTTAGTTAAATTTATTTTATTTAATTTTTGTTTTCCAGTTTTACACACTGTAAAACTCCCAACAAAAATTCCAATACACCTATGTGCTAATCACTTAAGCACACAAACATTTCACAATGCATACAACATGGTATACACACCATTCATCAACATTCACATGTTCACACATCAATTATCAAATCACACAAAACACATCAACACATGCATGTAGTGTCCTAGTTTTGTCCCGTGATTTCCTAGGTAATCTCATACCTACACTTATCATCGAACCACACCTAGTGGCGATGTTCTCACACGACTATGGCCTAAGCCCAAGCCCCCCACCCTAGGCTCTATATACCTATACTCTACATCAACCACCCAAGTGGTGATGGATACCCAACCCGAGCTCCCTGGGAGCATTCAGATACCTAAGCTCGATACTGTCGGCGGACGCCCCAAACCTGTGGGTCCGCTTGACTATCCGTCAACCTCATGGAATATGGATGCTCAAGTTACCCGATCACTAATTTCAAAAAAATCCGTAGTCCCTTGTAATGAGCTCTAATTAAATAAACACCCGCATGAAACATGTCCCAAGTGTACCAATATAATCAATAAATGATACAAGTATGGATAAAAACGGCCTCTGGGCCCATACTACACATCCATAAAAACATACCAACTATATCCAATAGTTCTAAGAGTTCAACACTTATTCTTTATACAACATATATTAAAATACTCGAATTCTAATACATGTAAACACCACAAATCCAAAGCCACAATCCGTCTTTTCTTCTAAACTCAGCCTCTAGGACGAGCCGTCCCCTCGTGTGCTCCCTGTACCTGAAAATATGTTCCCTCGACAGGGTGAGCTAATGCTCAGTAGTGGAATCACCCTAAGTGGGCTACTCTCCACCTAAGTGCAGTGCAATGTCTAAAATAAACACACATTCAAGCAAATTCGTGATCCTACTTTTGAATGCTCCAAGCATGCCATCCCCATGTCTCAGTCTCCTCACCGACTCCTCACACTTGCCTGCTTCAAGGGCGAGTAAATAATCATTTTCAAAACAAAACCCATTTGTTCTTGAAAATATACTGCCGAAATATTCGGTAGAGGAAATGTGGGACTACCCTCCGAGGCGAATTGGTTGGTGAGCTCTCCAAATGGGCCATGGTCCTCATCCAAATGGATTCTGCTGGCTCATCTCTCAACCCAATTATCCGCATTATCATCCTCTGCGTGAAATTCAAAACAAAAGGTTCGTTTTTCTTTCAATTTTTCCATGTCATGCACTCACCTAATTTCTAGGCTACCCCAATGCATATGAAATGCATTATGATGCCATTTCAATAACTCATATAATACATGCAATTATATCACCATGCATATATTTACAAAACGTTCAATTCACACAATCATGTCATGTAAATTCTCATTTCCACATCAACATTAGCTCACTTGGGCTAATGATCAAACACGAGTAATTTAAATTAAATCACTCGGCCAAACACATATTTTCACAAAAATTATTTTCGTGTCACTATTCCTAGAACAAGAAACCTTAGGGTTTACTGCCCAACCATCCATTGATCACTCATCCACTTAGAACTCATTTCCACCCACCCCGCCTCATACACATCAAAGCATACATTTTCACATAAATGCACAACTAGGAACTCCAACAGCCTGCGATGGCCTCCCTGACCGGGGTTTCACATGGGTTTCAAACTAACACCTCGGTTCCAAGATTCGGGAAACCAATCAAACGGCCCCCGCCGACCTCATTCGACCAAATACTGCAGCATTTAAAGAGGGAATGGGGTGTCCATGTAGGGAGAAACCCCTACCTCAAGGAATTTGAGGAAACTCCCTAAATCCTGTACCCACTCGAAGCCCTCTCAGCCAGAGAGCGCTTCTCCTTTCGGTCCCGCGAAGACTACCGAATTCCATCTGATCGCTCGTATTTTTAGGAGAGAAGTGCTCTCCTCTTAAAATATCTCAAACCGAAACTCACCGTATCTCCTCCCCAATTTTCACGCTGGGCTTTATTATTCGGGAGAAGATGAGTCATGTCTTCACTAATGTCATTTTGTGACTTAATCCTTTCCAAAAATGACCTTTATGTCCCTCTTTCTCTCGCTTTGACATTCCGCCTATCTCTACTGGCCCATTTTCATTATTTTTACTCATACCACTTATACATGATTGTTTGTCATATGTGACTTTTTTCGCATCAAAATCGTTCACGCACTCGAAACGCGATGCCTCGAAAACGTAAATCTCGACCGTCTCTAATTCGACCAAATTTTACGTGCTAACTAGATTTTTTCAAGATGATTCCAATCTGGAAATCCATTTCATCATCTGAGATCTAGAGAATAAATTACGGATTTTTTTTAGCTGAAATTTCAATTTTGTAACCGAAATTACGATTTTGCCCTTATTCCATAATTTGGAATTTCTCAGGTCTTACATTATGCTATTGAATTGTTACCTGCTATATGAAGAGGATGTTTGAGGGTTTTATCCCAACGATATGCGATGATTTTTTGACCCATTCTTTAGCTTTGAGTGCATGTAAATTTTGCTTCATTACTCGAATCAACTCATACACAAATGGCATTGTTGGGACGATTTCAGAATCAATAATGCGAAGAACTGTATATAGTGCTTCATAGATTGACACTAGGTTATATACCTTCTCCCAATATGAATGATTAAACATTAGTCCTTCAACCTCACGTCCAATGGTCGTCTGATTAAGCTTTTGAGAAGCACATTCATCACTAATAAAGATCTTCTTCAAATCATCCCTGTTTTTTAGAAGACTTGATAGGGCGATGCAATTTGTTGCAAATCTTGTTGCCCTTGGATCCACAACATTCCAATTAATAAACCTTTCTCACGCTTAAGCAACCAACCATGACATAGGGATTGTCAGGATCTTTCATTCATTGGTAATCAAGTCGAAAACACTTTCTCGTTTACCAATATCTTCAAACATAAGGTCGATGCAATGTGCTACACATGAAGTCCAATATAAATTGTACTTCTTCATTAACAATTTCCCAGCCTTCACATGTGACGCCCCAAAACCGGGGTGTCCGTTGACTACCCGTCAACCCGCGGAATTCTACATGTCTCACTTGATGAGACTCATACACGTGTAAAAATGGCCACATGGGCCCATACATCCTTACTCATAAACAAAATAATCAACTACATTATCATAGTTTTCATGCCTGCTTTACAAAAGATTTATACATCTTTAAGAAAATAATATTCACCAAAAGCCACATTTCTGGGCCTTTCTTCCTCTCGTGCCATCTCATCAAGGTGACTGCCTCCCCGGATACCCCCTCGCACCGAAAGGGGTCCCATGACTCAAGGAGCAAAGCCCAAGAGAAAGTCTTCCTACAAGGGTTACTCCTCACCTAAAATGCATATGCAATGGCATATATAAACAATCAATCACATTCCATACAATTATTCACTATTATATGAAATGTCTATATCATGCATGAGATGCGACCCCTCATGCTCACCACCTGAGTCCCACCCGACTCCTTCACACTTGGAATGTCAAGTGTGACTAAAACCTGTCACATACCATGACTAAACCATCGACACCCCTCCAATTTTATTTATCAAAACCCGATTTTGATTCTTTTCCTTTATTTTCAGGCCACGGATTCCGGCTTTACACTCAGAGGACGCCGCACGCCTTTCCAACATTTTCACGATCCTACATCGTCTGATTCATGTCTAACCGTGAATAACATTCTCTGACTTTCGCACCCAATGACGACCCCAACTTGCTCCACTCCAAAACATGTAATTTATCATTTACACACTCGTGAATCTCATCGACTTTGTCCCATTTTTCTCGAAGTTCACGACCCATTCACCAACACCGATGAATAAACCTGCACTTCTACACCCACAATCTAATTCCGACGCGATGTGACCGTGCATATGAAATGCATGATGTCAATGCATTTTCCTCATGTTACATGCATGAATGAGCACTACATGAACAATTACAAGCCATGGATAATTATAATTTATAAGATATAATCTCAATTCCATGCAAATCATGTTAATACATCAAATAAAGAGATGCATCAACATCACATTTTTCTACACACCGTACGTCATTTAAGCAAAGCGAATAACACAATACCAGTCACAAACTGGACTATTCAATAAAGGTACTTCACGCCTTTCGCAAACATGAACCAATTCGGTTCCAAGCATCATTGTCACAACAACAAACCACCACACCTAGAAACGTTTGGTTTCTAGCCCAAACCCTAACTCCCATTTAGCCTATGATCAGTGAAACCTATCATGAAACTATCCTTTAATTCCAAAGCTTGGAATCCAATTTACATGGCCCTCATGGCCTCCCACAACCCCTACCATTATAGAGTTTCTTTAGGGCTAAAATAAACCAAGCAGAAAAATATCTACCTCTTTGAGCTTGTCGAAACTCCAACTTTCGTGTCCACACGTAGATCCTAATCGCACCAACTTTGCACTCGAACTTTCGAACGTCGACCGCCCGAAACCCAGGAAAATCCTCCTTTCCTTTCCTCTTTCTCCTTTTCTTCCTTTTCTCTACTGATTCTTTCCTTTCTTTCTTTCCTTTTCGCTCTTTCCTTTTTTCTCTTTTCTTCTCATTTTCCTTTCATTTCTCCTTTTCATTTTCTTCTCCTTTCGGGGTCCTTTTCTCCCCTTGGAGAATCCATCATTCCTATTAATTTAGAGTGAAATTGGTTTCTCTCCCATTTCCTCAAGTCTCCACAACACATTCTCATTTTTCCATTCTTTTTTCTTTATTTCTTAATTCTTATTACGACACACACATCACATGGCTCAATGCGAGCCACGATCCCTTTTTCCCACACAGCTTATTCATCAGGAGCCATTCTTCTGCTGACCACACGGCTTTGCCAGCCGTCATTTCCTCCCTAGATGCCATGGCATCCCCTTACCTGCCATGTGTCATCCGACACCCCACGCTCCTCGAACAACGCAACCCGACCACCTCGAAATCCAACTAAAATTCGACGCGCAGCCACTTTACGACCAACAGAGAAGTCCGTTTCGTCATCCGAGATCTAGAAAAATTCCGGATTTTCAACCGAAATTACCATTTTGCCCCTTTTTAGAAAATTAGAATTTTCTCGGGTCTTACATCACAAATGCTGATACATTGTCTGTAACAATTTGCACAACATTTGCTTCGCCAACTTTCTTTATCACTTCCTTTAACAAACCATAAATGTATTTTTTATCTTTGATATTATCTGATGCATCAACAAACTTAAAAAATTGTGCTTCCTTTACAATATATCATGAAATTAATGATGCTTAATTTCATGGAACCAGTCCATCCATCACACATAACTGTACACCCATAGGTCTTCCATTTCTCCCTTTGATGATTCACATAATCTTCCATGTCTTTATATTTCATATCCAAATATTTGTTTTTGATTTCATATGGAGACGGTGGCTCTATTCCCATGCCTACAAGTTAAAGTAAATAATTATATGGTTTGCAACTATAAAGTAAGATAATAATGTTATTAGAAATTGAAAACGATGTCACATACCAAGCTATCGCGGCACAAACAATCATGTTTTTGAAGTGGTGAGAGTCTCCGTTTCAGGAGTATAACGTCGCTTTATATATAGAAGAATTTATTGATTAATTGGCCCATCATTTCTTTGATTTCACATCATTTAAAAAGATTTTTAATACTCTTTTATCTTGCTACCGAAGATTTGTATAATAATGGACCAAGAGGTGGTGATGGATCCGATTGTCTCACACTTTGAGATCTTTGCATGTGCCTTACTGGATCAGTTGGATGTGATTGTGAAGGCTTACCTATTGCCATTATATATATTAGAAATGTTTTTAAATCCATTTATAATGAATTTAAGTTAAAAGATTTACCAATTTTTCTTTTGCCTTTCATAAACTCTTCTTCTTGTTATCGATTTCATTCACTAGCTTTGGATGCATGACATGCTGCTCCATAGTCAACTCGCTCATCAAGGTTCATTTCAGCCGGATGCATGTAGACATCCTCCTCCTCCTCCTCATTCTCCTCCTCATCATCATCACCATCATCAAAGAGATGTCTATGGCTACCACCCATTATCTCAAGTAGCTTCAAATTTAATTCCCTTCAATATTTATGTTTTCTTCCCTTTGGCTTTATTCCTTTCAACCAAAAGTTGTCTAATTTCTTCAATATTTGCAGCTTTCTTCCCTTTGGCTTTATTCCTTTCAACCAAAAGTTGTCTAATTTCTTTTTTCACTTCGGGAGGCACATTAGGACACTTGCTATTTGAGTAGGGATCTTTATGTGATAAGTGAAATTTAAACCAAGTAATTCCGCCACTTTTAATCACCATACCACAAAAATTGCATATTGTGTCATTTCTTTTCCCTTCAATGGGTGTACAATATTTCCAAGTAAGATCACGACCTCTATTATTGCTTCCACTTCCACTATCCATCTTATAAACATCAATGATTGTAATCAATTCATATTCATAATTTCAATCTAAATATAAAGTTGCATTAATTATCACAAGTTAAAGAAAATGGGGTTTTACATTAATTAACAATTTATTATATTTCATATTAATCCAAGTCTAAAGTTATATTAAATATCTAAATATACATAATATATGTTCATATTTCATACATTAATTAAATTTTTTTCATATTTCATATTCATAATCTCAATCTAAATATAAAGTTGCATTAATTATCATAAGTTAAAGAAAACGTGTTTTTATATTAATTAATAATTTATTATATTTCATATTCATAATCGTAATCTAAGTCTAAATTTATATTAAATATCTAAATATACTTAATATATCATATTCATAATCTTAATCTAAATATAGACTTAAATTAAATATTAATCTAAATATAAACTTAAATTAAATCTTAATCTAAATATAAACAATCTTAGTCTAAATATAAACTTAAATGAATTACTAAATTGCACAAATGTTAAAAAAAAAAAAATTTAATTAACATGAAAACATACCTTAAGTTGTAAAAATTATGTATTGAATGGAAGACTTGAACACCAAAAATAGACCAAAATATTATTCTCTAAGACTTGCACAAATCAAGAATTGTTTGAGAGAGAATGAATGAGTTTGATATGAAAAACTAGTAAATTTAGGGCTATTTATGGATTTTTTTTTTTGAGTCAAACTAGTTGTTTTTTTGTCAAAAACCCTTTAAAAATGAATTATGGCTGTTGGATTTGATTTTGGATCAAATTTGACCGTTAAATCTTGATCTAGCCATTAGAAATCAATTATGACCATTAGATCAAGTCAAATATTCAAAATCCACCGTCGCATAAAAATCTTCGACCGTTGAATCAAAGGATTGAAATCGACCGTTGATCAACACGATTGAACTCCCGGGCCACAGATCTGGCTGTAGTCATGAGATTTTAAAACCTGCATAAAATCTCAGCCTTTCCCACGCGGTCCAACAACTTTAGCCGTTAGATCATGTTTCTATATATCACGATAACTAATCGATATATCGGTCAAAATACAAAAATTCCCACCAACAAGCTTGTTTGTTCCACGTGATGTTTTGTCGTCAATATTGTTGTCGATATATCGGTAATATATTGTCGATATATCGGTGATTTTGGTTGATATTTTTCGATTTGCCCTTTATTCGACTTTCGTTTGTTGATATTGTATCGGGAAGGCCCGACACCCAAAATGTCGACGATATATCACGACATTTCCAACACTAGTCGTATGCTAATGCACCAACCTATAACATTTTTTATACACATTGATGGATGCCATACTTAACTCAAATATAATGAATAACCTAGTACATATTTATTCATGAACTTCACAATTAAAAAATATGGGAAATATAGTTGATGTCATTTTTTCCTTATTTCATTTTCAAGACAATGGCAACATGCATGTATTACTCTTTAATAAGGAAAAATGGGAGTTGATTGTATTCTATAAAGTGATTACACTAATTGTACAAGACAAATGTATTAATTGTACAAGGGGTGTACAAGCTTGCATTTCTCATATGATTGAAATATTTTTTTTTATCCGAAATACCATTCCTAAGTCATATACTAATACACCAACTTAGGATATTCTTTGCACGAGTTGTTCGATGTCATAATTAACTCAAACATAATCAATAACCTATTACACATTTATGTCATAATCTTTCACAATTTAAAAAATAAGAAAAATATGGTTGATGTTGTTTTTTCCTTATTTCCTTCACCAATAAAATGAAAACATGCATATATTACTTTTTAATAATGAAAGAAACAAGGGTTTGTTATATGTACAAAGTGTTTACACTAACTGTATAAGTCAAATGTATTAACTCTACAATGGGTGTACAAGCTTTGATTTCTCATAGAATTTGAATTTTTTTTTTATCCGAAATCTTTCATATATTATATATTAATACACCAACCATGAACATTCATACATTAATTTTTTATGAGAATTTGGGGTCATCTTTTAATATTACCAACATTATTTTATCAAAATGAATTAGTTGTAAGATACCGGATTGACAAAAGATTTTCAATTCATATTTTAATTTTAATACTATGGGTTAACACATTTGTATTATACTTTGAAATTAAATACTAAAATGATTATTATTAATTTTTGTTAAATAGTTAATATTTTTATATTACTTTTTATTTTTATTTAAAAAATGGTTTAACTTGTGGATAGTACTTTTTTATTTTTAAAAATTTAAAATATTAAATTATAAAAAAATAAGATTATAATATGAAATTATAAATATTATAAATAAAAAGTATTATGAATATGAATATATATATATATATAGAAGATATATATATATATATATATATATATATATATATATATATATATATATATATATATATATATATATTATTTATTGCTATAGATGAATATATTTGTATATTAAAAATTAATTTACTTTAATATATTTATCACACAACAGAAAAATATAATAAATAGTAATAATGAATAAATAATTTTAAAAAACTAAAAATTTTAATTAAGTAGATTTTCGAAATAAGTGAAAATAAGATATTATCACATAAAATTAATTAAAAATAATATATTAAGAATCATAGATTTTGATTTATTTAAAAAATGAAAAATGGAGGGCATTTTCTATGAAAAACATTAAAAAAAAAAAAAAAAACCTGGGTGGTCGTTAAGGTCCAGTGGGGTGGGTAGGAGGGACTGGGGTGTGGCGAAGAGAGATGGATTAGTGTTATGGGTATTTTTGTCTTTTCAAAATATATAGACTTATTTTTAATGTTTTTATAGGGCTTTTGTCAAATAAAAGGCCCATCTAACCAGCAAAATACCTCTAAATTTAGCATAGGACTTTAACTTAAAGATTATCAATTTTTGGAGACGATTGACTCCTGTGTCGCTGACTCGCTGGCAACGAGTCAATGCTACGTACCAAGCAATACTAGGATGATCTGGTTTCACAGATAACTTTAAAAAACGAAAATTTGAGGTTTAGATTTTTAAAGCCATTTGCTACTCATTGTTTTATTTTATTCAAAGCGGCATTTTTTAGGATTAAATAATTGAGGGGGGCTGTTTGGTTCATATTTTTTAAAACTATTTTTGAGAATAGTTTTTAAAAACATGAAGAACATCGTTTTGATGTTCTCTAAAAATCGTTGTGTTTCCTTAAATTTAGTGTTTTTTATATTTTTTTTGTGTTTTTCATAACAATAGATAAATAAATAAAATGAGAATTTTCTCGTTACTTTTTTTTTCGTTTTTTAGAACAAAAAACACTTTTAAAAAATAATAATCAATCAGGCCCTTAGATTTCGGAGTTCTACTTGTGCAAAATTCTTTCTAGGTAGATTATTGATTGATAGGTCATGTCATATTCAATGCGTAGCCCAGTCATTAATTTAGTCACGTACACCCGTGCATATCATGGATTCGATAGCAATGAATGTGATAACCAAGACTTGTTCAATGCATAATGAGAAATGACCATGAAAATTTTGTTTTTAATCATATTCTATTGGGTACGCCTAAATGAGAAATGAGAAATGAATATGAATATTTTGTTTTATTTGTATTCTTGGATATATCAATAGATGGGAAAGGGTGGTATCAAAAAATAATATTTTAGGAATATTTAAAACTATTATAGTGTTTTTCATTTTTTTAAAAACACCTCTTAGTGTTTATCTAAGAAACACTTCAAGCGTTTTTTAAAGTCTCAAAAGCACTTTTAAAAATACAACTAAACTCCTATTTTTTTATATTAAAATTAAGTGTTTTTAGGGTTAATTAAAAAGACCTAAACAATACAGCTAAATGGACTCTTAATGGATGAGGAAGAAATGCATATTAATGGGTTTTAATTTCTTCATCTTTGGCAACGTACAAATTTCCCATTAAGCTTTTAAGTTCCATAATACATATAAGAATCAAAATATACACATCTCTCTACAGCCAAAGCAAAGTTTAGAGTGAAAGTGTAACACCCCTATCCCGGGGTCCCGTTGACAACATATCAACCCGCGGAATTCATGTGGATTTCGGGTGATCCAATACCACACTGTTGTGTCCCATTTATCGGGATCCATATTTTCACATTTAAATCTAAAATATGAAAATAAAACGCTTAATTACAGTCCATAAGAGTCCGATCACACTCTTTACCATAATTACATAATTCGACTATTTATACAACAGTCCAAAAGAATTTAATTACACTTTACATAAAATACTTTACAAGCATTGTCAAGGCCATAGTCAAATTTCTTCACAATCACGGACTCGTCGGAGCGTCGTCTCCTTATAAACTCCTTGTACCTGAAAAGGGGGTCCCACGACGGGGTGAGCAAAGCCCAATAGAGAATAACTCCTACAAGGGCTACTCCCCATCTAAGTGCACATGCAATGGTCGCACAAACAAACAAACAAACATCCAAGTAAAATGTCTACATGAATTTTATATGTCATGAATGAAATGTCTTCATACCCATATCCCGAGTCACTCATCGACTCCCTCACACATGCCTATGCCAAGTGTGACAACCACACATCGGTAGGCTAATGACACATATACCGAGCCCTTATCGCTCACCAAGATTCCAATGCAAGTGCTAATGGCAACTAATCCCCAGTCAATCCCCGAATTCTATCACACAACTCAAGTCTATGTGATAACCATAACCGCGGTATTCTTCAATGTAACTTTGTGCTTACGTCGCTGGTCTCTTACACCAATACAGAACTTTTCGAATCACACCGCTGGTCTCGTACACCAATGTTCTAGGCTTTTCACCTGAGGGGATTAACGACCCCCTTCTTGCTCTGCCCAATTTTATGTTTAACTCGTGAGACATTGATTGGACATCGTCCAAAGTACGAGATCACTACCCATTCATCAACACTGATGATGGATGACCATACTCATGCACACACACCCAACATAATGCGATGTCCCTGTGCATATGAAATGTTAATGTCACTGCATGTTCTCATGTTACATGTATAATGCACACTACGTGAACCATTCTTATCAGTTGTACCTCATGTCAATGACCCTACAAACATATATCGCAAGCACATAAGTTCCCCATATTTCATGCCAATATATATAGACATCATATCAAGCATATTAGCATTCATCAATACATAAATAAACAAATAATGTCATGCAACCTTCCTTAAGCTAACTCATGGAAATTCTTACCCAATACAATAGCCTACCACATGCCATGCAATGGTCATGTCAAAACCCGGCTATTCACATCGACACAACCAAGCAACCTGCACACTTTGTTCAAAACATAGATTTTCAGCAAGGTTATGATCACCCACTGTCCTCCACAAGAAAATGGCTGGAATCTTGACTCAATGGGCTTTTCATAGAGTCCAAGAACACCCCAACCAGAGTTCAGACAAAGAAGTTATGACCGTCCGAAGTTGGAGGTCTCACATGAATAGCCATCCCTACTCGGCCAGCCCTACCCGACCAGTCCTACTCGGCCAGCCCTACCCGACCAGCCCTAATCAACCAGCCCTAGCTAGCTAGCCCTATCACCCACTACCCTCCACAGGAATTTGGCTGGAATCTTGACTCAATGGGCTTTCCATAGAGTCCAAGAACATCCCAAAAGGAGTTTGGACAAAGAAGTTATGACCGTCCGAAGTTGGAGGTCTCACATGAATATCCAACCCTACCCGGCCAGCCCTAACTGACCAGCCCCCAGCCTACCAGCCCTAGCACCTCCACGCCTCCACAGACATAAGGATCGAATTCACTCAATGGCTTCCATAGAGTTCAAGAACACCCTAAAACGGTTCTGATCGAAGAAGTTATGACCGCTCAAAGTTGGAGGTCACACATGAGTCCAAATAACAATCTAAACGCGAAATGGTCAGTCTTTAATCATTCCTACGACCCTAACTCCGATCGATCTTCCTAGCAAGCAGCCTACGACCCCAGCCTATTAGCCTTTCATTTAGACTGTTCAAGGTAAATGGACCATAACTTGGGCTACAGAGGTCCGAATAGATAAATTCAAAAGCCCAACATCAAGTTCACTGATGTAGCTACAATTTACCTGAAGGACTCACTACCAAATTCCCTTTATTTGTGCACCCAAAAACCAGTTCTAAAGTCCGGTTAATGTGTACTATCACAATATGGCAGCTTCCCATGGTTCAAAATACAACCAACATTCCCCTTAGGGCAAGACACAACTAATACCGTTATTCATTTTAGCCATAACACATAAAAATGGCACACAAGGACAATTACTTAGTCCGGAACTCAGTCCTCGGACTGTCAAAACTTGATCCGGAATTTCCATTGCTTGTATCCCAAAGTCTTGGGATGGTTCACATAGCCACTCACGGCCTCACATAACCCATGCCATTTGAATGACCCTTAGATAGAGATTAACTTAGAGTAGAGGAGAAAAATCCTACCTCTTGGGTTTGTCGAGCGCTCCACATTTCCGGTCTCACTTGAAACTCTTGGCGCGAAACACTTTTCTTCTTGCTCTGTAGAAATGGCGTTCAGTGTTGAAGCACAGAGAGAATTCAGGTCTCTCTCTCTACCTTTTCTCTCCCTCTCTCTTTTTTTCTCTACGAACTCTTTCTTTCCTTTTTTTTTCTTTTTCTTTTTCCTTTTGCTTTTCTTTTTCTCTCTTTTGGAGCATCCTTGACCATCTAGTCAAAGGAGGAAATTTCCTCCCTCTTTCCTTCAAGCCACTTGTCTCTTCCATAATTTTCTTCCTTGTTTCCTTATTTCCTTATTTCCTTATTTCCTTTTATTGCATCATCCCACATGTGGCTAATTGTGAGCCACAAATTCATGCAACACATGGCTCAATATGAGCCATTCCTTTCTAGTGAACCACATGGCTCTTGCCATGTGTCACCCCCCTTAGGGTGCCATGTGGCATCCCCTAAATCACACCATGTGTCATCAGGCACACCACCTTGCTAAAAACATAGAAATTAGCATCTGAGAATTAAACCACGATAAGCTAAATTTCATGAGACAATTCCAACGGTGAAATCCATTTTGTCATCCGAGATCTAGAAAAATTTTCGATTTTCCGACCAAAATTTATGTTTTACCCTTTATCCGAAAATTTGGATTTTTTGTGGTTTCACAGAAAGAGGGGAGATAAGTGTCCATGGATCTTGAATGTTGGAACTTAAAGTTTTTTATAAAGCATTTGTGGTATGTGAAAAATAGGCCAATCTACACATAATCATAGAAAACTTGAATAAGACCTATATACTCTCTTGATTACTACTATTCTTGTAGATTCTTATTGAATAATAAAACGATAAAATATCATTATTGAGTTTTATTTTAAAACCGTATTTATTTTTATTTTTTGATGATATCATTTAAACTTATTAAATTTCTTTAATTTAAATTCCTGAGTATATATATATATATATATATATATATATATATATATATATATATATATATATATATATATATATATATATATATAAAATTTAAATTATAAAAATTATTAGTATGAAATTGGTCATAGCTTTTCTTGCCAGCAATATTTTGTAAGTGTTAGTTTTACTTTATAAAAAAATTATAACTATCATGCGAGGTTGCAATAGCTTACATACGATTTCTTATCGGTTTGCCCGATTTTGATGATAGTGTTGAGGTTAAGTCCTTGTTAAAAGCCATAATATTAATATTAAATTCAGATCTTACAAGTTTGAACTTTTAGGAAAGTTGGTCATTTAACATGATATCAAAGCTTGGTTTGATAAGAGATCTTAGGTTCAAAGTCTCTTTGTAATTTAATTGTCTATTTGTTTATTTGAAAGTACCTGAAGGTTTTTATTTGACTCTCCACATTCATGTATGGGACTGCACGTGAATCCTACAACCTTTGAGTGAGTTAATCGTTTAATAGTCCTCTATATACTCTACAACACTTATGGAAGGATTGTAGCTCCTATTAATTTCCTAGTTGCACCCAAGCTATTTTTATGTGTTTGGAGATAGTGGGGGTGGAATGGGAGTGCAAGAACAATCAAGCTAGCGATTTGAAAACACATGCTAGTACTTGACATGTGAAATTAAGTTTGACAATGTTTCTTAGAAGTGTTTCTAAATCTAAAAACACTTTTAAGTGTTTTTAGAATTAAAAAAGACACTTTTGAAAATTCAAAAAACCACTTGAGAGTCTTTTTTTTTTTTAAAAAAAAAAACACTTTAAAAGTTTCTGGATATTCCTAAAATACTTACTTGTTTATTCTTAAATGTCTATTTATTTTTTCTTAAAACATCTATTTATTTATTTAAAAAATCAGGATAATATCATATATTTTTAAAAATTCAAATAATTCAAATCCTTTTGTAAATATTTTTAAAAAATTTTCTATAATCATAAAAAAAATATTTTCTAAGATTTATTATTTTAAGTATTTATTAATACAATTTTTTGCATACACTTATTAATTAATTCAAATATTTTTATAATCATATGAATAATTATTTTAGGTTTTTATTAATACAAATGTTTATGTATGTTTAATCATTAGTTCAAATTTTTTTATAAATATTTTATAATCATTTAATAATTATTTTAGGTATTTATTAATACAAATGTTTATATATATTTATTCATTAATTCACTTATTTTTGTAAATATTTTAAGATTTTTTATTATCAAAAAATAGTTGATTTAGATTTCATTAATATAAATTTTTATAGGCGAATTCTACCAAGGGCAAGTGCTCCTCCTAGTTACCCTTGAGATCAGGGACCAAATGCTGGCGTATCATAAAATCTGAATAGTCGCTCTTTGATTGATCGTCATACGGGGATGGCGGTGCTCATGTGATTGTCCCCATGGCGCATGAAACTCCTTGAGCGGCGAAGTAAGCGAGGATCCCAATCCGATACTATGGAGACTAGCTCCATGCGGCGTACTATCTCGTATATACAACTGCGAGAATTCCTCGATTAGCGAAGAAGGTCATCCCATACGGCGGGAAAATGCGACTTGGTGAGTCGGTCCATATAACCCTGCCGCATCGTAGCCGCGATCTGTCCGGTGGCAAGTGAGTCCTGAGATCACCAATTGTGTAAAGCTAAACCCCGCTATCTCAATGAAGTTTGAGTGTAACATCCCAAATTATACCCTAACAGTTTTATAAAATGTTTTGGGTATAATAAAAAAAAATAAAGGTATATTAATTCAGAATAAAATAAAGATAAAAACAAAAGTAGGAATATGCATAAGTTAAATTACAAATAATAAAGAAGATTAGAGGCTATTGTAAAAATATTAGAAGAGTTGGAGGACCAAAGTAAAATAAAAAGGGGATAAGATCAAATAAGGATAAGACCAAAGAAAATATCTTATTTTGGTCTTGGAGAAAGGGGAGAGCAAATACGGATAAGAGAGAAGAGAAAAGAAAGGAAGAAGAAGAAGAAGAAGATCACGAGGTATGGAATTTGAGTATTGAGTATGGAATGAGAGTATGTGTATGTAAACTAGGTGTGTATGGGCGTGAATATTTGTACGGATACCACATGTCTTAGGTTAATATGGAATTTGAGTATTAATTATGGAATATGAGTGATGTGTATGTAAGTTATGGGTGTGTGAAATCTAGTTTTGGTCTAGAGCGTTTAGATACATGGTTAAGAACCCTCACATCTTGTGTATGGTTTGGTTTGGGATTTCCTAAACTCATTTCATAGGGTTGAGTTAAGAAGAGCTTTAAGGCTCCTAAATATGTGTTTGAGAAGGAATTTGGTTGCAAGTTGAACTGAGAAGAATTCCTAATGTCGACATAGTAGGTAGCCAGATCTTAGAACAGGTTTTGGGTCCAGAAATACAGGGAATTCAAGTAAGTCCTTCTATGTGGTAGCCACATCAATGAACTGATGTTTGGCTTTTGAATTTCGAGACTCCACCGTAGACCAAGTTATGGTCTTTTTACCCTGAATAGTCAAATGGGTGAGGGGTCGTCAAACAGAGGTCGTCAAGCGATTGCTTTCGTCAAGCGATTGCTCGTCAAAGCGATTACTCGTCAAACGGTGCTCATCGGCGTTACGACCAAGCGATTACTTCGTCAAAGCGATTGCTCGTCAAAGCGGTGCTCGTCAAGCGGTACTTTCGTCAAGCGAAACCGTCGAAACTGATGCTCGATAAACCGTGCTCGTCAAACAGTACTTTCGTCAAGCGATCCGTCAAACCGTGCTCATCAAACAGTACTCGTCAAGCGATTACTTTCGTCGAAGCGGTGCGCCGTCAAAAGCGATTGCTCGTCACTTCGATCGCGGCTATTCGACTCGTCAAGGTATTTGCGCGCGACCTCAACGGAGGTCATATCTCCTTCGTTTGAACTCCGATTTGGGTGTTCTTGGACTCTATGGAAAGCCCATTGAGTCAAGAATCCATCTATATGCCTGAGGAGGATTTTAGATGTCAGACCGAGGTGTTAGAGCGAGATCGTCCATGACAGCTCGGCTTCGTCGATCCGGGTCATTTCGTCGGGTTGTGCGCGCGACCTCAACCGGAAGGTCTGTCTCGCCGTCTGAACTCTCAATTGGGTGTTCTTGGACTCTATGGAAAGCCCATTGAGTCAGAATCCATCTATATGCCTGAGGAGAAGTTTTAGATGTCAGGCCCAGGGTGTTAGAGGCAGGCTCGTCCATGTATTTCATTTCGTCGATCCAAATCAGGCTGGTCAAGGCCCATTGCGCATGACCTCCAACCCAGGAGGATGCTATCTCGCCGTCTGAACTCTCAATTAGATTTCTTGGACTCTATGGAAGCCCATTGGTCAAAGTCACATCAATAGAAAGCTTTATAAGGTTGGAACTCATCTTGGTTTCGAGAAAACACAGAAAAGCATTAGGCACTGCAAGCGTCATAGTTATTCATTGTATGAATGCCTACTATGAATTCATAAATAGCTCATAAGCATACATGGTAAGCATAGTTATTTATGCATATAATGAGATATGAAAAATGCAAAGATATGAATAAATGATTGTGTATATATATATATATATATATATATATATATATATATATATATATATATATATATATATATATATACTTCTATATATATCACATATGATTCTTAGAATAACAATAATTATTCGGGAATAAGAAAGATATATACTAAACGAAAATACACATTGATTATGCCTTGGGAACTTCAGTAGAGGATGATAGATGGGCATGCCTATTGGGGAAAAGCAGGTTCTTTATCGAATGTTCGAATTACGTTTGGGTCAATGACATAGATCGAGATTTGATCAATTGGCCCGAAGGGTCCTACGAGCGCCTCCGGGCACTCATGAATGATCGCGAAAACCATCGGTGATGATACCTTAGGTATCATATTGCGGGCACTCATGAATGGTCAGCGGCTCATACGGTGATGATACCTTCGGGTATCATATTCACCAGGAATTTTATGGATGAACCGCATCTCATACGGTGATGATACGCCCGGGTATCATATTCACAGAACACTCGTGGATGGTCAACATCTCCTCCTGATGATGATACCTTCGGGTATCATATTAGGGCATAGTACATTGTCTCACACCGGTAACTTGAAGAGAGAGAGAAGAGGCGCCTTAGGCCCTCATGTGGTTTCTGTATCCCACTTCTAAGGTTTATCTTAGGACATGAAACATAAAAGAAATGACGGTATATGCAAAGGAAATGTGAAATATATGACATGATATGAGAAGCATAGCTTTGCTAATATGATGATAATTATCTGATTAAGAACAAGAAATAAAATCTGGAGTTGACATGAAAGTATACTATGGATGATAAGAAATGGAGTAGGATATGATAAGTATATATATGAAATGATAAGAATGCATATTTGTTATATGTGTGATGCATTTGTATCGAAGTGTGGTGACTCTTAATGAAGTCATATTCCCACTAAGTGTAAGCTTATACGGAATTGTTCAACGATGTAAGTCTGAAGAGGAAATCGGAAGGCAAGGGGCAAATCCACATCAACAGTCAAAGGCCACACATCCATAGGTGCCCACTGGAAGACCTTTAGGTCTATTTTTGTATATGAATTTTGTGACTGTCTTAAATATTGTAGATGTTGAACATTTCCATATTTGGAGCTTGTATTTATATTTTGTAATCATTGCTACAGATAATACAAGTTAATTATTTCTTTATTATATGAATGTAAGTGTAAAGGTTATAAGTTAAAAAAAAAAAAAAAAAAAAGTGACCCTCGCCCGACATCCTATATGCGAGTTGGGGGCGTCACAGTTTAGTGGTATCGAGCCTAGGTTTAGGCGTTTACGGAAAGCCTAGGTTTAGGCGGCTTTGGAATAGAGTATATATGATAGAAAAGCCTATGTTTAGTAATGTGTGGGCCTGATGTGGATGTCCTTGTGTTTTGTATAGATGGATCGTTCCGAAGAAGCTGCTGAGAGTGTCAACCCAAGAGAACAAGGGTTATCAGCTTCTGAACCTTCGGAAAGTAATGTACCTAATGAGCCCACGGAAGCCTTGCTGAGAATATCGCAAGACATGGCTCGAGTTTTGGATAGGTCCGGCCTCTCCAGCTCGATAGACACGATGAAAACATGGAGTAGAATTCCATGGGTCGAGCATGGAAGGTCGGAGAAAGCGAATTTTGGTTAGAAAAGTTAGAAAGGGTGAGAAGAGGTAAGATGTCCTCGATCGAGAGAACATTATGTGCGGTCTCACTATTGCGAGTGAGGCATCTGGACAGTGAAACTAGTGCTTTCCCGAAAGTCAAGGATTCCAAATCCCATGACTTGGAGTTGTCAAGTTCGGGCAAAGTATATTACGAAATGTATAGGGTTTCCAAGTGGAAACAGTTACTAAATTTGAAACAAAGGGGCTTATCGTGGTGAATATGAAAAATTTAGCCGTCTTAGTAAGTATGCCAGAGATTGGTCTTGCGAGACATTCGGTGTAAACGGGTGAGGATGGGTGCATAGTTCATCAAAGTATTTGGCACTAAACTTCTCTCAAACCGTGGATTTCTCCGGTTGAGTCGAAGCCACAATGAAAGTAAACTAGAAGCGGCGACAAGAAAGATTTCAAGAAGAAGTTTTCTAGAAGCCGTCCTCACTCGGGAAAAAAATTTAGAATCTCAACTCAATCGGAATATAGTTCCGCTACGAAGTGGAAGGTAAAGGTCCGATTATGCGCGTAGTGCGGGTAAATGCCCGATTAGACTGGGAGAAATTCCTAAATGCCCTCATTGCTATAGAAGGCATTTGGGAGTTTGCGAGATAGTGACGGGAGGTGTTTTGGTGTGGAAGCCTTGAACATTTGAAAGCACAGTGTCCTCAAGAGTTAGGGGATAATGGAAGTCAACAAGGAAGTGGTAGAGGAAGATCTGTGACACCACTTTCGACTCGCGATCGTGGTAGGGGTCATAGTGGCCCATCTCAGTATAGGGGACGGGGAGGCATAGTTTCGGAGACGGAGTGGAGTAAGTCACATGCCTCACGGCTTTTGACGCGAGCATATCTTCGCGGCTTCGTGAGGATCAGAATGCTCTTGAGGTTATAGCTAGTATGGCTTTTCTTTATATGATATAGGATGCATCCATTGATTGATCCACGGATCTACTCATTCATATGTGTGCATGGAGCATGTGTATTTGATAGATCCCGGCAATGGAGAAATTAGCATATGACATGCGTGTAACTAGTCAGTTGGGGCCATGGCGTTAGTGTGAATAACATATATAGAAATTGTCCCATTGTTATACAAACAAGAGAGTTTCTGGCCCGATTTGATAACCTTACCATTAGAAGTTGACTTGATTCTAGAATGGATTGGTTTAATCCTAAGCAGAGCTATAAGTGAATTGTGGACAAAAGCGGTAGTGTTGAAATGCTCGACGGCGAGGTAATAGTACAAGGCATTGGATCAAGTGTAATGTCTAATGTCATCTCACTACTTCACAAGCTAAGAATTATGAGGAAAGGATGTGAGACATTCTTGGCTGATACTTGACTCCAAGAGAGTCAAGTTGATGTAGAAAAGATCCAGTGAAGTAAGGGAATTTCGGATGTATTCCACTGAAGAGTTACCAATTATTCCACATGAGAGAGGTGGACTTAGCCATAGAGAGTGTACCGAGCCGGTCCACATGTCAAGGGACGCCGTCTGGAAGTAGCTCAAACGAGACTGAAGAGTTAAAGAGTCAATTGCAGACTTTTAGATAAAGTTGCTCCAGGCCAGTGTCGTAGGGTGCGCTCTTTGCTCATGAAAGAAGAAAATTGGCCTTCTGGACAGCATGGTGCATCGCCTCATCAATAAGATGACAGTTGGCTCAGAGGCTACCAGTGCGAGAATTAGAGATCTTTTATCGGTTGGGGAGCGGGTGTCTTTTGAAGATAGACACAGTCAGGCATTATCGATTAAGGGTAAAGGAAGGAGATGTCGCAGAAAGTTTGCATTTAGAACCCGATATGGACATTATGAGTTTTGGTCATGCCATTTGGGTTGACTAATCTGCCGGCAGCATTCATGGATTTGATGAATAGGGTTCAGGCCACATGTGGATCAATTTGTTGTGGTTTTATTGATAGCATCTGGTGTATTCTAAGGATGCACGGGAACATGAGCGACACTGAGAATAGTCTTAAGACGTTAAGAGAAAGAAGTTATGCTAAGCTCGACAAGTGATTTTTGGCTAAAGAGTTTCATTCCTAGGCCATATTGTGTCTGCTTGAGGGGTATAAGAGTGATCCTGCTAAGATTGAAGCGGTTGTGGTGGAAATCACCTCAAAATGTAACCCGAAGTAGAAGTTTCTTGGGTTTAGCGAGGTTATTATAGAAAGATTTGTGAGAGGCTTTTTCGGTTATAAGCTTCTCCGGCTCACCAAGTTACTCGGGAAAGGAATAAAAGTTTGAGTGGGCCAGACAAATGTCAGAATAGTTTTGTTGATTTAGAAAAGGGATCTTTGGTTGAAGCACCGGTATTGACGCAGCCTACTCAGGAAAAGAGTATACATATATAGTGATGCTTCATGTATTGGTTTAGGATGCGTGTTAATGCAATATGGGAAAGTAGTGAAGCTATGCGTCCGGACAGGTTGAAGCCACATGGGTGCAGAACCATCCCACTCATGACCTAAGGGTTAGCTGCGGTAGTGTTTGCTTTAAAATATGGCGACACTACTTATACGGAGGAAAGTGTAGAATTTCGATCTGCAGAGTCTCAAGTACTTGCTAGCGAAGTTAAATTTGAGACAATGGAAATTGGTTAAGAGTTATTTAAAGTTACACGCCAGGCATCATAGATTACCATCCGGAAGCTATGTAGCGATGCTGGCGAAAACCATTAGTAGCAATGTCGCTCCTGATACGGTGATTGGAGATTAAATGGATGATGGGCTATGTTAGCTCAACTAGAAGCGCAACCCGTTTTTAAAGCAAATGATTATAGATGCACGAAAAATGATGAAGAGTTACGAGAAAAATTTACGAGATGGTTAAAGGAAATGGTACAGCCAGGACCAAAAATTTTTAGAGAAAGAGAAATTTGGAAGTTTGTATTTCCAGGACAGACTATGTGTGCCAAATGATAAAGAGCTAAAGAAAAAGTTGCTATTTGAAGGGCTCATGTCGGTATTTACCATGCATCCTGAGCGATAAGATGTACGAGGACTTGAAGCGATTTATCGGTGGAAAGGAATGAAAGAGATGTATTTGAATATGTGTCTAAGTGTTTGACATAATAAAGCAAGTCAAAAATTTGAACACAAGTGCCAGTTTGTTAAATCCTTCCAATTCCTCAATGGAAGTAGGATAACATTACCATGAATTTTTATTAATCGGGTTTCCCCTCCTGCAACAAAACATGACTTCTGTCACGGGTGATTATAGATAGGCTCACAAAGAGTCGACCCATTTTATATACCGGTCCGAGAGTTGAGCTATTCTATGGATCGACTAATTTGAGTTATATGTGGTGAATTGTGCGAATTGCATGGTGTCAGGTTGTCTATTGTGTCGGATAGAATCAGCGATTTACATCAAGGTTGCGGAGGAATTCTGATTGGCTTTAGGCACTAAGATGAATTTTTAGTACGGCATTCCATCCACTTAAACGGATGGACGGTCGGAGAGATTGATTCAAGTGCTGAAGATATGCGCTTCGAGAGGTTGTGTCATAAATTTTCGGGAAGTTGGGATAGGTATATTCCCTTATTAGGTTGCCTATAACAATAGTTTTTGATCAAGCATGGTATGGCACCATATGTGAGCTTTGTATACAGTGAAATGTAGAACTCACATTGTTGAATGAATTGAATGGCGAAACCTGATAAGTCCGGACATAGTAAAAGATCTGAAGAGAAAGTACAAGTTATTCGAGGCGGAGGTTAAAGGCGGCTAGTGATAGACAAAGAAATTAAACATGCCCGCTATGCCAACCTAAAGAGGAGAGATATTGAATATAAAGGAGACAAGGTCTTTAAAGGTATCACCACGGAGAAAATTCTGTAAGCTGGGTCGAAGGCAAGTCATTCGCGCCCATGAGCCATATGAGATTTTAACGATTGGCCCCGTGGGCTTATCGATGGCACCCTCCGAGTCACAAATTACACAATGTGTTTCATGTGTCGATGCTTCGGAAATACCGCTCCGATGAGTCGCACATACTACCAATGCAAGAGATACAAGTACAAGAAGATTTGTCATATGATGAGGAGCCAAAGACCATTCTGGCTCGAGAGGTGAAACAGTTGCGGAACAAACAAGTACCATTAGTGAAAGTTCTCTGGCAACACCACGGTAGAGAAGAAGCTACTCGGGAGGCCGTAAGCAATCTACAGAGCATGATCCCAGAATCCTTCGAGTTCAGGTATGAATTTCGAGGACGAAATTCTTTTTAAGGGGGGGAGAGTTGTAACACCCCAAATTATACCCTAACAATTTTATAAAATGTTTCGGGGTATAATAAATGAAGGTATAATTTATTCTAATAAAATAAAGATAAAAACAAAAGTAGGAATATGCATAAGTTAAATTACAAATAATAAAGAAGATTAGAGGCTATTGTAAAAATATTAGAAGAGTTGGAGGACCAAAGTAAAATAAAAAGGGGATAAGATCAATAAGGATGTTAATTACAAAAGAAAACATTCATATTTTGGTCTTGGAGAAAGGGGAGAGCAAATACGGATAAGAGAGAAGAGAAAAGAAAGGAAGAAGAAGAAGAAGAAGAAGAAGATAACAGGTATGGAATTTGAGTATTGGTATGGAATATGAGTATGTGAATGTAAACTAGGTGTGTATGGAACTATGAATATTTGTACGGATACATGTCTTGGGTTGTATGGAATTTGAGTATTGGTATGGAATATGAGTATGTGTATGTAAGTTACGGGTGTATGGAAATCTAGTTTTGGTCTAGAATCATGATACATGGTTAAGAAACCTCTATCTTGTGTATGGTTTGGCTTGGGAATTCCCTCAACTCATTTTGTAGGGTTGAGTTAAGAAGAGCTTTTAAGGCTCCAAATATGTGCTTTGGGAGAAGGGTTTAGCTGCAAGTTGAACCTGTACCCTATTGCTCCACCATACGCAAATGGATCTTAGTGAACGGGTTTTGGGTCAGAAATTACAGGAATTCAGAAGTAAGTCCTTCTGTGAAACAGCACATCAATGAATCCTGATGCAGCTTTGAATTTTTCAATTGACTCCTGTAGACCAAGCGTGTGTCTTTTTACTTAAACAGTCAAATGGGCGAGGGGTCACAAATGTATGCCGCTGAACAGATTACAACAAGAGCCACAACAACAAGATTGGCTGAACAAAGTATACCGCCATTGGAACAAAGGTTCGCTAAATGTTGCTCGTCAAACAAGTTTCACAAACTGCGGTTTCAAACAAGCATTTCGCTGTAAACAGTATCACAACCGTGTTGCCAAATGCGATTGCCAACAAGATTTCACAACAAGAGCCACAAACAAGATTTCGGGTTACTTCAAGATACCGCCATCATTAAGACCGACACAAGATGATGACCTCCAACCGGAAGTCATATCTCCTTCTGCTTGAACTCCGATTGGTGTTCTCGGGACTCTATGGAAAGCCCATTGAGTCAAGAATCCATCTATATGCATGAGGAGGATTTTAGATGTCAGACCGAGGTGTTAGAGCGAGCTCGTCCATGACAGCTCGCCTCATCGCCCAGTCAACTCACAAGACTGGATCGCGCATGACTTCCAACTTCGAAGGTCATATCTCCCTTCGCCCGTCCTCACCGTGGGTGTCGCCTCGACTCTATGGAAAGCCCGCTGAGTCAAGAATCCATCTATATGCCTGAGGAGGATTTGGATGTCGCACGAGGTGTGGGAGCGAGCCATTCCATGACGCCAAACTGCTGGCCCAGATCTTGCCAAGATCGACCGCGTGATGACCTTAACTGGCTGTCATAACTCCTTCGTCTCAACTCAATCAGGTGCCTGACCTATGGAAAGGCCATTGAGTCAAGAATCCATCAATAGAAATCTTTAGGCGGTTGGAACTCATCTTAGTTCGTAAAAACATGAAAACAGTAGGCACTACAAGAACAGTAGTTATTCATCAGATGAATGCCTACTATGAATTCATGAATAGCTCAGAAGCATACATGACAAAGCATAGCTATTTATGCATATAATGAGATATGAAAATGCAAAGATATGAATAAATGATTGTATATATATATATATATATATATATATATAGATATATATATATATATATATATATATGTATATATATATATATATATATATATATATCACATATGATTACCGAATAACAATAATTATTCTAGAATAAGAGATATACTAAATAAAAATGGCACATTGATTGTCCGCTTAGAACCTCGGTGGCTAGATGGGCATGCCTATTTGGGAAAACGCTTGTCGCATTTATATTCCTGGGCCACGTTGTCGATGACATAGATCCTGCTTGATCGTGGCCCCGGAAGGGTCACCGCTCCGGCACTCATGAATAGTCACTGGTTTATGCGTTGATGATACTCTGCATCATATTACCGGCACTCATGAACGGTCAATGCTCATACAAAGGATGATACCTTCCGGGTATCATATTATCGTGGCATCACATGGATGGTCACTGCCTTCATGCTACGCTGATGATACCTTCGCATCATATTACCGGGCAGACCATTTGTCACCGGTCTTCATACGTTGATGATACCTTCTCAGTATCATATTGTCGCATAGTACATTTCATTGTCTCACATTAATGATAACAAATACTTCAGGCCCTCATATGGTTTGATTCACTTCTAGTGTTTATGCATGAAACATAAAAGAAATGATAGGTATATGTAAAGGAAATGTGTAGAATATGATGGATATGATATGAGAAGATAGCACTCATGTGATGATAGCATATGCCATAAGAACAAGAAATAAAATACAAGTTGACATGAAGTTATATGGATGATGATAAGAAATGCTGTGGTCCGGATATGATAAGTATATATGAGAAATGATAAGAATCTCGTGAATCAAGTATATGTGTGATATGCATTTGTGATCAAGTGTGGTGACTTTAATAGAAGTCATATTCCCACTAAGCGTAGTGTTTAGCACTAGTGTTCCTAACTCAGGTACGTAAGAGGAAATCGTGAGAACTGGCAATCCACATCAGCGCCAGCGCCACATCCATAGGTGCCCACCAGACAATCTTTAGGTCTATTTTTGTATATGAAATTCTTGCAACCAATGTAAATATTGTATTGTTGAACAGCTTCCATATTTGGAGCTTGTATTTATATTTTGTAATCCGTCACACGTAATGTAACACAAGTTAATTATTTAACATTATATGAATATGTAAGTGTAAAGGTTATAAGTTTTGTAAAAAAGTGACCTCATCACATCCTACGAGTCGGGGGCGTCATAGCTGAGTAGCCCCGCCGGCCTCTGCTCGACCAATTATTGGTCACGTGAGACAATCGTCACAAACCCCGACATGCCTTCATCCCCGCACACTCGGGCGACGGCGTCAGTGATACATCTTCATGCCACCGATGCACAAGAAATCGGAGCAATGAACTCCTTGAGGATCTCCTCCTCAACCACGATTGTAACTCGCCAAACCGCTTCCTATAATCAAGACTACGACCGTGACGGCCCACCTTCGCTCACACTGCCATTCCGTACAAAATCCCTGGGATAGATACTAGTTCTAATGGTCAAACCTGGGGACTTACTTCACTGCCGCAGATCTGGCTGTGAGCTTCATCAAACTTCCCAAGGTACCTGAGTCAGCTTCATCAGATCGTGGAATTAACCGCCTCCCACCCGTCTCGAGCATCCGCCACTCCCGAGAAGCTACACTAGCCGCACTCCCGCGGATCTCTCGACTAGGCATCAGCCACCAGCATTTTCTCCTCTTAACGGACAGAGTAATGCAAAGTGAAGTCAGATCTTCCAAAACTCCATCCACTCTACGTTGCTCATGTCGAGGTCCTCGCCATGACATGTATTTTCAGACTCAGGTCCGAAACACCTCGAATCGCTTTCACCATATAAGTAATGGCACCAAATCTTCAAGGCGAAGACTACGCCGCAATCCCATGTCATGCACGCCATGGATTCTTCCAATCGCCAGAGAACCATAAGCCAACTTTCCTGATCGCATCGTAACACACATCCTCACCCCACCCTTCAAGCATCATAGTACACCGGTACCTCTCGTCCCTCGACTATTAGATTTAGAGCCAAGTAAGCCTCCTCTTCAATTCCTCGAACGCCGTCACATGAGTTATCCCGGCGACAAATCTCACTCTCCTTCCGGTCAATCCCCATCATAGAGTCGCTAGCTAAGAGAAATCCTCTATAAACCTCCTGTAATACCTTGCCAATCTCAAGAAACTGTGTATCTCAAGACCTGACTCGCCCCTCCCAACCTACTCACAACCCTCAACCCTTCCCGGTCCACCGACGCCTGCCGACACCACGTGTCCCACAGTCCCACCCCGCAAGCCAAAACCCGCACTCATCGAACTTGGCATACAATTGATGATCTCTCAAAAGTCGTAGTATGATTCTCAAGTGATCCTCATGCTCCACCTCCGACTGGGATTAGATCAGGATGTCATCAACAAAGACCACCACAAACTCCATCTAAATAGGTCGAACACCCTAATTCATGAGACGTCCATGAATGTCGCGGTACGAGTCAATCCCAAAGGGCATCACCGTGAACTCAAAGTGCCCATACTACTGCTCCTAACGTTGTTCCTTAGTGGATGTCTCGCCCCTAACTCTCAACTGATGGTAACCAGTGCAAAGGTCTATCTTGGAGTAGACTCGCGCCCCTCTCAACTGATCAAACAAGTCATCAATCATGGGCAATGGATATCGATTCTCGAGATCAGAATCCCGTTTTAACCGTCAGAATCGATGCATAGTCAAGGGTCTCAGCCCCCTTTTCTTCGCAAATGTAACCCGGAGCTCTATGGTAAAGTGCCTCGGACGAACAGAAACCCTTGCCCAACAACCTGTATCCGACCTTGAGCTCTATAACTCAACCGGCACCATCCCCATGCGAGTCAGGAAACCAAGCTGAATGTCCATGCAAACCTAACGGAAGTCTACATCACTCTGGAGGTAATCCCGTTAGCTCGGGCCCCCGAAAAATATCCTCAGATCGCAAACCACCAGAGGTAGACTCATATCCTATCTCACCGCCCTCCGTGCAAGGCTAGCTAGCCAACCCGCTAACTCGCCTCATGCCATCGTGATCGTACGTATGCGGGGGTGAAGTATCGTGCCTATTCCAAACACAACACAAGTACTGCCTGTCAGGTAAGGTGAACTCTCATACGGTCACAATCTATGACAACCTGATGTGCCATCAACCAGTTCATCCCAAGGATGACCTCGAACTCTGACATGTCCATGAAGGTCCATCGTGAGTAGAATCCCGGAGATCTCTAACTCACATCCCCGACATATCCGATCAATTCTCGCCTTATTCCCTAGGGGATAACTCACATGCAGTGGCTCGTCTAAGGTCTCAACCTCTAAGCCCAATACTCTCACATAAGATGCAACAATAAAGGAATGTGATGCACCTGAGTCAAACACCCCGCCCATGTGAAAAAGCAGAGGAAACGCATCTTCTAAATCATCACCGACATGCCTCAATCTGTGGAGTAACGGCCTAGAAACGCCCTTGAGTCCCCGAAGTACTTGCCTGTGTGCCCCGTCCCTACCGACCCATATCCCGCCCCTCTCGCCTCGTCTGCGCAAAAGCAGAGGTTCTCGCATAAACACCCCGACCGGAGCACCGGGTTCCTCTAACCCTGACGAGGGCGGATGAATAAACTATGGCCCTCGTGCCTCACCCCACTCGATGACTAAGATTGCGTTGTCCCGAAACCCTGGGATCTTTGCCTCTGGGGGCAATCCCGCTTCATATGTCCAGGCTGATAGCATAAATAACAAACCGCACAAGGTCCCGCCTCAGCCGGGAGCCCTTAGCCCGACCTCGGGGCCCCGATAGTCATGGGGCTTTGAAATACTCATAACTGTGGTTTCGCTTCTTTCCCGAACTAGAAGAAGATTGACTCTCCTTCCTCTTGCCACTAGCACCCGCATCTCGGATGCTCCGTGCATTCTCTATCTCTCGCTCAATGATCAAGGTTGTACTAACAATCGAGTCAATGTATTGTAGGTTATGTCCTACAATCTTACCCCGGATGGACAAATTCAGCCCATCCTCGAACTTCTTGACCTACATAATCATCCCCGAAATGTGCCAACTTTAGAATATGGCTAATACCTGGCGTGGCCACCATCGTCCCCCGGTCTCACTCAAGGAACTCTCGGCTCGTATACCCAGCGTGGTTTCCGAAAGTACTTCCCCATGAATAGCTTCATAAAATCATCCCAGCGTCATAGTCTCCAAGTCCCCGAAAGTCAGCGACCCACTCTATCGATCCGGACTCACCCTTAAGCTGGAATGAAGCCAGCATAATCCGAGTAGTATCCGAGGTGATCTCCATAGCTCGGAGAATCCTCTCAATCTGACAGAACCAATGGTCAACTACCATCGGGTCCCCTCCTCCCGTGAACGTCGGAGGATGATGTGCCTTGAACCTCTGGAGGTTACTGGCACATGCCTGACCTCTAACTGCATTAGCCTGTGCAGTAGTGGCTATCGCAGCACCCATGGCCTCTATGAAGGCCTCATTGCTAATAAAACAAGTGGCGGCCTAATTTATCGCCGCGGGACGGCTCTCGTACGCCCGTCCCGTATTTTCCATCTACACAAGTCAAATGAAGAAGTTTGCAGAATCATTTCGTGTCCGACCATTACGCACGCTTCAACCAATACGTAATCCAATATCCCGCGACCATCCGCTCGCTTCCGAACTCCTAAGGTTACGTCTCTCAACCCTAGTGTTCACATTTCCTATATACATCCTACCACGTATATAATTCGCTAAATTTGTGTCACAATGTAATTCATACACATACAAATCAAAGCATACATAAGAAAACACACAATGCATGTTGTGATCTAATCCTGTCCCGTGGACTCCTAGGTAACCTCCTACCTAGACCTTGATAACAAACTATGATTTGGATATCAAGCACTAGGTTATTCTAACCCAAGCTCCGACACCAAGTTGTGACGCTCTTATACCTTAATGACCATGGCCTAAGCACAAGCCCCTCAAGCCCTAGGTGCTCGTGTACCTATGTTCTGATACCAAGCTATGACGCCCCAAAACCAAGGGGTCCCGTTGACCACCGTCAACCTGCGGAAACCTGTGTGTCTCATATCATGAGACCCATACATGAGTAAAATGACCCAATAGGGCCCATCATCCATACTTGTCCATATAGTTACAAAACCATACATTTCTATAGATCCAAGAGTTATTACATCACTCATCACAAAACATATATTAAAACCGGCCTCGCTCATATACACAACATGAATCAAGGCTACGCCTCGCTCCACTTCATAATCCCGCCCCAAGGAGCGGTCGCCGCCCTGTAATTTGTCTTGTACTTGAAAGGGGGGTCCCACGATGAGGTGAGCTAACGCCCAATAGAGATAAATCCTGGCTAAAGGGCTACCCCACCTAGGTGCACATGCAAATGATCATTTCATTACCAAACCAACAACCAATTGCATGCTGTTGGGTCCTATTATGGAAAAACTACTACGCATGTACGACGACACTCTTACATGCCCCATGTACCGGTCAACCCTCCGACCCACCACCCAATGCAAGTGCCAAATGGGAAATCAATACCGAAGCCGATCCCGATCCCATCTCACAACCCAGTAGTCTATGCGGATATTTATTTAATCAAGCTTCCTCGTGCTCTGGGGCAATGTAACTTTCCTAGGTCTCATCAGGGTCTCTTACACCCTCCAGACATTTTTTCTGGCTTTCACCGACGGATACATCAGAGGACTGTGTTTTCAGGCTTTTCACCTGAGGGAGGTGTCTATCCCCTACTTGCTACGCCCGACACTATTCGTTTTCCATTTTCATTTAACACTGTGGAACTCAATTGGACTTCTTCCCATTCCCAAGCCCACACGATTTAGCACCAACGCAGTGCCAAATCCCTCCCATGTACACACACCCATGTAATCTGGTGTTACCGCACATCAATGCAATGCAATTTGAGCTACTGTACTCAAACCCATGACCAATGTATGAAGACCTCATGGACATTCTATTAATCGTACACTAAGTGTGTGTGCTTATGCACCATGTCTCAAACCCAAAATTTCATACATGCAGTCATGTTAATATTCCACACATTCAAATCAGTACATCACATAAGCATGCAATACATCTTTTCTATCATTCAGTTCATTCATGTCAACAAATCATTCAAGCATGTATTAACATAATTCCAACCATTACTTAGGCAAGTAATGCCATATTTCATATTCCTAGGTTGAGACATAGTATGTCAGTCATATAGCCCAATGCATATAATCATTTCCATCTTTATCACACATATATCACATAATTTCACATATTCAGCATATTATTCAATTTATGGCACAACACACACAACCATTCCTAGCCATAACTGGGTCATACTCGCCTCTAAATAATTCGACTTAGTCCAAAAGTCCGCTTTTGTAAATACCACACAAAACATCCAACACTTAATTCCCCGCCGTTACACGCAGCTCCCAAGCATTTCGGGATACAAACCGATTCCAAAACGTGTCTGAACTCTGTGAACGGACTATCTCCTCAAATGTCCGTGCGGACCACCCTAATGTTCAGAAGCCCACTTGGATGAGCACTTCATTATTAAATTGTAGACTCCAACGATCTTCAGAGAGTCCAAGATCGTGCAACCGTGAGTCTGATCAAAGTTATGGTTGTCCGAAGTTGTTACAGCCGATTCACAAGGGTGTGCGGAAATTGGGGCACACTCCCGTTTCATTTTGGCCGAGATTTTGATGTTCCAACATACCGTTCGGGTTTCTTGGGACAGTCCCAAAAACCCCATGAACCTGGCCTCTTGGAGCATCACACACAATCACAAACAAACCACAATAATATACAAATTTACTTTAAAACCGGACGAAACCCATAGGCCATTACACGGCCCCTAGCGTAAAATAACCAGAGTAGGAGGAAACCCACTCTCAGAGCTTTGCCCTTCTCCCCTTATCCTGCATGCTCATCATACACACTCCTTCCTTTTCCTCTTTCCTTTCCCTCTCTTCCTTTTCTTTTTTTTCCTTTCTTTTCTTCTTTCATTTTCTTTTCTTTTCCTCCCTTTCTCCTTTCCTTTCCTCCCTTTCTCTTCTCCTTTCCTCCCTTTCTCTTTCCCTTCCTCCTCCTTTCTCCTTGTCAGCCTCCCACTCTAACTCACCTGAGACCCCATGTGTGAAGGCCCTTATATAGTGTTCAAAGAAGCCATGCATGTTGACACATGGCATGCCATGTGTCACACACATGGCTTGCCATATGTCACACATGCATGCCTTTGCCATGCACTATGTCTCCGGACTATCCCGGTAAATTACTGTTTCCCCCCCCCTTAATTTTTTTTTTTTTTTTGAAATTTTTAAATTTAAAAATTTCACGGGTTTTACAAGTTCCACCACTACTTCCTTCATTGTGGGTCTCTCCTCCCCTTTTGGGCTTAGGCACTTCTTTACTAGGTGAGCAACTTTCAAAATCTGCATATGGTTTCCATTGTACACTATACAATCCTCTAGAACCTCAAATAAGATGTCATGTTTCATGGCAAAGAGGAAAAGCATAGTTAGAACTCTCTGCTCTTTCTGTCTGTTGAAAAATAGTGCTTTCTTTCCAGTGAGTAGTTCGACAAGGACTACCCTAAAACTATAAACATCACTTTTCTCAATCACTTGATTTGTCTGCATTGCCTCAGGATCTAAATATCCCAGAGTTCCATAGACAACTAAGATAACTGAGTTTGATCCAATTTAATCACTCTTGAAGCTCCAAAGTCACATACCTTTACATCATAATCCTTGTCAAGGAGTATATTGGTAGACTTAACATCTCTATGAATGATAGGTATAGATGTTTTGGAATGTAAATAATAAAGTGCTTCTGCGGTTTGGGTAGCAATCCTTAAGCAAGTTTCCCATGTAACGGAAGATGTCTTATTCTCATCATGTATGTAATCAAAGAGGGTGCCATTATTGATGAACTCGTAAACTATTGAAGGTACTTCTATTTCCAAATAGCAAACCAAGAGTTGTACCACATGGCGATGGTTTATTTGAGACAAAATACCCACCTCACTTATGAAGTCTTTACGGCTTCCTTCGACCCTCTTATAGTACTTTTTAATCACAACAATCCTACTATATGTTAGAGTTCCTCTATAAACTGAGCCAAAACCTCCTTGACCGATGATATTGCTCTGATCAAATTTTTTTATGGCTTTCTCTAGTTCTCCAGTAGTATAAAATTAGATTCTTTGGTCAGATCATTGGCTTGAGAGTAGTTGCCTAAGCTCTTAACCACCATTTTGTTGAAAATAATTCTTTTTCAGTTTGATGAACCTTCTTTTCTTTATAGCCCAACACAAATAAGTGTTACCCATCAGTAATACGACCAAGCCAACTCCAATACCTAAAATTAATATAGATAAATTGGAAATCAATTATCATTATCATAACCCAAGGTTTAAGATTTCATGTTTGGTCATCTCACATAATGATCATAAAAGACAATTAATATTCTTATGTTTTTTACTTATGGTCTTTATTTGATAGAACTTCTAAAATATGAGCTTCAAAGGATCTTCCACCCTGCTCGATTGAGTCCATTTTTAGAAGGGCGAGGCCACGTCATGGACTTTCTTTTAGGAGTGGCCCAGCCTAACGAACCAATCCAACCCTTGAGCCCTCAAGCCTGTCTGCAAGCCCACTCATAGGCCCTCCTCCGAGGTGACCCACAACTTACATTATATTGTTTTTTATTGATAATGTAACTCTAGGGCATTATAGCCTAAGCTTCAGGGTGGGGGTTTAATTCTCCTTCCTAAACAAATTCTAAAAATTTTCTTTTAAAGTCTTTAGTAGGCATATCCTTAGCCTACATGGTCTGTCTATCCCAAGGTTTGTGGGTCAGGCTGTCTGGCTAAATAATATGTAAAGTTCTGCCTGGCCCTTTGGTTAGTTAACAGGCTCATTGGCTCGACACAAGTTGGGCCATGAGTCTCATTTATTTAGGCCTAACGACTTAGCCTATTGGAGATGCTTATATGAGCTCCAGAGAAATTTGACTATAAATTAGGTGCTTTACAACTTTCCCCTTTTAGGCCTTGATATAAAGGTGGTACGCATAGATATATGGATATTGATAGAAGATAGAATGATTAGTAAATAGTAAGTGCATGCACTAACAGATGGTAGCACGAATGATTTGCAAGTGATTGAGAGTACATCTTTCACCATCTCTTCTACCATGTCCATGGTGCCACATGGGACAAGAACAAGTATGATTTCTAGGGATATTGGTGCATGTTTTTGGATGTTCACACTTGTTGAGGTTGGAATGATCCTTATCACATTCATTTATATATGTGAAATAAAAAAAATAAAAAAAAAGATAGTGTGAAACTATGTAGATTAATGGACAATTGTAGACAAAAATTAAAGTATACATTAATATACCTAGGCAACCAAGGTCCAGGTGTGGATCCCTTTGTAACCCTCTAAGAAATTGCAAAGGTAGTGTTGTTCCTCTTGCATACGTGACAGGTCTCATGGTCAAATGCCCAATCAAACACCATAGTGTCATGCCCTCATTCTCTAGAGCACTCCCTCACATGGGAAAGATTCCTCTTCAAGGGCACAAATGAGCTCTCAAGGCTTTAAATGAGGAGAAGAGGAAAAATCTATAGACTTGATAGAGAGCTTCTTGGCTAGAAGAGTGTGGAAGCCACTAGAAGACCCTATAGATGTTCACTCTTCTCTACACATATGTGTAAGACTTGACCAATTAGGAGAGTCACGTAAAGTATTATAGAGAAGTCTTGTAAATACCTTGTATGTAGACTTTAGTCTATGAGTTTCTAGAATATTCTTGTCAATACTTGTTGGAATATGTTTCAAATTCCTAATTAGTATTAATTCCTATTTGTAAAGAATATTTTATAGGATAATTCTTAGGTTGTTATATTATTGTAATATTAGGTTTCCTTGTTAAATAAAGTAATTAGGAATATCACTATAAATATTCTAGGTCATGAGAGGGAAAAGTTATGAGAGAGAGATGGGCTTGTAAAGGCTATACAGGGTGTGTATAGATGTGAGGAAGAACGAGGATACCCGGTAGAGCGAGGGATTTCGTGGTCTAGGGTATGGATATAAGGAATAGGGAAACATGGGATGTTTTGGGAACCCAATTGTATGTTGTTCTACCTCTGTAATATTTTCTATTGTATAGTGGAAAGATTCTCTCTCATTTGTGGACGTAGGCATGTTTGGTCAAACCACTTTAAAACCTCGTGGATCTTTGTGTAAGTTATTCTTTATCTTTTTGTTCTTGTTTTATTATCATCTACATCAAAGCTTCCACTAGCACAACAATTGGTATCAAAGCCAAGTTCAGACTTGGTCATGTAGGTGAAATCCTTGGATGTCAAACATAGGTGGTGAGCCCTAATTAGTTTGCGACAGATCCATGGTTATGCTTTATTGAATAGGCAGTGTGTTTTAGATCTTCATGTACATGTTGCTGCTCCACTAGGAAGAGGAGTTGTCCTAGATAAGAGCAAGCTCTCGAGGTAGGTGGTGCTTCATGTAAAGCATGTGATAGAACGCGATAGAAGCCAAGAAAAATCCTAGGGTACAGAGAGTGAATGGATAGATGATCGTTTTAGAAGAAGTTCAGTTGTACTTGTTCGAGGGGAGGATTAGTAGAGCTTCAAATTGAAGATCTCTAGAAGAACAAATATTTCAAAGCACACAAGATGAAGACAAAAAGGAATTTTAGTTCAAGGTGGGGTCAATGGTGAAATTTGATCCAAGGTGGAGATTGTTGCACTATGTTTCAAATTCCTAATTAGTATTAATTCCTATTTGTAAGGAATATTTTATAGGATAATTCTTAGGTTGTTATATTATTGTGATATTAGGTTTCCTTGTAAAATAAGGAAAGTAATTAGGAATATCACTATAAATATTATGGGTCATAAGGCAGAAAAGTTATGAGAGAAAGATGGGCTTGAGAAGGCTATGCGGTGTGTAGATGTAAGGAAGAACGTGGATACCTGTTGGAGCTGGGTTTTCATGGTTCAGGGTATGGATACAAGGAATGGGGAAACATGGATGTTTCGGGAACCTAATTGTATGTTGTTCTACCTCTGTAATATTTTCTATCTTATAGTGGAAAGATTCTCTCTCATCCGTGGATGTAGACATGTTTGGCCGAACCACGTTAAAACCTCGTGGATCTTTGTGTAAGTTATTCTTTATCTTTTTTGTTCTTGATTTATTATCATCCACATCAAAGCTTTTTTGTGCACAACAATTGGTATCAGAGCCAAAGTTCAAACTTGGTCATGTAGGTGAAATCCTTGGATGTCAAACATAGGTGATGAGCCCTAATTAGTTTGCAATAGATCATGGTTATGCTCTATCGAATTGGTGGTGTGCTTCGGATCTTCATGTATGTGTTGCTACTCCACGATGAAGAGGAGTCGTTCTAGATAAGAGCAAGCTCTCGAGGCAGGTGGTGCTTCATGTAAGGCGTGTGATAGAATGCAATAAAAGCCAAGAAAAATCCTAGGGTGCAGAGAGTGAATGAATGGATGATCGTTTTAGAGGAGGTTCAGTTGTACTTGTTCGAGGGAAGGATTGTTAGAGCTTCAAATTGAAGATCTATAGAAGAACAAATATTTAAAATTATACAAGATGAAGACATAAAGGAATTTTAGTTCAAGCAGTCAATGATGGAATTTGATCCAAGGTGAAGATTGTTGGAATATGTTTCAAACTCTTAATTAGTATTAATTCCTATTTGTAAAGAATATTTAAGAGGATAATTCTTAGGTTGTTATATTATTGTAATATTAGGTTTCCTTGCAAAATAAGGAAAGTAATTAGGAATATCACCATAAATATTCAAAGTCATGAGAGGGAAAAGTTATGAGAGAGAGATGGGTTTGTAAAGGCTATACGGGGTGTATAAAGATGTGAGGAAGAACGGTGATACCCTATGGAGCGAGGGATTTCGATGTTTAGGGTATGGATACAAGGAATGGGGAAACATGTAATGTTTTGGGAACCCAATTGTATGTTGTTTTACCTCTGTAATATTTTTTTATTGTATAGTGAAAAGATTCTCTCTCATCCGTGGATGTAGGCATGTTTGGTCGAACCACGTTAAAACCTCATGCATCTTTGTGTAAGTTATTCTTTATCTTTTTGTTCTTGTTTTATTATCATCTACATCAAAGCTTCCGTTGGCACAACAATACTCTTATACATAGAAATTATCTAGGATTCTCTAGAATGTTCTTGGATTGTAAGGAACCCTACAAGGTTCCACACATTTCTAATGGTGCCTATAAATAGGTAAGGGCCTCATTTGGCCAAGGCACCTAATCTACCAATCAAGTGAGCTAGTGAGTTGTATAACTTCCTTCTTCAATAAAGCTTTCTTCCTCTCTTCCTAAGACTCTTTTGTGATGTCTTATGCTGCTTTCTACTTTTAATAGAAAAATCTTCCACAAGCAAACACTAAAATATATATATAAAGAGGAGAGATATCCCCTTTTTTTTCAAAGTTGTGGCTTTGAAGAAACTCTTAGCACCGTTCACACTCACCACAAATTGTAAAATCTTTAGCATGACTTATTTCTTAATTTTTAAAATTTTCTTCTGAATAGAAAAAGTCTTATTTTAAAAGAAAAAACTATATTTTAAAATTTTCCTAAAATATTTTAAAATCTTCCTAAAATATTTTAAAATCTTTAAAATCCACAAAATATTTTAAAATAACAATTATGATATAGAACAATCTGACTGCCATCAATCTATTTTTTTTAATTATTAATTTTATATATTCTATTTTAATTATGTAAAATAGATAAATATAATAAGTATTTTTTTAACAATGATAATAATAAATTCTTTATCATAATAATTTTATCATTTTTATTTTTTATGTTTTTATTAATATGTTAAGATGTTATACATATATTATATAAATATTTTTCATTTTATCATAAGCATAAAGTTAAATAAATATTGCTTTTTTGATATAATTAAGATGTTAATTTTAAGGATATAACAAACAAACAATTTAATACTTAATAGAAATATAATATTAAAAAAACAAACAACTTCATACTTAATACTATTAAGCCTTATTCAACATTCAGCTAAATAAAATTTCTATTCAGCATTCAGTAAAAAAACAAACTCCCTCTTAATTTGTTTATAGATCATCATATACTTCTATTAAATATTACCTTTATTTAAGTGACTTATACTCTTAAGTGACTTTATAATCTTAATTCAAGTTGAAGATTCATATTAATTTTTATCTTTATGTATCTCTCTTAGGAATGATTGACTTTTATTTTGGTAGATTTACACATAATTTTTTTTCAATTAAACACTTCACTTATAATGTAGTAAATTATTTCCATTGAGACTCGAACTCGAGACCCCTCCCTCCTTATGTCCTACGTGTTTAAAACATTGAGCACTCTATCACATGAAATACATGATTTAGTCATAATTTAAATATTAAAAATCATATTTTTCATTCTCTCATCATTTAAAACTATTTTAATTTTATTTAATTTAGATATGGTTTAGATATTAATCTCACTTTTCATTTCCAAAGACATTGTGTGTTAGCATGATTGTCTTTTACTTTTCTTTCTTTTTCTTTTTTTTAAAGAATTATATATAATTGTAAAACCCGTGAAAATTTTAAATTTAAATTTTTCAGAAAAAATGGCAAAATTGTAATTTACCGGAATAGTCCCGAAGGAAAAGCTGGGATTTTTCTAGATCTCTGATGATGAAAAGGATTGCATCGTTGGAATCGTCTCGCGAAATCTAGCTACCCAGTCGAATTTCGTTGGATTCCAAGATAGTTGGAATTTCACGTATTTCAAGGCATCGGGTGTAGGGCAACACATGGCGAGCCATGTGGGTGACACATGATAAGCCATGCGTGTCATTATAAAGGCCTATGTATGTTATACACATGCACGCTATGTGTCAACTTGCATGGCACATTTCCAAGCCTTGGTATATATCTACCGTAGAAGTGATGGAGGAGGGTGCGAAAAAGAGAAAGGGAGGAGAGGAAGAAAAGAGAGAGGGAGGAAAGGAAAAGAGAAAGGGAGGAAAGAAGAGAAAAGGAAAGAAGAAAAGAGAAGAAAAACGAGGAAGAAAAATGAGGAAGAAAGGGAAAGGAAAGAGGAAAAGGAAGGAGGTCACGTATGAGCAGCACTCCATCGCAAAGAACCCTAACCGCACTCATAAGAGGTAGGTTTCCTCCTACTTCTGCTATTTTACGCCTGCGCCACGTAGAATGGCTGGCCATTTCGCCATTTCAAGGCAAATTTAAGATGTGTGTGGCTTCTGCTGTTGCTTTGTAGGATACCAAAGACCGTTTACCTGGTTTCTCGGATCCGTCCAAGACCGAACACCGGTGGTTCCAAGACTCCAAGAAACCCCGAGTAGAATGGCAAACAGGAGGTGCCCAAATTTCCACACACTCCTTGTTAATCAAGGTCACACAACTTCTGACACATAACTCTCTCGTCTCGAACTCATTCACAAGGTCTGTGGACTCTATGCGAATCCCTGAGTCTAGAATTTAATAAGATAAAGTTCTCGCCAAACCATGGGCTGTAAACATCACGGGTCACTGACATTGAGGAATGGTCCGTCGTTTCCAAACTTTTGTTTTGAACCTAGCTTTGTATCTCGAAATGCTCACACGATGGCCCGGTTATGAAATCAAGGCTGGATGCCTTTTGTGTGGTATTGATAAAAGTTTGATTTTCCTGACTAAGTCCGCATTATTCCGCTGAGGCTACATGGCCTGATTTATGGTCTGTGAATGGCTAATGTGTGTTATAGATTGAATAATATGCTCAATATGTGAAATTATAGGATATATATATATATATATATATATATATATATATATATATATATATATATATATATATATATATGATAAAAATGGAAATAATTATATGTATTAAATATAATTTATCCATGACACTTGACATGTAGTGTAATAGATATGTTGCATGTGACACGTAGTGTACATATATATATATATGATAAAAATGGAAATAATTATATGTATTAAATATAATTTATCCATGACACTTGACATGTAGTGTAATAGATATGTTGCATGTGACACGTAGTGTACATATAGGCATGAAATGGCATGCAATGACATTTGCATTACATTTATGCATGGGACATCGTCGTATGAGTGCATGGTCAGATTGACACCTATTTGGTATTCAAGTATGTCATGAGAACATGGTAAACGACACCGCTGGCACCTGATGTGGCCATTATGAGGACATGGCATTGGCTATTCACCATTCTGATGACGTGTAAATAGCTCAAAATCGGGACAACGTCCAAAATTGAGACTCACGAAAGTGCATAAAATACAATAAGATAACTTTCGTGTTCGGGGTGAAGCAAGATTTGGCAGATCCCCCTAGTGAAGACCCAATTATTCTTCTTGCTGGGACACATGATCCTTCAACTCCATGAAAGCCTGCTAAAGTGTCGGGAAGGCGCATGGGCTTCCCCCGGGCTTATGAGACCCCAAAAATTCACTACCCAAATAAACATATGGGATTTAATAAATTAAAATGAATATTGGAGGGTTGTCCAATGAGTTAAGTCATTGGGTGAAACACCGATAACTGACATATGTAGGTGTGAAGGAGTTAGTGAGGACTTAGGATTTGAGTCATGAGGGGCATACTGCATTCATGACATGTAGACATTTAGGTACATCAGAGTATAGGTACGTGAATGCATGTGATTGTATGTATTGGCATTGCATGTTGCACTTAGGTGGGGAGTAACCTTGGTAAGAGATATATCACCACTTGCTCATCCCAATGCGGACCACCCTCTTCAAGATATGAGGTTATCGACGCCTTTCGAGGCCGTGAGTACTAAGAAGGCCTGCCAAGGGCCTTTGTATTTTTGTAAAATATATTAGAACAATCTAGTTTTCATATATTTTGGCATGTAAAAGTGTAAAAGAGTTGTACATCAAACTCTTGTAAAATATTATAAGAATTTATATATTTGTAAGAAAAATCTAAAATATACATAAAGGTGAGTAGGAATATTCCGTGGGTTAACGAGTTGTCACGAATTTCGATTTTAGCGTGTCACAAAGACAGATTCGAAAGTATACGACCGGCTGTATTACAATATTTTTGTGTTCTTATATCTTATATTCATTTTCATTCATCTCTTAGTCGAATGTTGGCTTTCAATTTTGATAGTTAAGAATTAATCCCACCAAGAAAATAAAAGAAAGAATAGAGGGTCGGGGGTTTTAAATTTGTTACCTTCTGGCTGTGCCGGAGGTAGGGATTGCTTTCCGTCGTATTAAATCGCAGCCATAGCCTGGACCAACGGTGAGTCATGACACTGGTGCTCCTCTTGCATGCATAATTTGCTGCGTCCTTATCTGGGCTTCGCACGTGCAAGTTTGGCGACAGCCCACCCAGGACCACAGGAAACTCCTGTCTGCCCCTCCTATGGCAGAGCGTCCGAGGATTATAGCTGAAGAAAAACCATCCTCATCCACAAAGGCTTAACTGCAAGGATTGAAGTCTAGAATCTGTCGATGTTCACTATAGGTTTTAAGTCGGAGGTCTGACAGCAACCGATTCCGGAACAAGACCCATTGATGACATCGTCCATGCTATCGCACAAGGAGAGGCAGCCGGTTGTGTAATTTCTACCGCGAGAACCGTGAACTACGGCGTAGGTGTCACAACCGACGGCGGTGAACTTGTTTTGAGTGGTAGAGATTGTGAATTTACCGAGCTGAAGAGATCTATGGTTGTAGTTGGTGCGAGAACCAGTAGAGTTGTAACAATCATAGCTGACACGCTCTGAGATTCTGAGCCGACCCTTGAGCAATAATATTTCAAGCATTCTGATGCTACTTGTGGTTAAGAATGCTTGTGGAGGATCATAATGGGTAGTGTTGCAGGTGATGAGAAAATTTTTAGCAATGTAACAGTCGGGGGTGGTGCCGAAAGGGTAAGGGATGGTGATGTTGCCGTGCAGCTCTCTTGGCAGTCGGGCTTCACTTGATAGGCAGCTCCTCTTGCAGCAACATTAACAAACATCAACACAACGATAAGGCTCATTTGCAGAACCCTCCAACAATACCCCATTTTCAGTACTGCTTGGAATAATACTCTCTACCTTGGACTAACCATGTTATATATACATTTAGCGGTTTACCAGGGTCAATAGTGGAGTAAGGTATACGGCTGAGAAAAATAAGCAAATAGAGATGAAATTGACAGAATTAGGTGTTGGAAAAATGGGTTTGAGCACAATAAATTAGCTATCTTTGAGCTAAAATTACAATGGGTCCCACAAACCTTTTTCGGTAGGTCCACATGGGAATGTGTTTTCCTCCATGGCATTTAAGATTATATATCAGGGCCAAGTTTCAAAACCATTAAGGAGGAATTGTAAATCATTCAACATCACCCTCGAACTGGCGAACTAAAAGGGCGAGCCATGGTGCTCTCATGCCCCACATCTGATAACAAGACTTTAGCAGATATATGTGGACGCCCCGTAACTCCGGGTGTCCATTGACAACCCGTCAACCCGGCGGGAAATCTATATGGCCTCGTGATCGCGATCCATACAATTGAGTAAAAATGGCCACTGGGGCCCACACACTAATACTCATCAAAATACAATCTAACTATATTCTAATAGTTTACGAGTTATACATTACCATCACAACAGACAAATTATAACATGTTCTAATAAGATGATCTCAAACATCAAAGCCACAACTCCCGCTTCAAAATCGCCCATGATAGTCGCCTTCTCGAACGCCTCTTACTGCACTAAATAATATTCCCCCGATTGTGGTGAGCTATCACCAAGAGTGGAATTACCCTAAATGGCTACTTCCCACTCCATGCGCATACGCAATGATCCAAAGTAAACACACACTCAAGTAAATACGTGATCCTACTAATGTCTACATGCCCATTCCCATGTCTCGAAGTCCTACCGACTCTCACACTGCCTGGCTATGTATAGAAAAATGAATCTAGCTAAACAAAACTTCTGTTTAAAACACACTACCGAGTTTCGGTAAAAGTATAGGACTACCCTTCGAGGCGACTGTGTTGGAGAACTTTCCTAAACAGTCATGGTCCTCATCCGAGATGATCTGTTAGACTATCTCCCAACACCATTCTCCGGAAAATCATCATGTGAAATTCCTTTCACAACCATGCTGCTTCTGTAAAATCTACGCATGACTCACACTTAATTTCTAGGTTACCCAAATGCGATACTTAAAACGTGATTATGCCTTTTCAACAATTTATACCAATATGTCAATTATGTGAATATTCTCAAATTTGGTAATCATTACCACATGTTATTATTCAAATTTGATCAACCAACACTCCAAATTTCCGCTTCACTCGGTGCCGACCACTGTCCCACTTCACCGGCCTACACACACAATTATATTCTATATAATTATGGGCATCATGTTAACCCATCAAGCGCTAACCTATTAATTTCTTTTCGATCAACCAACCTCGCCATTCATTTCAAACAATTTCTATACACACCACACATGGACGTTGGGTCCATCTGTTACACCTGGGATCGCTTTTTAACAAAGCCCCAAAAACATATCAAGTGGGTCAGTCTCAGGGGCGCCCACTTTGTCACACACATCGGTTCCACTTTGTGGAACCGAATTCCATGGCCATTTCTTGCCTTATACACACCAAATCATAATTTATTGTATAAATTATGAAACAACCACCCAAAACAGTCCCTACACTATCACGGATCAAGCTCGGAAACTGTTCCAAAATTTCACACTTTGCCTAAGTTTTCACTCATCAAACGCTACTCAAGGCCTCAAATCAACTCAAGCATCATAAAAACACTAAATCAAGAGTAAAACCAAGTAGGAGAAAACCTTTACCTCACGGAGTTTGTTGAAACTCCAAGAAACCCTGTGCCCACTACCCTCGCCACAGAACACCTTCCTTCTTCTTGCTCCAAAGAAATCCGACGGTCCGATCGTCTCGGATCTTAGGAGAAAGCTGCACACTCTCTCTAAAACTCAAAACCTCACATCCACGATCACTCTCCAGCCCTTCACATTTTTTGGTCTCCTTTTTGAAGGAAGAAGATGATCACTATTCATGATTTTGTCTTTTTCCTCATTAACTTTCAAATAATGGCACTTATGTCCCCTTTCTTGGATTTTTGACACTTTGCACTATCTTGGCCGTCCATTTCCATCATCTCTCTACTCATGTAACATGTGTCACATGAGCACATGTAATAGGTGACTTTTGTCACATCACATGTCTTTCAAACCCGTTTTATGGCACCCGATGCCCAATGCCTCGAAAAACGTGCAAATTCGACCATCTCAAATTCTAGCGTGTGAAACTTCTTCAATGTGTTAGCTAGATTTACTGCAGATCACCTTAACTGAAGTCCCAAGCTCGCCATCCGAGATCTAGAAAAATTTTGGATTTTTACCAAAATTATGATTTTGCCCTTTTTCGAGAAATTAGATTTTTCTCGAGTCTTACAATATATACACCTACCTCAGAGTTTGGTCTGGGCCCCAAGGCACCCCTGGCCAGGAGCGGGAGGACCTAGCTCATGCCTCACTCATCACACACCGGCGCCGCCGGCTGCCGCCGGCCCGAACCGCCCGGATGTATAACCCAGTTTTTTAAACATGAAACAACAAACCGATGTCGTTTTGCGAGGGTTACCATTGGGAGTCCAAGATGGAACTCTATCGATCGACAGACGCTCTTCTTCTCCATAGACACGATCAGAGTTCGGAACAGCCACGACCCATCCCTGTTTCATGACTGTATCGAATAAATATGAGCATGTCTATATATAGGACATACATTCTCTCATTTTGCATCATTAATTTTTCATTCATCCTTCATATTCACGTTTGAGAGAGAGATTGAGTTCTGCACAGTTCTGGTTCGATAGCCAACAAAGGAAGTGTTTTCTTACTGTTGGGAGATCATTTCATCCTGGGAAAAAAATTGCCATTTTTCTTAAAGCACCACTGCGAGGGCAATATTTGTCTTAAGGAGATTGTATCCAACACAAGACTTGATCTGCACATAGGTTCCAACTGATTGCTTTAATCCTTATTTTGGTTTTTCCTGCAAACAATTCCACATACTGATATAGGTTCTGCAAATTGGTTTGATTGAACGTGTTATTTGTTCATCGCTTTTGCTCTGTTCGTTCTATTTTACAGTACTGATACCTAACATTAGGATGACCTAGTCTTGATGTTCTAAGACTTCGATCACCATTTCCTGGAAGTAGTAGATATCATTAGAGTAGAAGGGTCATATATGGACTGCCCCACTCAACCGACAAGGGTTTCACTATAATTCGCCAAAAGAGTTTAATGCATGTGAGGCTATAGCTTCCCTCCCCCAATTTCTTCTCACAAACCAATAAATTTCTTTCTGCTTTTGGAGCTTTGCACATGTGTGTTTAAAAGTTGCGTTTCATGAATATTTCGGTACTAAGTAATAAAGCCAGGCGTCAAGATGGCTCAGCGACACCCAACCTAACGTTAGTTAGAAATATGGGGAATCATGGAGTAATAATAATAGACGATATTCAATTGGTATAAGACCTTTTGGGAAGAGCTCAAAAACAAAACCATGAAAGGCCTCTGGCCCAAAGTGGACAAGAAGTTTCACAGCAAGTGGTATGGTTAAGACTTTCTCACATGAGTGGATGCCGAACAAAATGATGTGGTATGCCAGGTCATCTAATCAACATGTGGATGCTAAACAAAATGATGTGGTGAAAGCCCTTGGTGATGATGTGGTGAAAGCCCTTGCCAGGTGGTGCAGCACCTAAGACAAGTGCTCAAACGCGATGAAAGACAAGAAAATCCTGATTTGAGGAGAGGCCTTATGGTACTTTGTTCGAGGGAAGAATTGTTGGGTGTATGCCCAAAGTCCTACATCGATTAGAAATAGAGAAGATCACGAGTTAATAATCATAAACAATATTCAATTGTTAAGAAGTCTTTTATGAGGAGCCTAAAAACAAAATCACCAAGATCTTAAGCTCAAAATGAACAATAACATACCAATATGAATAAGGATAGGTCCATTAAGTTTAACAACAAAAGATGTTGATTTCAATGTTTTTCAATTTATAGTTTTTGTATAATTAATTTTTTAAATATGTAAATTTTTGAGAAATGAGACCTAAAAAATCTTATTTGAGGCCTAATCTAGCTTTTCAAAAACTATTTGATAAAGAATATTTAGTAATTGATAAAGAAGCATCCATGTGAGCTTCACGTGCAGCAGTCATTGAAGATTCACAAAACACCCTTCTCATATCCAAATATAAAAAAAGCCCTAAATGAACCATTTGCCTAAAAACCCTAAAAAAAAACCCCTACGTCTCTTTGAACTGTTTCCTTCCATAGATGCTTGAGACGAGAAGAGGAAAAGAAACCCTAAAAACTCTTTGTTTGTTTAAACCATTTCTCCTCCATAGAAGCTTGAGACAAGAAGAGGAAGAACCATCTGAAGAAGCCTGAAGATTCATGCAACAAAGCAAAGAAGGGTCGATGATAACAACCATTTGAATCTTGAAGGCAACATTTGCAACATCTCTTTTTGTTATCTAAGGCTGATTTGGTATGTATTTTCATATTCCCCTCTGCTGAAATTGTGACGCCCCAAAACCGGGGGTCCGTTGACAACCCGTCAACTCGCGGAATATTCGTGGATGTTAGATAACCCGACACCACTCACGAAAATCGGGTAGAGTCTCCTTTGTACGAGGAGCTCTACCCAAGGTACAAAACCTATCCCAATAATCAACAATGACCACATAGGGTCCACATGCAAAAATAACGGCCACTTGAGCCTCATCAATGCTCACAAAATACATCAACTATCTTATACGGTTCAAGAGTTAATAAATTATTTATACAACATATATTAAACCTTAGAATTTTAATACATGTATACAATACACTAAAGCCACAAGTCGCTTATTCTTAACACGCTACTTCTGCTGAGTGTCGCTCTTCCGATCAAGCCTCCTCAGATCAAAGAGGATCTCAGACGATAGCGTGAAAGAAAAGCCCAAAGTTAGCTGGATAATTTCCTACCCTTCCCACCTAAGTGCACGCATGGCAAATAATCACATCCATACTTCTAGCTAACCTACTCGATTGTCTACATGCCCAAACCCATGTCTCGAGTCCTCTCATGTGACGCCCAACCTGCACCCGACGGGTACAGTTTGTGTGTCACTTTCTGGACTGGAATCTTTATATCGATCTTCAAAGTCGAAATCTATACCCGGTGGGTTAAGGGCCCACTGATACACAATTTTTTTAAATAAAAATCATATACATATACCAATAAAATACCACGTAGTGGTATTCAATTACATTCTATACACATATACTGTAGTCCCTTAATACTCATTACACCACTATTACAAAGATATGATAAAATCGATTATGGAAATAGTGCGGTGAGCACCCATCTCTCGAGATATCTCACGCTGAATGTGGGAATGTCTGGCTCTCACTTGGCTCTTCTCGCTTATGTACCTACACCTGATTCACCAGGTTAAGTTTTTTTACGCGTAGTTGAAACATATACAATGACGACCAATAACATTGACTGTCAGTGTTTAATCGTATTCTGACTTGGTCACATTATTTCTTATATCATATTCTTTCAGAAGTTTCCTATACTTTCATGTTCATTTCCTTCATGTTCATATCGTAATGTATCATATGTACTTTCATATCTCGGGATACTTTCATATGACCTATCTTATAATGTCCCGACTTTTATCTGTTATTCTTATACTTTCATATACTCTGCATCTCTTTTGTATACTTTCATCCGTCTTTCACCGCTTTGGTCTTTTCATCTTTCGCTTCTATGACTTATTACATTCTATGTACCATTACATATGTTTCATTTTCTTATCATGTACCTATATCATGTCTCCTTTCATGTAGTGGCCATACTCTTATGCTATACTATTCATTTCCTTATATATCGTTTTATCATATATTTCTATAATATCTTGTATTGTCATATACTCTTTACATTCAAGGCTTTCACTCCGACTATGAATCGCATTCATGACAGATTCGAGAGGAATCTCAGCCATGCTCATATTCCCTATATTTTCATCTTCAGATTTCTACATATACTATACTTTCCTATGATTTTCATATACTGTGTTTTTCATATACTATACTTTCATATGCTTTTCATATACTTTATCTATCATATACATTTCGTGTCATTAACACTTTATTTCTTGTACTCAGATAAATTTGTCATATACTTTCCCTTTCATATAATCGTACTTGTTCATATACTTTCATCTCAGACTTTTACTTCGTTTCAGAATCGTTTCACTATCAACGCATAGTGCTTATGCTTCCTATATCATGTCATATACTCTATAAGATTTCATTTTGCATATACTTGTCATTTTCTTTTTAGGTTTCATGTCTGCAAATACCTTAGAAGCTGATACGGAAATAATCGTATAGTACCCGAAGGTACTATCACCGGCATTTGTGATAATGATCTCTATCTGATATACCGAAGGTACTGACACAGACGAGATGCTGACCTATGCCATGTACTATGTGACCCAAACTAGGGCCGCATAATGATCCAAACGGATCTATACATCGACCAAACAGTGGCCTCGATATCCGTGAACTCGTAGAGGTTAAAAGAACTGTGGAACCTATAGGCATGCCTATCTATCCCCTCTACCGCGCTCTAAGGCATTAATCCATGTGTATTTTATTCAAGATATATCTCATATCTCCGAATAAATATTTTTATCCCAGAATCATATGCGAGTATTACTATGATTACTTTAACTGACCAGTTTCTCATATTCGTAGCTTTCCATATCACTATTCTCATATTTCCTTCTTTACAATATACATGTATATCATTTCATATATGTCTATTCTATATCGCATTGCCTTATGTTTTAAATCTATTCATATTCCATCTATTCACTCTTGTAGTTCATATCATGTTTCCATCATATATTCATCTCATAATTTAGCATATAACATTTACATATAACCCATCGATCATATATCTCTCACATCTACTTATAACATCTTATATATCTTGTTAACTTATATCTCTCATATACTCTATCGTAATTAACGATTCGTATTTTTCTATATATCTTTTAACTTCAATTTATCAGATTCATAATTCTTACCATACACTAACTATTTTCCTAATATTTGTGCATTTCTAGCATGTACTGTGCCCAATCGTATACTTCCTAATTTCATGTATTTCTATCATATATTCATTTCATATATTCCTATATTCATATCATTCATATATTCATATCATATCATATATTCATATATATTATTATTCTTTATCTAATTTATATCCTTCAATACAGCTCTGACCGCCTCGGGAACTACCCCAAAAATTCTAATATCTTATCCCAAAATCTTGGACTAAAATCACACTAACAGTATTCCGGGCCCCAAAAACAACCTATGTCAGCTATACGCTTTTATTCCAAGTAGGTACTGACACCCGTGGAGTTTGACTAAACCTAAGATTTTGGTACCCACGCGTTTCCGATGCGCTGATCACTTTGCCTCCCCTCGTCGGGATCACTCGACCACAAAGCCGTAGATTCGAGAAAATACTCAAAATTAGGATTTTCTCTAATATTTAATTAAAATCTCGAAGAAAATCCCTTTGTCAGACCACGCTATGTTCCCGCCGAAGAGAATACTTTGGCTTTACCCGATCGAATTCCGTTTCATCCGATTTCCATCGCTATGCAGCCGGCAGGTGCCTGCACAACGCTTCACCCTCACGTCTCTGTCTGAGACAACTTTCTTTTTTTTTTTTTTTTATCCTTTATTTATTTTTTTTTTATTTTATTTAAAGTGGGACCCACAAGTCTTTTTTTTAACTTCTTGGTTCGTTTAAGCTCCGAAACAAATTATTTCGTCTGCTTTCAATTTCATTTATCCTAATTGAATATTCTTTAAATATTTTCTATTTTTCAGATTTTTCAAATCCGCTTTCAATTTTCACTTATACTCCGTCGCCTAGAAATTGTGAAAATATTCACCGGTTCCTAATTTAATGAAATTTCAACAAGGTAGCTAGATTTTGCGAGACGAATTTAACGACGCAGAGTCCAAGCCATTATCCGAGATCTGTGAGAATTTTCTAGGCTTTTTCCAAAGCTAAGAAAATTACCAAGCCATTTTTTTTTTCATAAAAATGTCATTTTTTTTTAACGAATACAATTTTAACTTATTTTATACCCTAACCATGTTATAAAACTTTTAGGGTATATTTTGGGGTGTTACACCCGACTCCCTCACACATGATTAAGCCAATATGCGAGTAAAAATATCCAGTTTTCACAACAAAAGCTTTTTGTTCTTGAAAACTTACTACCGAAGCTTCTGTGAAAATACTGACTACCCTCCGAGGCGAATTACCGGATAACTCTCCGAAACAGTCATGATCCTCATCTGAAGTTATCCCGTTGGACGTCCTTCCCAGAAATTCTTCTAAAATCTTCCGTCGAAATCTTTCACAAATATTTCATTTTTGTTTCATTTCATGTCATGCACTCACACCTAATGTTCTAGGCTGCCCCAATGCATATGGAATGCATGATGCTAATCCCATAACATTTATGCTAATATATTAACATAATTAAATCACATAAAACATGTTATGCAAATTCACATTCAATTACACCAAAATTAGCTCACATGGGCTAATTAACAAACACTAGCAATTCGTTTTGAATCACTCTCCAACCAAACTGATTATTTTCTACACCAAAATTCTCAGAAACATTATTCATGTGAAATAGTGTGTTCCTGCCATTATTCCACACCACAATGTGGAAAATTTTCTCTCCACTCCTAGCTCAAAGCTTTCTGACCGAATTTACGACTAAAACAAGTTCTCATAATATTATCTTTAACCATTTACATGGCTCTTAGCCAAAGATTAACACAAGAGGGAAAAGATCCCTACCTCTTAGGAGTCATTTAACTCCAATTTAAATTGTCACACAGAGCTCTCACAAGGTAGAACGACTTTGTTTCTTGCTCCATTCCGTAACCGATTCCAGCCCTGACGATCAAAAATCTAGAGAGAAGGAGCCTCTCTCTCTAAAAATGCAGACCAAATTTCAGACTCAAGTCCAAATGATCGACCGCTTTGCCCATTTTCGCTCTCTGGAATGAAGAAGACAACACTGTTCACGTTTTTGTCTTATCTCATTAACAATTCAAAAATTCCAATCATGTCCCTTCTTCTAGATTTTTGACACTTGGCACTATCTAGGCCGTCCATTTCCATCATCTCTCTAATCTTGCAACATGTGTCATAAGAGTACATGTAATAGGTGACTTTTGTCACATCACATGTCTCTCAAACCCGTTTTACGGCACCCGACACCCGATGCCTCGAAAAGCGCGGCAGAAATTCAACCCATCTCGAAATCTCACTGTGGTAGCTAGATTTCACGAGACGATTCCAACGGTGAAACTGCTTTCTTCATCAGCACTAGGAAAAATTTCGTGTTTTTAATTTAAATGACCATTTTTTCCATTTTTCAGAAAATTTGAATTTTCTCAGGTCTTATAGAAACCTTTGAATAAATGTGATTTATCTTACCCTCTATTCTTCTTCATCTAAGGGGCTATTTGTTTTGTATTTTTTTTTAAATGTTATTTATAATAACGATGATAGTAGATTCGTAAACCTTTAAGAAAATGGGAACTAGTAGGTAGGACATATGTAAGTAATGGGTATTACCTAATTTCACAATAGGTATAAGCCATTGTATGCCCTAAGGTTACAGTGTATAAGCATAGAACACGACTTAACCTAGGTACATGTTATGTATATCCTAGGTACAACTATATTATGCCCTAGGTACAACATTGATAAACATCAAGTACAAAACACATAAGCACATAACATTAGTAAAGTTAGGTACAAGTCTTGTTAATCGTGGGTACAACACATATATACTCTTAGTACAACTAATTTAGACAATAGGTACAAATGAGTCGATCAAGGTATTAGTTTACAACTATCCTTGCAATTTTTATTATGTCATATATTTCATAAATGTATTTATGATTTGTATGGTGTTATATAGGGCATTTTAGAGATGCTGCTAGCAAAGTCTGACTAGCATACTAACAAGATTGACACAAGATGTGCATTTTTTAAAGCTCGATAAGGGAGTTCCTATTGCTGCTACACCTCCCGTTGCTACAACACCCCCATGTGCAAATACCCCTTACATGCATGAAAACCAATGTTGATTATTGACATAATTCTCATGGAGGTGTTGGAAGAGCTGTTCATGCTAATGGAAATGGTGGTCATAGACATTTATCCCCTTCAATTGAAAATAATGCAACATCTATGGAAATAAATGAAGATGTAAATAAGGTTGGTGAACCATCAAATGAGGGTGTTGCAATAAAAGTTCCTTTTGAGGGATAATATAAGTGGATGGGAAAGTGAATAGTGATAAGGACAACAATTTATAAATCCTTATTCATGCCACAATGTACTAAGTAGATGAGATAGTTTGTATTGTTGTGAATTTGGGATGTTTTGGCTGATTTTTTTTAAAGTTACGCTAAACTTGAATTGTTGAAATAGAGATGACTCCAATTGTAACTAGTTTTTTTCCTTTTTTTTTTTAATAGAAGACGATGTTATATTATTTTCGGGTTCGAGTTTTTTTCCAAACCTGAAAAAATGATTTTTTTTTTTTTATCGATTATTTTATTTTATATTTTAATATAAAATAATAATAATATTATTATTATTTTTTAATAGAATAATTTATAAAATTTTATTTTTTATGAAATATATTAATTTTAATATAATAAAAAAATATTAAAATATATATAAAACAAAAATTAAAGCTAAATGGAGCAAGTATGGGAATTTTCCTATACTTTCCAACCCGACCCATCCTGTTTAAATTTTTAAATAAGACGAGTTTGAAAAATGATATAAATAAACGGCGTGGGGTTGGGATGGGCCTCATTGTTGTCATCCCTAATTCTATCTCCTACCAATATCGGCTAATATCTATTTATGCCACCTCTATATCATGGTCTAAAATGGAAATTGTAAATCACCTAATTTCCTTTTAAAATTTGTGGTCATGTTTCTCTAGAGCTCATATAAGCATTTCCAATAGGCTAAGTCAAGCTTGTGGCCTAGCTCATTGATCGCTAATGGGCCTAGTCGCTCACATATTTTTTGTAATTACGTCCCAACCCTAAAATTTTATAGGTAAGCCAATCACCACAAGGTTTAAATAAAAATTTTAGAATTTGTAGTGAAGTTGGGAATCGAAGCCCCCAATTCTATATATATATATATATATATATATATATATATATATATATATATACATTATTAAAAGAATATAATAATATGTCGAGTGGCCAGAGGGTGAGCCTTTGGGCAAGCATGAGGGCTCGAGGGTTGGGTTAGGCCATTGGGTCACATCAGACCTAAAATGAAGTTCATGGTCTGACCCTTCCAAAAATAGGCTCAATAGAACCATGGGCCACATGCTTTTGGAAGATGCTTAAGCTCATATTATAGAAGTTCTTTGAAATAAAAGCCTATAGAGAAAACATAAGAATAATTCTCTTATGATCATTAAATGTGAGATGACCTAGCATGAAACCTTAATTAGGGTTATGAAAATGATAATTGACTTCCAATTTATTTGTATTAATTTTAGGTATTGGAGTTGGCATGGCCGTATTACTGATGATACTACAACAAATGTGGGCTACGACGACGGTTTTTTGGCAATGTTATAGAAAGCATTTAAACCCGCCCAACAATCAGAAAGGAAAGGGTCTCAACACCGCCTCTAAACCGTCAGTTGCTCACATTGTCCCACCACTAGAGGCGTTTATCCGCTGGTAGGGTCAGCTGGGACAGAGGTGGTTAAATTCATCCTAATCGTAATTGTAGAGGCACTCAAACCGCCTCAGGTGATGCCGGAAATTCACTACTATTTGTGGGGGCGGTTTAAAACCGTTTCCTTACGAGTTGCATCATTTTTTTAAAATTAAACTAACACCCTTGTAGAGGCAGTGTGAATTGCCTCTAAAGTTTTCGTACAAATTGGTTATTGGAAAATATTTAAAGGCAATTTGAACCGCCTCTATATTTTTTGGTAATTCAAAGCTAATAATGATATTTTTGTGATCAATAAATATGATTAAATTGATAAACCATCAATCATAATATATAAACCCATAGGAAGATCAACATTCACTTCATCAATGTAAATATCAAATCTCTTAACAAAAATTTAAAAAATAAGCAATAAAAAACTAATTTATGTAAAACTATAATAGAAAATGGTCTACAATTCATTCCTTACTTAACATAATAACACAAAACTAAGAATTATGGGTTCCAGGACTCATAACTCAATCCGAATGAATGATTTGCAGTAGAAGGCATTATGTTAACTGTTAACCTACATGCAAATATAAAAATGATTTTAAATGGCAAGAAAACATATTGATAACAAAAAATTCATGTTCAAATAATAGAAGGGCATTTTGAGAAAGAAATTCTAGAATTACACCTACGAATTGTCAACATCGGTTGGTATTGATTTTGGAAACGTTTTGTTAATAAATCCAGTCAGAGATTGTAATGTCCCAAATACTTCATTGTACTGTGATGTGACCTTATCAAGTTATGCTCTAAGTTTTACCACTTCAACATTTTGACTTGAATTCATATTACCAGTCCATCCAGAACCTGCATCATACGATGTTGATCCAAAGTAGTTACTAGGAGTAGGTCCTCAACCAAGACCTCATACTCATTATGTTCTCACCTAACAAATCTTGAAAAGTATGTTCATTTATATTTTCCAAATTCTTCGTGGAACTTTCACTACACTCAACCTGTAAAGCAAAAGCTTTTTCCTATAAATTTAAAGCACTATATTAACATAAAAAGAATAAGCATCCTATGAAATATATACTAACATATGAAACCAAGCATGCAAGAGTATAATCAAATAGTTAGATAACATAAAATAAGAATATACCGTCAACTTCTTCGTAATTTGATCCACATATGTACCATCTTTCTTCTTGTGAGTTGCATCAAAAAATGTTAGGCGATTTGGAGCTTTTCCATTTGCATTTTCCTACATTCACAAATTTGTCACAGACTAATTAATGATTACAACAAAGTTGACTTCTAGCAATTCAACACTAATATTCATAAGTAAAAGTATAATTACCATTTCTTTTCTAAGTCTTGCATAGCTTTTTCTCCCCCAAGTGTGGGCATTCTTCTTTTTCTTTGCATTAGCGGTGTTTGTTTCACTCATTTTTTGTAAAAATAAATCACAATTTAAATACATAATAAAACTTCATTATTATGTTAATTGAGTTTAATAGTACTAACCTAGCTTTGTTCAATATACCATCAATTCACTAATATACGTCATTGAGTTGCTTCAACACCTTTGGGTATGTTTCCTTGAATTTGCTCCCTTGGCTTGAGGGGATCAAAATGCTCTACCATTAGATCACACTTAAAATCCCTCCACTTCTTGTTCACGGACCTGAGGATCCATCCTTTTGTTTAAGGTGGAAACAAACATTTCTCCTACAATTATGTTCAATAAATTAAATCTTACAATCATACAAATATCATAAAAATTTTGATACTTGCATCATACAAATATAAAATATAGATTACTTGCACAAGTTGTAAGATGTCATCATGAAATACTTTAAAGTCTTTATGATCCCACCTAAGATATCTAGAGGAGCATATTTTCCATTCATAACAATTGTCTCAATAAAAGATCCAAGAGTTGCACCTTCTTTAGAACATGGAACACCATATTCATCCACTTCTACATATATCTTTTCATTTTTTTTCCAAATTATATATTGTTGCCATTGTGGTTCTACCTCTCTTCTTAAATTGCTTGCCACTATCATCTATGGTAAGAACAAGAGAAAATAACAATTTTACAATCTTGATAAATAAATTTAATTGAAACAATTTATATATTACCTATCATTTGTAATCATCATTAGTTTGATGATTTTCTTGAATCTGAGATTGTGCTCTCGGGGTTTGATAAGTCAGGTTGCGATCTCTTGAATCAGAAGGTGAAAAACTTGTATTCTCATGATTTGTTTGTTGGTGAATGGATTCTTCAAATTCAGAATTATTGGTTATTATTCTGAGCCCACGTAAACATTTGGACTGTGAAGTTATTAATTCAAATCTAAACCAACAATATCATGAAAAGTTAAAAGTGGCAATATGTCAACAATCCAAGGAAAAAGACAACAAAATTGCTTAGTAACAACAAACAAACACATAAAAAAAGAAAAAAATAAAAAGGGCATGTATACAAACAACATACATACAAGCTAGGAATAATATTCAGGTATTTTGAAAGCCATCATATCCAATAAACAATACAAATAAGCTCAAACCATTGTTTCATTCAATAAAAAAAATCCCATCTAGTTCATCCACAAATATGATTTCCAAAACATTTTCTTTCACCAAATTTGGCCAAAACAAACCCAACATGCCCATCTTTCACTAATAACAACAAATTTATCATCTGGGAGATCCAAAAATATCGCTTTAAACACACTTACCAAAAAAAAAATAAGAAAAAAATATTGTGAGCTTCACCTCATTCAAACGACTTGGGATTCTCACCTGCACCGGAATATCGATGGTGGTGGAAGTTGAGAGAAGAAGATTGGTGGGATGAGTCTTGAGAAGTCTTTAGATTAAAATAGTTGCATAAGTGAACATATTCACATTCTCAAAGGGTCGAGAATAGATTTTGTTATCGGTGAAACTATTGTGGAGAGAAATTCAAGTGATTTGAAAATATGGTTGAAGTCATATGCCAAACTCTGAGAGAGAGAAACAATCATGGAAGTTTTGCTACTTTCTACCAACTTACCAAATGAAGGAATTGTTGTGTCCTTTCACAAACTTTTTTTTTTTTTATCACAGTGCTCAGCATATTTTTATTCAAATTTCCATTGTTTACAGAATTTCAGAAACCAAAAAGATAAATAATGTACAAAGGCCACCAAAGTAGAAGATTGAATGTCCAAAAGTAGTTTGTTTTATAGTCGTGTTTTTAGTTTCAAAAGTAGTTTTGAAAAGACAATTAGATCGTTTGATGAAATTTTAGACATATTTTTTAATTTTGAAAGATTATTTAATCACTCCTATAGTGTTTGTAATGAGATCCTACCAGTGTGAATCCCTAGTTAACTGTGAATTAATATATAAGGCAGAAAAGAAATGATTCCTACTAGAAATCCCCTGTAAAATAAATTGAAATTGTACGTTACCTTCCCTTTTTTCGTGTAGAGTATTAAATCCATTTTTTCTTTAATCTTTTTGCATCTGTTTGGAGAACAATGGATTCATGAAGATTGCTTTCAGCCAAAATACGCATCATTGATATCTGAATCGGTATTACTATAACAACATCACTTAGATTTTCAAAATGAAAATTTAGCATTCTCAATCACTCGATATAACATCTTTCTTAGATCCATATAGCAACTGTTGTTTTTCTTTAATGGCCTATTTTGAATGCAGTTTTATAACGCCAAACACTAAGTGATGTGTAGCGCCACTAAAACTAGGGGTTTGTATGCTCGAGATACCATCTTTTGTGACACTCGAAATCGGAGTCGGTGACAGCCTCGTCGACCGCAGGAGATATTCGTGGTCGCCTTTTTGTATATTTTTCTTACAAATATGCAATTTCTTATAATATTTTACAAGAGTTTGATATACAACTCTTTTATACTTTTACATGTCAAAATATATTAAAACTAGAGTGTTCTAATATATTTTACAAAAATACTTCTCAAGGCCACAACCCTGCCTTCTTCGAACTCACGGCCTCGAAGGAGCGTCGTCTTCTCGTGTACCTGAAAGGGTGGGTCCCATGACGGGGTGAGCAAAGCCCAGCAGATATATCTCCTACCAAAGCTACTCCCCACCTAAGAGCAACATGCAATGCCAATACATACAATCACATGCATTCAAGTACCTATACTCAAGCAGACCTAAATGTCTGCTACGTCAGCGAATGTAGTATGCCCTCATGACTCAAATCCTGAGTCCTCACTAACTCCCTCACACGTGTATATGCCAAGTGTGAAAAACCGTCAAGGGTGTCCCGCCCCTGACCCTTTTTCCAAAACAAAAGCTTTTTGTTTTGTAATTCTAGACACATTGGATACCCCTAATGCCTACTTATTTCCTTACCTAGTACTATGTCTTATGCATTTGTGGGCCACGGATTTTCGGGTTCTCACCGTAGGACACTGCACACCTATACAACATTTTTTACGGGCTTTTACTATCGGTTTCATGTCTAAACCATATACCAAGTTTTTCACCTGAGGGGGTGTCTATCCCTACTTGCTTCACCCATTTACACAGATACTTTTCATTCCATGCAACCTTGAGTCTCAATTCGGACGTTGTCCCATTTTACCAGAAAGCCACCATCGACCAAACACGTAGCTTGTCGATTAACCATGTCCTCACGACATACATCGAACACCAACACAATGTTGATTTACCATGGTCGAACACCAAACACAGTGTCGACCCAAAACATGCACTCACACCCGACTCGACGTGATGTCTTGTGCATAAATGCAATGCAAATGTCATTGCATGCCATTTCATGCCTACATGTACGCTACGTGTCACATGCAACATATCTATTACACTACATGTCAAGTGTCATGATAAATGGTATTTAATTATAATTATTTCCCATTTTTATCACACATATATCACATAATTGCACACATTAAACATATTATTCAATTTACAACACAATAATACATTAGCCATTCGAATTATAGATCCAAATGGTGTTGGCTCGGAAATAATTTGGACTTAGTCCAAAAGGTCCAGTTTTTTATCAATACCGCACGTAGTTCTTTGCTCAGGCCATACGCAACCCCAAGCATTCCAGATACAAAATCAGTTCCGAAAACATAAGTTCCAAAACCGTAACTAACATTCTCAACTATCCGCGGACTAGCCCAATGTTCAAATTAACGTTCTTGCCGAAACACTTCATCTTATTAAACTCTAGACTCGCAGATTTCCGTGAGTCCAAGAACACGTGAATCGAGTTCGACGAGAAAGTTATGGTCATCCGTTGACGCAAATTTCATCAAGGCAAAGTGGAAATCGGGCACACCCCATTTGCCATTCTGTTGGGATTTTCCGCTCGAACACAATGTCTACCCAGATACCAAACTCCTTGAAACCCGTTTGACCTGGCCTACGCCTTCAATCAACGAAACCAATGTCATCTTGGAATGCGCCTTGAAATGGGGCTAAAACCGCGTAGCCATTACGCGGGCCCCTAAGCTGCAAAATCAAGTAGGGAGGAAACATACTCTCTCGTAGCGCCAGCTTCAGTCCTTTCCGTCTAGTTCGCTTCCCCGCTGGCATGTTGGTTTTGATTCCCCTCCTCCTTTCTTTTCTTTCTTCTTTCCTTTCTCCTTTATTCTTCTTTCTTCTTTGGCCTTCTCTCCTTTTGATTTTCCACGCACATCCTTTCTCCTTTTTCTGTTTTGGCTTTTCTCCTTATCTCCCCTTACTCTTCATTCTATTCTTATTATTATTATTTTTTTGTTAGTTTGAATCACTCCCCCGTCTCTCCCATGCGCCACCAAAGAGTGCTACCTCATGTACCAAGAGCCTACCATGCAGCAAAAAGCCAGTCTCTACCACCTAGTGCCACTTACTACTTGTACCTCACCCTGGTAATTTTTTGAAAATGAAATTTCGATAACTTTAATTCGGATCAGTGCTAGATTTCGCGAGACTATTCCCAACGATGAAACTGCTTCGCCATCCGACAAATTCATCGCTTACTCTTACTAAAAATTCTAAATTTAAATTTTTCATGGTTTACTCTCCCTCTCTTTAAAAGAATTTCGTCCCGAAATTCCTAAGGGTAATCATATACCAATATTGTCCTGTGTGTAGGTACTAACTCTCATTCGATCCCAATTTATGCTAACCCAGTGTGTCGTCAATCAGTCCATCCCGAAGATGACATCAACCTCGGACCTATTCATGATCCTTCTGTTCATCGTGATTAGAGGTCCAGAGATCTCTAACTCACAATTCCGACGTATCCAATCAACCCTCACCCTAATTCCTAGGAGAGAATTCCCAACAACGGCTTTTCCAGAGTTCTCAACCTCCGAGCCCAAATTTATCACACAAGATGCAACAATAATGAATATGATGCATCCGAATTTAAATAATACTCTAGTCAACAAGTGCAATAGTAGAAACGTACCCTACATATCCGATTGATTTGCATGCTCAACCTGTGGTACAACGGCGTAGACATGCCCCTGGGTCCCCGAAGTCCCGGCCTATGAGCCTTGTCCCTGACCTCGACCCATACTCTGGGCCCTCTGGCCTAGTTATGCTAATGGGCAAAGCTTACAAAGACTCTACGATCGAAACTCCGGTCCTCTGACCCATACTAGGGTGAGAAAGAACAAACTGTATTGGTGCATGTCCAATCGATGTCTGGGACTACAGTGTCCCATATCCCTGGGATCTCGGCTTTTATGGGCAATCCCACTTCCTGTGTCCAGGCTGGTGACAGTAGAACATATCATCGGCCTTGTTTGATTGGCATCCCTGCCCTGGCCTTGGCCATGATAGCCGCGGCCCTGTATTGAATGTCCTCGTGGAACAGAAGTCCTCCGCTTCTTTCCAAAGCTAGAAGAAGAGTGACTCTCCTTCCTTTTCATTGGCACCTGCATTCCGGATGCCCCGTGCGTCATCTATCTCCCTTTCTATGGCCATAGCTGTCCTGACCATAAAGTCCATGTCTTGTAGGAGAAATCCCACACTCTTGCCCCAAATGGACAACTTCAAAACATCCTCAAATTTCCTAACCTTGGCCATATCTATGGCCACATAATCATCCCCGAAATGTGCTAACTCTATGAACTTAGCCACGTATTCGAGTACTGTCATGGATCCCTGTCTCAACCCGAGAAACTCCCGAGCCTTGGCATACCTAGCCGATGCCAGGAAAAACTTGCTCAAAAAGAGCTCTTGAAAATCTCCCCATGTCATTGCCTCCAAATTTCTGGAGGTCTTCACCTAGTCCCACCACACCTGGGACTCACCCTCTAGCTAGAATGCTATTAGTCGAATCTGTGTAGTGTTGGAGGTGAACTCCATAGCCTCTAAAACTCTCTCTGCTCATGGAGCCGATGGTCGGCGGGTCCCACTCCCACCTGCGAGCGTGGAGGATGATGGGCTCTAAACCTCTTGAGGTCACTCGAACCACCAGCTGCACTAGTCTGTGCAATTGTGGTAAATGTAGCGCCTATCGCCTCCAAAAATTCCTGTTGATCAAAGCTAGAATTGGTTGCCCTTTGCTTGCGTGGGCGACCTGCGTCACGCCCTTGACTTGCCATATCGCTGCATTTTATCACGCCGCAGTGGTGCATGATGCCAAACACTAATGGCCAACCATTCCTACGTAATCATGCTTGTCGTTTTGGAGCCCACTAAGGTTACGTTTGCTAACCCTAGTGCTCTTCAATTTCTATACACACTATACCATGCATATATTCACCTGACAAATACATCTCGGAGTGGAACATGTTAAAAACCAAAGCACAATCAGATAAAGCACGATGTAAGTCTTCTACACCCCATACACGCTAAGCTAGGAATTTGGACACCTAATTCTCAATACTCAGCTATGACAAGCCAATATCTAAAAACACTAGTGGATACCCTTACCCGAGCTCCTAGGTGATCGTTAACCTAAGCTCATGCCAAAAGGTACATGGCATGCCGGCACGGGGTTCGGCATACTCGAGGAATACCATCTTTGGCTCGAAATCCGGGGTCAGTAGCAACTAGTCAACCAGCGGAATATTCGTGGTAAGCCTTTTTATATATTTTCTTACAAATACCACAATTCTTATAATATTTTACAAGAGTTTGATGTACAACTCTTTTACACTTTTACATGCGAGAAATATAATTAAAACTAGATTAATACAATATATTTTACAAAAATGCCTCTCGAGAGCCTGGCAGGCCTTGCTTACATAGGCCTCAAGGACGTCGTCTTCTTGTGTACCTGGAAGGGTGGCCCCATGAAGAGGTGAAAATGAGCCAGTAGATATATCTCCTACCAAGCTACTCCCCACCTAAGGCAACATGCAATGCCCAGTACATACAATCACACACGTTCAGTACACATGCTACTCTTTTATGCGCCGGATAATACGTATCATGAATGCAGTATGCCCCTCATAACTCAAATCCTAAGTCCTCACTAACTCCCTCACACCTGTATATGCCAAGTGTGAAAAACCGTCAAGGGCGTCCCGCCCTTGACCCTTTTTTCCAAAACAAAAGCTTTTTGTTTTGTATTTCCTAATTTACATTTGATACTCTCACTTCATATTTCCTTACCAGTGTGTGTCTTGTTTCATTTACGAAATTCCTGATTTTCAAGGTTTCCGCAAGACGCTGCACGCCTATACAACATTTTTTACAAGCTTTCACCGACAGTTTCATGTCTAAACCATATACCAGGTTTTTCACCTGAGGGGGTGTCTATCCCTACTTGATTCACCCATTTACACACGTACTTTTCATTCCATGCAATCGTGAGTCTCAATTCGAACGTTGTCCCATTTTACTGAGCTCACCATTGAATACCAAACACAGTGTCGATTAACCATGTCCTCATGACATACATCGAACACCAACACAATGTCAATTTAACATGGTCGAACACCAAACACAGTATCGACCCCAACCATGAACTCACACCCGAATCGACGTGATGTCCCGTACATAAATGCAATGCAAATGTCATTGCATGCCATTTCATGCCTACATGTACGCTACGTGTCACATGCAACTTATCTATTACACTACATGTCAAGTGTCATGGATAAATTATATTTAATACATATAATTATTTCCATTTTTATCACACATATATCACATAATTTCACACATTCAACATGTTATTCAATTTACAACAATAACACACATTAGCCATTCCCGACCATAGATCCGGCTATGCTTGGCCTCATAAATAATTTGGACTTAGTCCAAAAAGTCCAACTTTTGTCAATACCACACCAAATATCCAATACACAATTTCCTGCTCAGGCCATACGCAACCCCAAGCATTCCAGATACAAAATCGATTTTGAAAACAAAAGTTCCGAAAACCAGAATGAACCATTCCTCAACTGTCCATGACCCAGCCCAATGTTCAGTCCATGTTTTGGCTGAGCACTTCATCTTATTAAATTCTAGACTCGACAAGATTTACGTAGAGTGCAAACCTTAGTCGGGTTCGAGCGAGAGGGTTATGGTCGTTCGAAGTTGTGGCGGCGATCGCGGGGTGTCGCGGAGAATTTGGCACACCCTTGTTTGCTGTGCGGCTCGGGATTTTGCACGTCGGGAACACGATATTCGGTCGGGACAGTTCGAAACCACTGTGGCTCCGTCTTTGACCGTCACACAACAACAACAAAAGCACACACATCTTAAATGCGCCCTGAAATGGGGCGAAACCGTTAGGCCATTACGTGGCCCGTAGGCGTAAAATAACCGAAGTAGGAGGAAACCTACCTCTCATAGCGAAATTCCAGGTCTTTGTTGTCTGATTCTGCTCCCTGCGCAATGTTGGTTCCAGTTCTCCTCCTTCTTTCCTTTTTTTCCTCTTTCCTTTCTCCTTTCTTCTTCTCTCTTCTTTGGCCTTCTCTCCTTTTGATTTTCCACGCACCTCCTTTCTCCTTTTTATGTCGTCTTTTCTCCTTATCTCCTCTTACTCTTCCTTCTATTCCTATTATTATTATTTTTTTTTTTTTTTGTTAGTTTGAATCAGTGGGGGGTGAGTCACCCCCTCCTTGCCTCCCATGCAGTCAGCAAGCAAGGCTGCCTTCATGTAGCCTGGCAGCTTGCCATGTGGCAGCCTAGGTGCCCTACCACCTAGTGCCATGTGGTCACTTGTACCTCGATTCTGTAATTTTTTTTAAAAACGTGAAATTTCAACAGTCTCGGAATTAAATGAAATTCGACTAGGTGCTAGATTTTGCGAAATGATTCCAACGATGAAATCCGTTTTGTCATCCGAGATCTCGAAAAAATCTCAGCTTTTCCTCCAGGACTATTCCAGCAAATTACCATTTTGCCTTTTTTCTAAAAAATTTAAATTTAAAATTTTCATAGATTTTACATGATGCACTGGTAGAAAATTTAATGTATGTGAGATAGCCAAAATTGCTCCAAGATATCAAATTACTTAGGTAGAAAAACAAGAACAATATTACCTTAAAAAAAAAAACGAATCCTCAATTGAATTATGTTAAGATCTTCTCAGAGTTTACCAATCCCAATAATAACTAAAATTTTCCTAGTTGTTCGGGTCATTTATCCCTCTATGGTACAAATCAGACATTCAAGATATAATTTCTCAGAAAAACAATGCTAGATCAAACCAAAAATAAAAAATATACATCAATAAACCCTCCACTGTTTGGCTTTTGGGAAAACCAAGGAGAAGGAAAAATAAATGTAGAAACCCTTAAACCCAACAGATGGGGAAGTCCCAAATTTTTTTTTTCCCACGCAAAAGTCTCCTCCCTCCCAAATTTTCTTAGCAACCAAATAGACATTCCCACATATTGCCACACAAACCGACCAAACGGAGTTAGCAAATTAACACTAGCCTTTAGTAAATCTATAACAAGCTTCGATCAACAGCCTCCGAAATTCACAGGTTGCTCTAAAATTTTCTCTTTCTTGGTGCTTTGAATCATCCCCAAGACATGAAATTTGGGAGTTTTAGAAAAATGGACATAAGGAAGAATATACAGACGAGAAAAGGTAGCAAGGGTTTCTTCAAATATAGACAAGCATGGGGAAGGAGGGAGCATTGAGGGAAATTTTTTCGATTAGGGTAAATTTCCCGCGAGCTTAAAAATAAATTAATAAGAAAGATAAAAGGATAAATAAAAATAAAATCTTAAAGGTTAACAAACTTGAATAGTTTGGCTCGATGGATAAAAAAATTTAAAAATTTGAAAGTAAATTAATGAGATAAAATAGAAAAATTTTAAAAAATTAAAAATAACTAAACAACATACAAAAAAAAACTTAATAAAACTAAAAGGTTAACAAACTATTGGCTTGGTGAGTGAAAAAACTTTAAAATGTTGAAAATAAATTAATGAGATAAAATAGAAAGATAAAAAAACTAAATATTATTAAAAACAATAACTAAATAAAATACATAAATAATACTTAATAAAACTAAAGGGTTAACAAACTCGAATAGAAAAATAAAATACATAAAAATTTAAAAAGTAGATGGCTTGATAGGTGAAAAAATTTAATAAGTTTGAAAATAAATTAATGAGATAAAATAGAAAGATAAAAAAATAACTAAATATTATTCAAAAAATAACTAAATAAAATACATTGTCCGGAACTAGAGATAATAAGAATGATTGGGGAAAATGTTGTTGAACAAAGTCCGGAAGGTCTAGAAGAAAGTAGATACTTGCTTGAAGAATTATCAGCTCAATGTTATTTTGGTAATGGTGAATCATCCACTCTTTTGCACACTAGCATGGTGGGCGGAGTTTCTTGATACACCAATAGCGATGCAAGATAATGGTTTTCAGTGTGATGGGACAAGAAAAGTAGAGAAAGATGATGAGTTGTGATAGGCGGAAACCGGCCAACACAATAACAAACTGAATAATAGAGAAAAAAAGGTAGTGCAATTAAATTCCCCTTTACTTGCAAGAACTTATGAGGAGGACCAATAAAAATATAGAGCAAAAACAAAAATCAATAGCACACAAGAGACACAATTTGTTTAATGTGGAAAACCCCTTAAAGTAGAGGTAAAAACCACCAGTAAATCACAGGCAAGAAAATAACTTCACTATGATCGATAGAATCTGAGAGTTTCAAATAAGTACTTTTAAAAACGTTACTATAGCCAAGAAATTGAGATTAAACACCAATGCTTCCGATGCGAAATAAGAAGAAAAAAGGAAAAGAACCCCAGCATAACACATAAATGCGAAAGCACCCACATCTCTGCTCGATATCGTATCGACGATCGGACCATACATAATGAAGTATCAAGTTTTCCAAACCTGGTGTCCAAAAATCAGCCTGATCCAACGGTGAACAAATCTACAATTGTAATATGAAAAACGATCCTTGGTGGATGTGCGAAAATCACAAAGGCTTTTCTTCTCCTCCTCTCTCTCTGTTTGCTGCTATATTCTCACGAAATGAGCACATTTACTTTCTTTTTTTTCCCTAATCTGACACCTCTCCACTTAAATAAGTGAGACAAGTGGGCCCTCACAATTTAGGCTTTACTCCGCGCATAGGAAGGGGCCCCGAGCCCAGCAAATCTCCCCACTCATAACTATGTGGAGATATTATGAACCGGCGATCTCACAATGAACTTACCAAACTTCCCTCTTGGTAATGCCTTAATTAATCGTATCGGCTAAATTATCATCGGTATGAATTTTAGCCCCGACTCGACAACAGCATGAAGCATCTCATATCCAATGATACCTCATGTCCAATGTGCTTAGACCTTGAATGAAAAGGTTGAGTTCTTACCAAGATAAATAGCACTACGACTATCCACACAAAATAGTAGATATTGTCTTGAACAACACAATACGAGAATTTCTTCACGCGCACGCTCTTGCAGCCTTGAAGTGGTATTCTGCAATAAGTTACACTTTCTGTAGTAGACAAAGAAGCTGCACACCTCTTGCAACTTGGTGCGGAGTCCGCGGCTCCACACGCAAATTTACGTCATATAACCGAAGTGAGACTTCACGGAATCAATGTCTCCATGACCCGTATACGGGTGCCCGAGTATCGCCTGATGGAAGCATCATCACCCGAAAACAAAGCGTCGTAATGCGATGCCTCGAAGATACCCTCAAAATCCATTTTCTGACATTCCAATGCTCTCTACAGGTTTGACAAAAATCTGCGGCCAGAGTACCAACGGTATGTGCTATATACGGTCTTGTGCACCATTGCATACATCAAACTTTGCTAGCGGATGCATAAGGAACCACGTTGCGTATATAATTTATCATGCTTCGTTTGATGAACTTTGTTTAGACTGTTAAATAGTATGAGAGGAGTGCTTACCACCCATGGCTTTCTATCTGTGAATCTACTTGACACTCTTTTAATGTAGTGTTCTTGTGACAGCCACAACTTTTCTCCGCTACGTCGCGGATGAGTTCTTATACTAAGAATACGTTTTAGCATCCCATGTCGCTTCATGGCAAATGATAGCTTTCCCGAATGCTCTTTCCCCCAGCTTTGTCAATCCACGAAACATTTTCCGACAATGGCATGTGTCGCTTATATAATAGCAGGATGTGAGAGTCATCATTGGCTTTCCGACAAAGAGACAATGGTCGGTAGTCTTCTACAACAACCTTGCTCACATAGGGCTCAAACTTCTTGCCTGCGCCTCGAGGCACCTTCAAACCATATAGGCTCTTTCAAGCCTACACACACGATCTTCTTTCCTTCAACATGAAACCCATCGGATTTGCCCCTCATATATGAATCTCTTCCTTCCAAATCACCCATGAAGAAAGCGGTTTTCATCCATTTGCTCTACCTCCAAATCGAGTAAGCGGCCGAACTCAACCACCGAGTTCTAATGGATGACATTTTTACCCTGAGAGAAAATCTCATTAAAATCAACACCCTTCCTGACTAAAGCCCTTCACCACTAATCTGGCTTTATACCTCGGAGACATAGTGTTACTTTCATGCTTCACCCTATAGATCCACCTGTTATCCAAGGCCCTCTTACCTTTAGACAACTTCACTAAATCAAAAGTGTGATTATCATGTGAGGATTTCATCTCATCCTTCATTTGCATCCGACCACTTTTCTTTTCTTCACTCTCCATAAATGGCCTGCAGCCAAAAAGCACTAAGGTTCTTCCATCGTCTATTAGAATCACATACTCATCGGAGAGTACCTCCTAGGGTTTCTACTCTCCTGTTGGACCTCTGAGTTGAACTTGAAAGGTGGTTGAGGTAGCATCGCTCATATTTTAAATCTTGTAATGTCATGCCGTATGAAAACTGCGTAATGGTATCGGCGCTGCTCCTCTTCGTCATCTCATCAACGAGACATCCTTCTTCATATGCGGGTTGTTGTTGATCACCAGACATCGTCCCGAACATTAGTAAGTCGGATTTTGAATAGGCGGTACGAACGAGGTTCAAAATCAACCACACCATTGTCTTCCTTGGGTGTAGACTTCTCCATCTTATCAATGTCTTCGATGGTTTGATCTTTGAATTTCACATCACGGCTTCTAACAAGCTTCTTCTCAATAGGATCATAGAACCTGTAACCAAATTCATCCTCACCATAGCCAATGAATATGCACTGCCTTGACTTTGCATTCAACTTGGATCTTTCATCCTTTGGAACATGCATAAAACTATCAGCACCAAAACTCTTAAGTGATCATATTTCACATTCTTGCCAAACCAAATTCTTTGTTTGGCACCTCACTATTCAAAGCAACAAGACTCAGATTGATCACGCAAACTTCACTGTGTACAAGGCCTCAACCTGGCGCTTGGGTATCTTCGCCTGTAGAGCATACACCTCACTCTCAATCAATGTCCTCTGCTCATCCCTCTCTCTCAGCTGTCCATTCAGTTAAGGAGTTTTAGGAGGAGTCTTCTCATGTGCGATGCCATGCTGCTTACAGTAGATATCAAAAGGTCCACAATACTCACCACCATTGTCAGTACGGATGCATTTTAGCTTCTTGCCCGACTGCCTCTCAACTGAGGCATGAAACTCGACCTTTCCAACACTCGTCTTTGACTTCAAAGCATAGACTCCAAAGCTGGAATAATCATCAATAAATGTACAAAATAAAGTGCACCTACCAAAGGATTTCACCTTCAAAGGGCCACAAACATCCAATGCACCAATTCAAGCAAGTCAAATTTTCTCGAGGAGGATGTTTCTCAAGGATACTTTGGCTCGTACCAATCATGCAATGAGAACATTTCTCTAAATCTATATTCTTCAAACCCGGAAGCATATCCTTCTTTGCTAAACAATCCAGCCCCTTCTCACTGATATGACTAAGCCTTCGGCACCACAAAGAAGCCTCTATATCCATAGGATTCACACTGTCACTAGCAACCACAGCTTTCGTCCAATACAACTTTGAACTCTTCTGCCCTTTTTCCACAACTAAGTTACCTTTTGTGGGTTTCCACTTTCCATAACTAAAGTGGTTATCATAACCAGCATCATCAAGTACCTGCACAGAGATCAAATTAAAGTGAACATCTGGAGCATGTTTGACTCCTCTTAGTAGCAAATGTATTCCCATGTTGGTTTGCAAACAGACATCACCAACCCCAATAACCTTGGACACGCCATCATTACCCATCTTCAAAACTCCAAAATCACCTGAAGTGTAAGATGTGAAGAACTCCTTCCTGGCTGTAACATGCAATGTAGCACCACTATCAATTATCCACATGCTCTCATCAGATACAAGATTAAGTGAATTAGGGTCATGGAGAATAACAAGATCATCATTGGTAGCAGTAGTCACACAATCACGATCATCATGATCCGCTTCTCTTCACGCACCACGGCTTTTGTCTTTACTCCTTCTTTCATAAGCAGTTCCTTTGGATATTGCCTGTTTGTGACAATAATGGCACTCAATATTCTTGTACCGAGATCTGGTCTTGCTCCTGCTCTTGTCTCTACCACCTTTCAACTCCTTTTGGCTTCTCCCCCTCTTTTTAGTAACAAGCACCTCTAAATGGTAAGTATGCGCCTGTCTCATCTCTTCATTAAGAGCATGGTCTTCTTAATTTCTGAGGAACAATGCCATTAGAGGGCGACACACTAATCATAGGCTTTGAAATCTCCCACGATGGTAGAGTTATTAATAAATAGTCCCAACACATCATCATCAAACTTGATACTGCGGTGACAATTGATCCACAACGCCATGAAATTCACTCGAAGTGCTCAGTCAAATGGAGTTCCATCCTTGTACTTCAATTCAACAAAAATTCTTATTAAATGATTTATTTGCTTCACGATTAGAAGAAGCATAAAGGATAAAGCATTTTCCACATAGTTCTTGCATGTGTCTCATGAGCAATAAGATTATAAATGGGTTCATCTACAAGTGCACGATAAAGCGCCATGCGGCTCATGCTCAAACCTCTTCATGGGACCATGATTCAGAAGCACGTGCGACGAGGAATATGCATATTCTTCACAAATAGAAAGTCCTTCATCTTACCCTCCCAATAGTGATAGTTTTCTCCATTCAAAGATACCATTTTCATATATGCCTCCATCTTTCAAGCAAGTAGAAAACAATCACTAACAACTTGGCTCTGATACCACTATGATAGGGGGAAACAAGCCAACACAATAACAAATTGAATAACAGAGCAAAAAAGGTAGCGCAATTAAATTCCCCTTTACTTGCAAGAACTTATGAGGAGGACCAATAAAAATATAGAGCAAAAACAGAAATCAATAGCACATAATGAGCCACCGATTTGTTTAACATGGAAAGCCCCTTAAAGTAAGGAAAAAAACCCATGATTAGTCCATACCAGAAATAGCTCCACTATGATCAATAGAGGTAAAGAGAGTTTCAATAATTGCACCAAAAGTGCTATAATGACAATCGAGAATTAAACATAATGTGGATGCGAAATAAGAAGAAAAAAAAGAGAGAGACTGAAAAGCATAAATTAATTTGCTGACACTTATCTCCCCTTCTCGGATGTTATCACTTGAATCCAACCGTCTGAATGAAGTATCACGTTTTTGAACTGCTGTCGAAAATCAGCCGATCCAGTGAAACGAATCTATAGTTGTAATCTGAAAAACGATCACTGGTGGATGTGCGAAAATCACAAAGGCTTTTCTTCTCCTCCTCTCTTTTTCTTTTTGCTGCTATATTTCTCACGAAATGAGCACATTCACTTTTTTTTTTTTTGGCCCTAATCTGACACCTCTCCACTTAAATAAGTGAGACAAGTGGGCCCTCATAATTTGGGCTTTTACTCCACATAGGAAGGGAGCCCAAAACCCAACAAGTTGTTTGTTGGGTCCTTATTAATTAGTTAAGTATGATAGGGTATAAAGAAAAATAAACTTGTGTGGATGTATTTGATTGCATCCATGGTTCTATATCTTATTTAGTACTTGTGTGTAAGTTTTATTAGATGTTTTCTTTGTTATTGGTCAGGGAAACATTGTAAGACCCGAGAAATTCCAATTTCTGGAAAAAGGGCAAAATCGTAATTTCGATTACAAAATTGTAATTTCAGTTAAAAATCCGGAATTTATTCTCTGGATCTCGGATGATGAAACGGATTTCACCGTTGGAATGATCTCGCGAAATCTAGCTAGCACGTAAAATTTCGTCGAATTCCGAGACAGTCAGAGTCAGCACGTTTTTCGAGGCATCGCGGTAGATGCGACGAAAGTCACATAAACACGTACTCATGTGCCATAAGTGGCATGAGTAGAGAAAGGATGAAAATGGACGGCTGAGACAGTGCCGAATGTCAAAACTGGAGAAAGAAGGGAATTAATTAATTAAATGGATTAAATGAACTAAAGGACAAAAGGAGCTACAGTGCTCTTCTTCTCCAATTAAAACAAGACAAAAAAAAACGTGAATTTGGGGGAAGATGATGCAGTGAGATGCAGAACCGATTTTAAGGGAATTTCTTTAGAGAGAAACTTCTCTCTAAAATATATCGCGATCCGACCGTCGGCAGTCTTCGGGACAAGAAGGAAAGCTGCTCTACGCAGAGAGGGTTTCGCGTGGATACCGGATTTAAGGAGTTTAGACAAACTCCTTGAGGTAGGGGTTTCTCCCTACTTGGGTTTTATTCCTTCTTTAAGTACACGGTAAATGTTTGAGCCGAATGAGGCCGTGAGGGGCTGTTTGATCGGTCCCAAACCTTAGGACCGAATTGATATAATTTTATGGAATCCAAATGTGCAGCCCGTAACCGTGGGGGCTGTTTGGGGGTTTTATTTTATAAAATTTGTATTAAATCATGTATTGATTGGAATGAGACCGGAAATGGCCGTGAAATGCGAGTTCTGAGGTGAGCCAGATGGTGTGATTTTTCGGGAATAGTAACGAGGGTTTCACTATTCCCGAAAAAGTGTTCTCAAAATATATTTTTGTGAATTAATATGTTTAGTCGAGTAATTCCATTAGAATTGCTCATTAAATCGATATTATTAAGTGAGCTAATTTTTGATGTATGAATTAATTAATTTACATGACATGATTGTGAATTAAATTTTTTGTAAATATATGCATGTTTATATATTTACATGTGAATTAGACTGTATTAGAATTGGCATACATGCATTCCATATGCACTGGAACACCCTAGGACTATAGGAGTGAGTGCTTGAGATGAGTCTAGAGAAAATGGTTCGGAGGGTTGTCTAAAAATATTAATTATCGGAGGGTAGTCCAAATTAAAAATATCAATCGTCGGAGTTGCCCAATTGATATTCATCGGAGGGTAGTCCACAAACAAAAATATCAATCGTCGGAGTTGCCCAATTGATATTCAGCTAGGAGTAGTCCTGGAAACAAGTATCAATCGTCGGAGTTATGATTGATATCACAGCGCGTATTGAAGGTTGTCATGAGCAAATAAATATAATAATTCTCATCTGAGGCTTAGGCGAGTGTGAGAGAAATCGATGAGGGTTTCGGGATCGAGTTGGTCATGTAGACGATCAAGTAGGATCGTACATTTGCTTAGTAGTATGTTTATTTTGGAGCTTGTTCTTGGCACACTTAGGTGGAGAGTAGCCCACTTGGGAGATTCACTAGTGACGTGCTCACCACAATAGAGTCTGTTTTACAGGTCGGGGGAGCGTGCGAGGGACGACTTGTCCTAGGGATTGAGGATTGGAAGCGGGTTGTGGCTTTAGTTGATGATATATACATGTATTGAAATGTCTAATTTTAATATATGTATTGTATAAGAGTGAAAATATTGTAACTCTTGTAACTATTTGGTATATAGTTGGATTCATAGTTAGTATGTATTATGAGTATCGTTTGTGGGCCCAAGTGGCTGTATTACTCATGTGATTGGATATATTGGATATATTGGATCTATTGCACTATTTGGGACATGTATATGCAGGTTTTGTATTTGGGTAGAGCTCCCCGTACAAAGGAGACTCTGCCCGATTTTCGTGAGAAATGTGGGTCACGAGCATTCACGAGTGTTCATGAGGTTGGCCGGTGTCCAACGGACCCCCGGGTTTGGGCGTCACGGCTTGGTATCGAGCTTAGGTTCACGAATACCTAAGGAGCTGAGGTTGGGTATCCATCACCACTCGGGTGGTTTGATGTAAATATATAGGTATATGAGCCTGGGTTGAGGAGTTTGGCTTAGGCCATGGTCTTTTGAGGTGTAAGGAACATCACCACTAGGTGTGGTTCGTGTTAAGAAGTTCAGATGTGAATTACCTAGAAATCAGGACAAAACTAGGACCTGCCGCATGCATAAGGTTGAGTATGTTTTGTGTGATTGGATTTTGTGAAGTGTGCTTGCATGCTTGGTTGTGCATAACATGGTGTTAGGTGTTATGTGATTGAGTTATATGATTGATATTCTTGGTTGATAGCATAGGATGAAGTGTGGAAAATTTGGAGTTCTGATTATTGTAAATTGGAACAAGGAAATAAAAGGAAATAAATTTTTACAAAATTTATTTGGTTTAGAACGATGAAATAAGGAAATTTTAAATATGAATTTTAAAGTGAACTCATAAAATTATTGAGTGTAGGAATTGAGTGTTAAACCCTTGCATGTATGGAAGTAGCAAGAGGCTCTTTGGAAATGAAAAAAAAAATGAAAATGAGATAAAATTTAATAAATTTATTGGATAATGAAATAAGATTTTATTAAATTTTATTTGGTTGGTGTTAGATGAGGAGGTTTTGAGAAATTTTGGACAACATGGTCCAAAATAGAAAGAAAAAATAAATAAATAAATAAAATAAATTTTATGTATTTATTTGGTTTAGAAAGTGAAGAAAATTATTTTTCTAAGAGTTTACAAGGGTGAAATTGAAGAAAATGAGAGAAAATAAAATTTTATAAATTTATTTGAGTGTTCAAGAAAATGAAAAAAAAAAAAAAGTAATTTTTAGTGATTTTTCCAGCTTATGGAAATAAATGAAAAAAAAATTTAAATTAAAGTCAAATCAAAATCAAATAAAATTTGACAAAATTTTCGAAAAATAAAATTTTAAAAAATGAAATTTCGAAAATAAAATTTTTGTTGAAAACAATATTTTAAATGCAAAATTGATTGCCTTGCATGACCTGTAAATGCAAGGACAATGTATCTGCGATTTATGTGTATGATTAGTGTCTCGGTGTTTATGCCTTAGAATCTGCGTGAATTTAAGCTGTCATGTTAATTGTATAGATGGCTAGTAGAGGACGGGACGTGAGGGCGTCCACGGGGGCTGTGGTCGAGCACCACCAGAGCATTTGACCCGGTACGTATTTGATCGGTAGTCTTTGCGAGGGTGTAGGTGTTGCGGCCGGTTGCTGTGCGGGCGCAAGTAGTCGGGGTCTAGTGGCCTCCAAGGTTTAGAGCGCATCATCCTCAGGCATTCACGGGGAGAGGCCGGAGTGGTGACTAATGAATTTGGTTTATGCGAGATTGAGAACATCTTGGAGCTCACGGAGATCACCTCCGTGCGACCCGGGATCGGGTGGCGTGTTCCGGCTAGAGGGTGAGGCCCAGTATGGTGGAAATGGGCAGGACCTCCGAGACCTAGAGCGATGACATGGGCGAGTTTTGAAGTTTGTTAAGTGGGTAAGTGCTACAGAGATTGTGAAGGCTCGGGAGTTCCTGAAGTGACGAGGGCGATGGCTGTGATGGATTATGTGACTAGGTTCACAGGCTAGCCCCGGTTGTTGATGGTGCGTGGCCTAGACTTAGCCAAGGTTAGGAGATGTGAGAATGGGCTGAAGTTGTCCATTTAGGCCAGGATTGTAGGACTTCGCCTACAAGATATGGATTCCATGGTTGGGACAACCCTGACCATAGAGAGAGAGTTGGGCTTAGAGGTTGAGACCTTAAAGGAGCCTTTGTACGTGAGTTCTCCCCTAGGGATTAGGGCGAGAATAGGGATGATATGTCGAGGTTGTGAGCTGGAGATCTCTAGGACTCTACTCACAGTGGACGAGATCGTGGACGTGTCGAGTTCGATGTCCTGGGATGAGTGGGTGGCCGGCTTACGAGGTCGTTATCGATTGTGGCGTAGGAGTTCTGCTTTATGCGCGGACCCGGTGCTCGTGTGGTGTTTCGGGGAGACGAGCATGATATTTTTTCCCCGAGGGCCAATTATACGAGTTCGGGTGTCGAGGCGATTAAGCGGGTTGGCTGCGAGCCTTGCAGAAGGGCGGAGAACGCCGATCTACAGGATGTAGTTTGCGAGTATGTGGATGTTTTCCCGGATGAGCTACAGGCTACCTCCCTGGTAGTAGACCGGTATCGAGTTACACCTGGTTACTTCACCCCATCTCTATGACTCCATAGGATGGCATCGGTTGAGTTCACGGGGAGTTGAGTGCGGCTACCGGGAGCTCTTTGGGTGAGGGGGTTCGTAGGCCAGAACCTTCACCGTAGGGCTCGGTCTGTTTGCGAAGAATAAGGACAAGACCCTTCGACTATGCATTGACTACAGACAGTCGGCATCAGGAGTGTCAGCCGACCTAGAAGAGGGTTAAGACCGTGATGAGTTGGGAGAGACCGAAGTCAGTCTTCGAGATACGTAGTTTCTTGGGATTGACTGGGTACTACAGGAGATTAATTGAGGATTTCTCCAGGATAGCAGCACCTATGACTAGGTTTGACTGAATGAGGTCAGGATTTGATTGGGATTCTGGAGTGCGAGGGAGGCATTCCGGGAGTTGAAAAGGAGACTTACTTGACTCCCATCTTGATAGTTCGAACGGGAGACGGGGGTGCCACAGTGTATTGTGATGCCTCGAGGGCGGACCAGGATGTGTTTGATGCGTCCAGGGAGGGTAGTAGGTTATGGTTCGTCGGTTGAAGAATCACGAATGGGTGCCCCACACACGACATGGGTTAGGCGTATAGTCTTCGCCTTGAGATTTAGCCTTGAAGATTTAGCAACTACCTACTTCTATACGGCGAGGAGTTCGAGGTGTACTGCACCATAAAAGTCCTACATATTTTCACGCAAATGGGACCTCAATATGAGGGGATTATGATTTCACTGCATTTACCATCTGGTAAGGCAAATGTAGTGGCTGATGCACTTTCGGTCGATCACAAGGCGTTGGCTAGTATAGCTTCTCGGGAGTAGCGGATGCTCGAGATTGTGGGACGGTTGGGCTGGGTACCGCGAGCGAGACTCGGGGGTACCTGCTGGGGAGTTTAGTGGGCACGTCTGCGAGCGAGTGATTGAGTCCCCGTGGCGGGGCGTGGGAATGGTGTCCATCCCGGAGGCGTAGTCTGAGTGCAGGTGGCGAGGGATTTGGGCCAGTTCACGCGTAGATGGTAGTCTTCAGTATGGAGGACGGGTAGTGGTTCCCCAGTCAACCGATTTGAGAGAGGAGATTCTCAGGGAGTTTCCTTTGCTCTCGATTTGCGGAGTGCACGTCAGGGTGGCGCGAAGATGTACGGGATCTTCGTCGCCCCGATTACTATTGGAGTGGAAGTGAAGAGACACGTAGGGGACTTTGTTTGTGATGTCTCACGTGTCGCGGGTTAAGTGAGCACCGAGAAGCCAGTAGAGGTGCCGGCCATTGGAGGTGGGCGAGTGGAAGTGGGAGCACGTCGAGATGGACTTTGTGACCCAGCTTGCCCACGGGCCTTAGCAGAGGCACGACGTATGGGTGATAGTGGACCGGCTCACGAATTCGGCACATTTTCTAGCCGTGCGAGGATGGCCTTCACCTTGGAGAGATTACAGGTTGTATTCGAGAGATAGTCGGCTACATGGGGTGCAGGCATCCATGAGTATGGGATAGGGACCACTAGGTTTCTGACACACTTTTGGAAGGAGTTTCCCGAGGCTATGGAGTGCAACGGTTGTGATGGTCTGACGTTCCACCCTCCCGAGACAAATGTTCGATCTGAGAGGGTTTATACGGGTATTAGAGGACATGCTGAGCATCGTCTGGATCATAAGGGCGAGCTGGGAGGAGCATTTCCCGCTCGTGGGGTCGCCTGCTTGACGGTTATCGGGCGAGTATCACAGTTAATATTGCAAGTGCGAGGCTGCTATATGAAGGTAATGCAGGTCACCGTATGTAGGACCGAGGTGGGAGAGAGAGCTCCATCAGTCTTTGATCACGGTCTGGGGGACACCTCAGGGGTGGGCTTGATACGGCCGGCGCGTCTTCTAGCGGCTCAGGCCGGCGAAGAGTTATGCGTGTGCGCGTCGACCCTTAATGTCACACCCAGATTCAGGTCCGGCCCAGATTGGGGATTAGAGGCAGGAGTTCGGGGTGCGAGACTCAGGAATGGGACTCTTTACCTGATTTTTTTTTTTTTTTTTTTTAAAACCGGGGTACTGTGGGTATGGCCCATCTTATAACATAATCAGAACTACCATAGGAGTGGTGTCCGTGAAATCTATACACATTTCTGCAGTCAGTTTACAAATACAAAAACTATGCTTTTACATTTACAACTGAGCACGGAACCTACATGCTGGTGAACCCTTACAAGTGTGTTGTTGGTGTATGCGGATGTTTCTTTGACGTCTTCTCCTGTGCCTGCACGGATTAAAGCCCGTGCTAAACTGCAGCTTAGTAGGAAACATTTCTTATGCATATACATTTAGCAACGTAAAGCGATAACGGATAATATAAATTTCATGCATTTATATTATGAGCTTATCTAAGAAATGCTTCTTCTTATAACGGCTTACGCTTGTTGGATCTCGTAGGAATTCTGAGATCTTATTCTTATACGGGAACTTATGCTTATCCTGTTATGTTCATTGAAGACTCAGTAGGAATTCTGAGAACTTATACTCATTTCAGAACTTATACTTAACGAGGCTTATGATGTTTATTCGGGACTCCGTAGGAATTCTGGAGAACTTATCCTTATACTGGAGTTGCATATTCGAGTACTGTAGGTATCGTAGGGAATTACGGAGATAATATCACAGTCATCTGAACTTATTCTTATACGGAAGTACTTGTAAGTACTACAAAACTTATACTGGTCTTACGGAACTTATACTGGTATTTCAAATCTTATACGAGTATTACAGAACTTATACTTATCTTACGGAACTTATGCTGATCTTACAGAACTTGGACATGTATTTAAGATCTTATACATGTCTTACAGAGCATATACTTATCTTACGGAACTTATACTGATCTTATCCTTGTGCGAAGGTATCTGTAGGTACAATAAGTCGGAACTAATCATCATAGTATCACATCTGGTCGAGATCGGGCGTATGTAGATACATATCGAGGTATGGACATTAAGTCACTTAGCGGTCTGAGATCATAACGGATACATATGCTTCTTTTTTGCACGTTAAAGTACGTGGTACTACGGAACTTATACTTATTTTACGGGATCACGAGAGTACCCTTAGGTACTCTTGGACTTATATCGTTTATCGATACGGATGCTCGTGAGTCTTCTTTGGACTTATATGACACATAGAGCACTTGCTTTGCAGATCTGGTACGGAAGTGGGTATCTGAGTGCATGTTTTGATAGGAGTACCAGTGAGTCCATGGGAACAACTCAAAATCAGAATTTGTAGGTACCTGAGAACTTAATCGGTTCTGGGAGTACCGTAGGTACCGCGAGAGATTGTCGGATGCAAGGGGTTTACTTTAAGGTGACGGAACTTGATGAAATCACGAGGTACCCATAGGTACTACATAACTTGTCGAATCTGGGAGTACCGTGGAGTGCCCATGGGGCTTAAGCGAGAGACGGGACTTGTCCCGGAGACGGAGACTTGTTCGGATCACGGGTGCCGGGTAGGGTACTCTGGGACTTCGGATGCGGGTGCAGTAGGTACTATAGAACTTAATCAAATATAGGAGTACCGTAGGTACTCTGGAACTTATCGGATCAAGGCACGTGGAGTGCTACGGGACATAATCGGAGACGGAACTTGTTCGGATGCAGTACCCGTGGGTACTACAAAGCTTATTCGGGGATACGAGGGTACGTAGGTACTACGGAACTTAATCAAATACGGGAGTACGTAGGTACTAAAGACTTAACTCGGTCAGTACGTAGGTACTATAGGACTTAATCGAGAGACGGAACTTATTCGAGATCACGGGGTACGTAGGTACTAGGACTTATTAGTCAGGGAGTACGTAGGTACTCTGGAGACTTAATCAAATCACGGGAGTACCGTGGGTACTGCAGACTTCTATCAGATGGGTGCAGTAGATGCTACGGGACTTAATCGGAGGGGCAGAGTTCATCCCGGAGGCCGGGATTGCCCGTAGGTGCTACGGAACTTCATCGAGACGAGCGAGGGCTTAATTGAAATGCGGGAATTGCCGTAGGTACTACAAGAGCATTTTTCGGATACGGGGTGCGTGGAGGTGCTACGGGAACTTGTCAGGAGGCCCAGGACTTGTGAGATACGAGTGCCGGGTAGATGCTACGGGGCGGAATCGGATACGTTCGAATCTTTGCTCTTATTCTTTGTGTTTGTGCGTCGTATAGTACGTACGACTACTGAACCAATTATAAGAAATGAGTAGGACGTAGTACAATAAGTACCCGAAAGGTAAGATCACGATCTTGGGGTGCCATAGCACCCGGCGGGAGGTACCGAAATGCGAGCAGGAGTGCTAGTAGCACTAATCGGAATCTTAGAAGTACTAATCTCGAGTCTTGAAGCAATAATCGGGAGTGCAAAGTACTTATCGGGACGTCCGCTCATTCATTCTTTAGTCTAGGTAGTCATATGATCATATGTCTTTCAGAACTTATAAGCCATTTTAATCACATTCTATGATCATGACATATTGTTTTTCATGTTCATGTTCATGTTTCAGTTCGTTTTCAGGTTTCATTTCATATTCAGGTTTCATGCCTATTCCACATGGCATTTCATATTCTTGTGAAGTATGATGTATGTGGAATCACACCTCATTCATATATTCTTTTCCTCTATGAATCTACTTTTCTTAGGAAATGGAATCAATCCAATCGGATCACCCAAACTCAAGTTATGGCATTTTCATGCCAACTAGTCGGTTCTGGAATTTTCACCCAGGGACGGTTTGAAATATTTATTTTCCCGAGTGCCTTTTCTCAATATTTGACACTGAATCTTTGTACTCCTTTAAATTTAAGGTGCTAAGGGTTCTATTCCAACTGAAATCACCGGTCGAACATCGGAACTCAAGTTCACGTCAGAAGCTTGACCGGACTTCTCCATGTTCAAGGCGTGCAGGGTGGCTTGCACATAGCCTCACTTTGAGTGGATTTTTCGACCACTTAGAGGTGGGTGACGATATCTATTTCTATATGGATGGTTCTACTTGAAGTCTATTTTAATTGGCCACTTGAATCACTCAAATCGGATAATAAATGAGAAAGTTAGTAATTCGAAATCTGGCTGGTCAAAATAGGAAAGCCGAACGGGTTGTCTTAGGTACATGTCTAGCAATACCGGTACAAGTTCTAATAAAAAGTGACCAAGACAAAGAAAGTGTACGGTACAAGTCTCGAAAAGTGCCCGAGAATGTGTATTTCTCCCATTTTTCATGCACTTTTCCATCCCAGGCTCAAATCTATACTTCATATACACTTGAAAATCATTTCAAATTCATCTTGTAACCTCGATTATACTCAAATCATCTTTGATGGATATCTTTCTTCCAAATTCTTATGAATCGCTTCAAAACCATTCTAATATGGGTTATAACCCATACACAAACAAATACAAAGATTTGTTAAGGTTTGTTCTAAACCACTAACTTCGATTACTTTTAATTTAACATGAATCCATCCTCGAAAGAGGATTTCATGATCTCCTTGTACTATTTAGGTTTTACCCACCTTACTTTCCATAATTTTTGGGATTAGATGAAACCCTAGCAAAACCCTAGGTTTGAGCAAGTTAATCATCATACAAACCCAAAGATCCATACCAAATCTCATAGAATTCATAATCAAGGTGAGTTTCCATACCTTTTTGGCTTGGCTCTTGGCTTGAATCCTCCTTCTTCCTCTTCTCTTCTTCCTCTTCTTCTCCCCTTCTCTCTTCTCTACGGGTTCTCTCCCAATTTGAGACCAAATTGGTCTTTAAATCCCATGGATTTGATAAGGCCATGTTTGGCCCTTAAATAAAACCCATTTTGGGTTAAATTTCTTTATTTTACCAAAAATAGTCCTTCAATTCTTGGCCATTTATAGTTCAATTTCCTTTTATTGTATTTTGGCCTCTAGTCTTTTCACATTAGGACTTTTAAGCCCCTTTTTGGACCAATTACAAAATTGTCCTTAAGTTTTGTAAATTCTGGGTCTCTTGTTTCCATGTTTCGCATTTAACTCACGAAACATTCAAATTAGGCTTACAAAATACCTAAACATCGAAAGCAGACCAGGGTATATTCGGAGATTATTCTGGTCTCCTTATAAAATTTAGGTCACCAAAATTCACACTCTATCATGTGCTTGCTCTATATCAGATCCTTTCTTTTTCCTTATCTTTTCACACGGAAGCTGGAGCGTGACTCGTGAGCCATCAAAGCTCCATCGAACTACATCTCTGTCTTAATCTTTCGGAAATTTGGATTGAGTGGATTCATTCTAGTCGATATCTGGGACGGGACATCGCGTAGGCGACACACATTTACTATGGTGCATACTTAATCGGGGACTTGGCGGAAACGCCTAAACCCTAGGCTCGATGCAAGCTTGTCACACCAGATTCGGTCGGCCCGATTGGCGGATCGAACCGAGTTCGAGGGTGCGAGACTCGGGGCCCCGGGACTCTTTACTGATTTTTTTTTTTTTTTTTTTTTTTTTTAAAGTAGGGCGGGTACTGTGGATATGGCCCACATCTTATAGCAGCATAATCAAAGAACTACCATCGGAATTGGTGTCCATCAAAATCTATACACATTTACAGAGTCCCATTTACAAATACAAAAACTATACTTTTACATTTACAACTCAGAGCACGGAACCTACATGTAGTGAACCCTTACAAGTGTGTTGGCCCAACTGTATGCGGATGTCTTCAGACGTCTTCTCCTGTACCTACACGGATTAAAAACCCGTGCTAAGCTTTACGCTTAGTGGGAAACATTTCTTATGCATATACACATTTAACGCATAAAACAATAACAGATAATATAAATTTCATGCATTTATATTATGAGCTTATACAAGTATAGCACAACATAGCAGAACTACGGCTTATTTGGATCTCCGTAGGAGTTACGAGATCTTATTCTTATACGGAACTTATGCTTATCACAAACTTATGTTCATTAGAGACTCAGTAGGAATTCTACAGACATATATTCGGAACTTATATATAGGGGCTTATGTTTAGTCGGGACTCAGGAGCGGGAGATTCTGAGCTTATCCTTATGCTACGGAGTTTACCCTTATTCGGAGTAAGTAGGTATGTAGAAATTACGAATGTCTAGATGTCACGAGGAACTTATTCTTATACGGGAGTACTTGTAAGTACTCTGAGAGCTTATCTTGATGGTCTTCTGGAACTTATACGTATTTCAAGAACACTCCCAGTATTACGGAACTTATACTTATCTTACGGAACTTATGCTGATCTTACAGAACTTGGACATGTATTTCAGATCTTATACATGTCTTACAGAGCATATACTTATCTTACGGAACTTATACTGATCTTATCCTTGTGCGAAGGTATCCGTAGGTACAATAAGTCGGAACTAATCATCATAGTATCACATACAAGGTCAGATCAGACGTATGTAGATACATATCAGGTATGGACATTAGTCCATAGCAGGTACAGATCATAACAGATACATATGCTTATTTTTGCAGATTCTGAGTACGTGGTACTCACGGAACTTATATACTTATTTTACGGATGCGAGAGTACCCTTAGGTGCTACTTTGGATATACTCGTTTATCGATCTGGGAGTACTCGGCGTAGGTACTCTTTGGACTTATACTTATTTTACAGAATTTGTACTTGCTTTACCAATACGAAAGTACCCGTGGGTACTACAGAACTTATACTTATGTTACTGATACGGAGTATTTGTGGGTGCTCTGGGGAACTTATCAAATACGGGTGCGTAGGTACCACAGGGAGACTGTCCCGGTTCTGGGAATTACCGTTGGTACCCGCGAGAATTTAATGTCGGATCACGGTACCCTGGGTACTCTGAGGAACTTGATGAAATACGAGTACCCATAGGTACTACGGAACTTAATCGAATACGGGAGTACCAGTACGTGCTACAAAGCTTAGCGAGAGACGGGACTTAATCGGAGCCGGAACTTATTCGGATCTGGGGTACCGTAGGTACTACGGGACTTGTTCGGATACGGGAATTGCAGTAGGTACTATAGAGGGCTTGTCGAATGCGGGGAGTGCAGAGTAGGTGCTACGGAACCTTATCAGATCGGGGAGTACGAGGCAGGTCTTCACGGGACATAATCGGAGACGGGAACTTATTCGGATCTGAATTATACCCCGTCTTCTGAGGACTTATTCGGATCTGAAGGGTACGAAGTAGGTACTACAGAACTTAATCAAATACGGGAGTGATGCAGAGTAGGTACTGCGGAACTTATCAAATCGGGAGTACCGAGTAGGTACTACGGGACTTAAGCCCGAGAGACGGAACTTGTCGGATACGAGAGTACGTGAGTGTATGGGACATTCGGATCTGAGAGTGCCGAGTGGAGTGCCCCTACGGGCACTTAATCAAATCTGAGAGTACCGAGTAGGTACTCACGGAACTATCAGTCAGAGTACTCGTAGGTACTCACGGGACTTAATCGAGAGGACGAGGGAGTTAATCAAAGGCAGGGTACCCATAGGTACCATGAGAACTAAATCGGAGGCGAGACGGAACTTAATTAAATGCAGGAGTACGGTAGGTACTACAAGGCATTTTCAGATGCGAGGGTACGGTAGGTACTACGGAACTTGTCGAGAGGAGACGAGTGCCGTAGGTACTACGGAATGAGGATCGAATCACGTTCGGATCTTTACTCTTATTCTTTATTCGATTGTCTTATCATATGTATGTCGACTACCTAGACCCAGGTTATAATAAATGAGTAGGGCCTTTGATCTGATAAGTACGAGAAGGTCTGATACGTCTTGGGGTGCCATAGCACCAGCGGGATGCCAGAAATCGCTGAGCAAGTCTTAGTAGCACTAATGGGAGTCTGGAAATTGCTAATCGAAGTCTTAGGAAGCCCCGATAATCGGGAATCTTAGAAGTACTTATCGGGACGCGATCCACTCATTCATTCTTTGGTCTAGGTAGTCATCATGATCATATGTCTTTCCAGAGCTTATAATCCATTTTAATCACGTGTGATCATGACATGTGTTTTCATGTTCATGTTCATGTTTCAGTCCGTTTTCAGGTTTCATTTCATATTCAGGTTTCATGCCTATTCCACATGGCATTTCATATTCTTGTGAAGTATGATGTATGTGGAATCACACCTCATTCATATTCTTTTCCTCTATGAATCTACGTTTCTTAGGAATTGGAATCCAATCGATCGGATCACCCCGAACTCGAGTTATGGCATTTTTCATGCCAGCTAATTAGGTTCTGGAGTTTTTGCCCAGGGACATTTTAGGCATTTATTTTCCAGTGCCTTGTCTCGATATTTGTCACTGGATCTTTGTACTCCTTTAAAGTTAAGGTGCTAAGGGTTCTATTCAATTAGAATCACGGTCGAACGGAACTCGAAGTTCACGTCGAAACAACGGGACTTCTCCATGTTCAAGACTGATGCAGGAATTGGCTTGCACATAGCATCACTTTGAGTGGATTTTTTCGACCACTTAGAGTCAGAATTTGAAGATATCTATTTCTATATGGATGGTTCTGCTTGAAGTCTATTTTAATTGGCCACTTGAATCACTCAAATCGGATAAGAAATGAGAAAGTTATGGCCACAATACGAAAACTGGTCAAAGCGGAAAACGGAACGGAGTTTATGCCGTACATGTCTAACTTGTACCGGTACAAGTTGGCCAAAAATGACCAGAACGAAAGTGTGCACGGTACAAGTTCAAAGTGTACTGGGAACAAGTCTCAAAAATTTTAGAATGTGTATTTTCTCCCATTTTTTCATGCCTTTTCCATCCCAGGCAAATCTATACTTCATATACACTTCCAAAATCTGTTCAAATTCATCTTGTAGCCTCAATTATACTCAAATCATCTTTCAATAGATATCTTTCTTTAAATTCTTATGAATCACTTCAAAACCATTCTAATATGGGTTATAGCCCATACCTGAAACCAAATACAAGATTTGTTAAGGTTTGTTCTAAACCTAACTGATTACTTGCAATTTAACATGAATCCATCCTCAAGAGAGGGATTTCATGATCTCATATACTATTTAGGTTTGCCACCTTACTTTCCACCAATTTTTTGAAGTTAGGTGACAAGAAAAACCCTAGGTTTGAGCAAGTTAATCATCATACGAGCCAGAAAGTCCATGCGAATCTCATAGAATTCATATTCAAGGTGAGTTTCCATACCTTTTGAAAGCGGCTCTTGGCGAATCCTCCTTCTTCCCTCTTCTCTTCTTCCTCTTAACTCACTTCTTTCTTCTCTGCAGGTTCTCCCAATTTGAGACAAATTGGTCTTTAAATCCATGGATTTAATAAGGCCATGTTTGGCCCTTAAATAAAACCCATTTTGGGTTAAATTTCTTTATTTGCAAAATGATCCTTCAATTCTTGTCCATTCCTTAGTTCAATTTCCTTTATTGTATTTTGTACTCCTAGTCTTTTCACATTAGGACTTTTAAGCCTTTTTGGACCAATTACAAATTGTCCTTAGTTTTGTAAATTCAGGGTCTTTGTTTCCATGTTTATATTCAACTCCTGAGCTGTTTCAAATTAGGCTTACAAAAATACCTAAACATGTCAGCAACGACTAGGGTATATTTAGGGTGTTACACTTGAGAAGTTCGAGGATTGGGGATCACGTTTTCTTGAAGGAGTGATGATGCCTAAGAGAGAGGTGAATTCGGATTCGTGGCGCGGAAGGTATCGCCAGGTTTGTGGGTCTTCCCGAGATACTCGAGAGAATGGGCATTATAGTGTCTTGGAAGTTTGGCTGCTTGGCCCGATGTCGGTGTCCACGGGTGTTTCACGTCTCCATGCTCAGGAATGTCGGATCCCCGGCTCATGTGGTGGATTGGGGACCCAGTTAAGAGTTTGGCCACGGATGGGACCTTCGAGGAGGACCAGTGTACGTGTTGATAGTCGTGATCGGGTTTGCGGCCTTAAGACCGTGAAATTTAGTGAGGGTGCTATGGCGTGTATGGGTGGAGTAGTCAACGTGGGAGCGCGAGGACACGATGTGGGCTACCTATCCCTTATTGTTTAGGGATGAAGGTATGTGGTTTAGTCGTTTAAAATTTAAATGACTGTTTACATGCATGGTAGAGTGCACGTTGCATATGCATGTGAGTAATTATGATTGTCCAGAATTTCGGGACGAAATTAGTAGGAGGGAGAATGTAAAATGAAATTCGAATTTACGGAAAAATGGCAAAATCGTAATTTCGATTACAAAATTATTATTTCAGTTAAAAATCCATAATTTATTCTTTGGATCTCGGATGATGAAAGCGGGGTTTCAGGTTGGATCTATCTCGAAATCTAGCTAGCACGTGGGGGTACCGTGGTCGGGGGCGGTCAGGTCGGCCGTTTTTCGAGGCACCGTGGTTCGGGTCTTTGTAAGCGATTTGATGCGTGAAAGTCACATATAACACGTACTCATGTGCCGCAGTGTCATGAGTAGAGAAAGGATGAAAATGGACCAGTAGGGAGACAGTCATAGAATGTCAAAATTGGAGAAAGAAGGGAATTAATTAATTAAATGGATTAAATGAACTAAGAGACCAAAAATGTGATGCTCTTCTTCTCCAATTAAAACAAGACAATTGTGAATTTTGGGGAAGATGATGCGTGAGATGCAGAGCGGAATTTTTAAGAGATTTTCTTTAGAGAAAGCTTCTCTCTAAAATATCGCGTGATCCGACCGTCGGCAGTCTTCGGGACAAGAAGGAAAGCTGCTCTACGCGGAGAGGGCTTCGCGTGGGTACCGGATTTAAGGAGTTTAGACAAACTCCTTGAGGTAGGGGTTTCTCCCTACTTGGGTTTATTCCTTCTTTAAGTACCACGGTAAATGTTTGAGTCGAATGAGGCCGTGAGGGGCTGTTTGATCAGTCAGGCAGGACGAATTGATATATTTATGGAATCAGATGTGCGGCCAGTAGCAGAGTAGGGAGAATGTTTGGGGGTTTTATTTTATAAAATTTGTATTAAATCATGTATTGATTGGAATGAGACCGGAAATGGCCGTGAAATGCGGGTTCTAAAGGTGAACCGATGAATTGTGATTTTTTGGGAATAGTAGTAGGGGTTTCCTTTATTCAAAACCGGTGTTCTCAAAAATATATTTTGTGAATTAATATGTTTGGTCGAGTGAATTCAAGTAGAATTGCTCGTGTTTGATCGATAGCCCAAGTGAGCTAATTTTGATGTATAAATTAATTAATTTACATGACATGGTTGTGTGAATTAAATTTTTGTAAATATATGCATGTTTATATATTTACACATTAGTGAAGCGTATTGGAATTAGCATACATGCATTCCATATGCACTGGAACACCCTAGGACTATAGGAGTGAGTGCTTGAGATGAGTCTAGAGAAAATGGTTCGGAGGGTAGTCCATAAACAAAAAATATCAATCGTTGGAGTTACCCAATTGATATTCATCGGAGGGTAGTCCACAAACAAGTAATATCAATCGTTGGAGCTGCCCAAATGATATACACACATTGGAGGGTTGTCCACAAACAAATAAATATAATAATTCTCATACGAGGCTTAGGCGAGTGTGAGAGAGTCGGTGAGGACTCGGGATCTGAGTTGGTCATGTAGACATTCAAGTAGGATCATGCATTTGCTTGAATGTATGTTTATTTTGGAACATTACACTGCACTTAGGTGGAAAGTAGCCAGCAAGGCGATTCCACCCTGCGAGCGATAGCTCACCTGTCGAGGATATTATTTTATAGATACAGGGAGCGTGCGAGGGGACGGCTCGTTCTAGGGATTGAGGATTGGAAGAAAGCCGGGTTGTGGCTTTGGTTGATGATATATACATGTATTGAAATGTCTAATTTTAATATATGTATTGTATAAGAGTGCAAATATTGTAACTTTTGTAACTATTTGGTATATAGTTGGATTCATAGTTAGTATGTATTATGAGTATCGTTTGTGGGCCAGAGTGTGTACTCATGTGATTGGATATATTGGATATATTGGATCCTATTGCCTTTGTTTGGGACGGTATATACGAGGTTTGTATTTGTGTTGAGCTCCCAGTACAAAGGAGTGCACGATTTTCGTGAAATGTCGAGTCACGGAGCATTCACGAGAGTGTTCCATGGGTTGTGGTAGTCCAGCGGACTCCGGGTTTGGGGCGTCACAAACGTAATGCTTTCTACTGTTCTCTCATGATCTATAGTTGTGGCTATATATATGTCTAATGATTTTGTTGTTATTAATCAAAGCATGCATCAATCCATTATGATTAAATAAGAGCATTAATTTTCATTTTGTTGGTCTCATTCCTCTCGATTTTGAACCTTTTGAGCTACTTTCAAACATTTATTTTAAGGTGTCTTTTCATCGACTTTATGGTTAGCTTTTTTGAATTTTATATGAATAAATGGGTAAATTCATTGGCTAAATAGAAGTAGGAATAAAGTGCATAAATACCTCTAACTTATGCTTGATTTGGGCTCACAAGCTTTAGGTCAACGTTTTTCGCGACACGACATCGCAATGCTTAACGGAATCGGATGGATAAACGAGGTGTTAACATCGCTAATGTGGTTGTGGCCTTGAGCAGGGTGTCCATTATTCACCCGAATCGGCAGCGGAAATCATGTCTCATGTCGTGGACCGTCGTGAGTAAAATAGCCTCATGGGCCTACACATCATACTCACAAAATGTATATTTTATACAAAAAGAATTTGTTTACAATTTTATTTAATTACAATTTATACAAAATTGGGTCACTTGCCCCAAATTTTACAAAAAATACAAGATAAGGCCGACTTGGCCATTTCTTCACCTCTAAGGTCCCGGATGCGTCCCATCCCCAAGTGCGTGCCCGGTGCACGAAATATATTCCTCGCGGGGTGGCTTGATGTACGTGGTGGAATTTCCCTGCTTGGATTACTCCACACCTAAGTACGTCTGATAAGCGTGACATTCAAACACACATGCTAATATATCACTCATGTATATATTAAAAAAATTAATTCGCATACATCATGTTATTCAATTTACAACAATAACATAAGATTAGGCTCCCGCGTAGATTTAAGAAGCAATTAATTTGTTCGTCTTGGGCTGCTTGCCCAATCATAATCAACATGTTATTCACTCATGGCAACAATACAACATCACACAAACAGTCCGTGGACTGTCTAAAATCACCCTAGGGATTTCTTCACTCGGTCCAAATCTTTTGGAACCGAAACTGTAAGACCCGAGAAATTCCAATTTCTAGAATAAGGGCAAAATCGTAATTTCGATTACAAAATTGTGATTTCGGTTAAAAATCCAGAATTAATTCTCTAGATATCGGATGACAAAACAGATTGCATCGTTGGAATCGTCTCGTGAAATCTAATTAGCACGTAAAATTTTGTAATATTCCGAGACAGTCAGAGTTGGCACGTTTTTCGAGGCATCGCGTTTCGGATACCGTAAAACAATGTTCGATGCGACGAAAGTCACATATAACACTTACTCATGTGCCATAAGTGGTATGAGTCGAGAAATGATGAAAATGGACCGGCCGAAATAGTGCCGAATATCAAATCTGGGAAAATAGGGATATAATGGTCATTTTGGAAATTATGTAAATGATAATAAGGCCAACAAATTGAATAGTGTAAATGCCGCGAATTAAAGCAAAAGAACAAAACATGAAATGGAGAGGGAGGAAGGAGATCGATGAGCCCCGATAGGCGTTTTTAGAGAGAAGGTCTACGGCTTCTCTCTAGATTTGACAAATCCGGCCGTTGGCGGTTTTCGGGTAGGAAGGAAAACGTTCTACGCGGGCGGAGCTGCGCGTGGACTCCGATTTTGTGAGTTTTTGACAAAATTCAAGAGGTAGGGGTTTCTCCTACTTGGTTTATTCCCTCTTTTAAATGCTTTTACCAAATGTTTGAGTTGAATGAGAGCGTGAGTGGCCGTTTGATCGGTTCCAAAGCTTGGAACCGAGGTGGAAAAATTTAGAAACCCATGTGGGTCATTGACGTCACGAATGATAATGGGTTCCTAGTTTATGCATTTGTGTGAAAATGGGTGCTTTGATGTGTAAAAGGCCGGAAATGGCCGTGAAATGCGGGTTCTAAGGTGAGCCAGATGAATTGTTGAATGTTGGGCAAGTAAACCCTAGGGTTTCTTTGTTCCTAGGAATAGTGACACGAAAATGTATTTTAAATTGAAAATATGTGTTTAGTTAAGTAATTTGAATCGAATTGCTTGTGTTTGATCATTAGACCCGAGTGAGCTAATTTTGATGTTTGGGAAATGATAATTTACATAACATGTTTGTGTGATTAAATTTTTTGTCATGAATATATTCGTGTTTATATATTTGCATGTGATTAGGCGTATTGGAATTAGCACATGCATTCCCATATGCAACTGGAACATCCTAGGACTATAGGAGTTAGTGCATGAGATGAGTATAAACGGTTCGGGAGGGTAGTCTAAAAATATTAATTATCGGAGGAGTAGTCTAAACTAAAAATATCAATCGTGGACGGCCCGGTGATATTCATGGATAATCCTGAGCAAATAATATATCAATCGTTGGACGGCGATTGATATATATATATATATATATATATATACATCGGAGGGTTGTCCACTCGTAGCAATGAATTCTCATCTGAGGCTTGGCGAGGTGTGTGAGAGTGGAGTGAGGACTCGGGATGCGGAGTTATTTGGTCATGTAGACATTAGTAGGATCATGCATTTGCTTGAATGTGTGTTTCTTTGGAGCAATTCGCATTTGCTTGGGTGGTGAGTAGCTCACTTAGTGCGATTCTCCCTCACGAGCTTTAGCTCATGCGTCGTGGGACCCCTTTTTGCAGTGCGAGGGCGTGCGCGGAGACGGTTCGATCATGAGAACATTTTAGAAGAAAGTCGGGATGTGGCTTTGGTGTCATATTGTATACATGTATTAGAATGATTTTTATTTTAATATATGTTGTATAAGAGTAGTTTATTAACTCTTGAAACTATTGGATAGAGTTTGGATATATTGTGATGAGTATTGTATTATGGGCTGAGGCCGTTTATCATGTTGGGATTATATTGGAATTTGTTTGGGACGGTATATGCAGGTCTTGTATTTTGGGTAGACTCTCGAGTATAAGGAGACTGCGATTTTTTCTAAAGTGGCGTGGGTAACGGCAGTAGCTATATTCATGGAGTTGACGGGTGGTCGACGGCCCCGAGAAATGGGGCGTCACGAAACCATGGCCCTCAGAATCTAACAAATCCCAATCCATTACATAACTCTTAAGCGAAAGTAAAACAAGTAGGAGAAAAACCTGCGCTGGAGTTTGTCGAAACTCCCAGATTGAATACCAGCGTGTAGTCCTTGAGTGGGGAAGCTGACTAGCCTATTGCCTCGTCGGAGCTTGCCGGTCAGATCGTGGGGAAACAGGAGAGGTGGAGCTTCTCACAATAAAAATCGCATTTTTCGGCTATAATACCGGTTCCTCTCCTCTCTTTCCTCTCCCCCAGGCCGGTTGGGAGACTTGGTCGAAAGGACTTGTCCTCTCGTACAGTGTCCATTTCTCGATGGACGATGGGATTACCGCATATCCCCTTATCCGCTCCCAACTTAGATTTTCTTCCATTCACAAGGTGCCATTTGTCACTCATGGGCCCCGCCAGGCTCATGTTTGACCCCTTTTTGCCTAGGACACGTGGCCTTGGCCGCTTCTTCAAAGTGTCGAGTGTCCGTGACTCCTCGCGTCTTCGAAAAATATGAAATTAAGCATCTTGGAATTCGACGAGGGTCGACGTGGTATTAGATTTCGCAAGGCGATTCCAACGGTGAAGTCAGTTTAGATCATCAGAGATCTAGAAAATTAAGTTCAATGAAGTGCAATTTTATCCTTCGCAGGAAATGCGGATTCTCACGGGTCTCACGAGTGACGAAGCTGCGTGAGGTTTTCTAGATGATGTAGCCTTTTTGCACGTTAACAACGAAAGCCCCTCTCATTGGATCGATACCCCGATTTCTCTTTTAATTTACCATTCCTATCTTCCTCGAGCTGATGGACGATAAACGCGGGAGGGCTCCCCGGTTGATGGTGGCGAGGCGGGGAGGTTAGTTACCCGATGGATTTCGTATGAAATGCGAATCACTCCTAAGCGCAGCGTAATGTGCGACAATTCTAGGGCTTTCGATTTTGGGGGGAAACAAATGAGAAATCGAAGGGAGTATGAAGATGCAGACTTGGAGATTATTGGATTTGGTTGCAGCGCATTGGGATAAATTGGGGGGGATGGGGGCATTTAGGTCAAAATAACGGTTTAGGATTAAAAAAAATGCATGTGTAAAAGAGTCACATAATCTAAGAAACACACATGAGGCCATCATATCAGTGTCGTTAACACCTTATTTGTTCATCTGTTGATTTTGTTTATAATAGAGACATAAATGTGTCACAACAATAATGTTAGAGACATCGATGGACCTTAAAAAAATGTTATGGCCAAATTAAACATATGTCCAAAAATTGACACATTTTTGCACTTTATCCCTAAGAGAGGACTCACTCTTTGAGCTTTTAAAAAACATTTGATGTATTTACTATTTAGTTTCAAGTGCCGAACACTAGCTTTTAACAAAAGTCTTTAATTTGTTCATGACCATTAATTTTGTATGATTCAATAAATTGTAGCCTTCTAGCATCCTCAGCCCACCTTAATTTCCTTCCTCTTCTTATTAGTTTTCTTTTTTTAATGGTTATCCAATTATAAGTTTTTAAAATGCTAATACTAAAAGAAAGAGGATAATTTGCCCCCAATTATAATTTTTTATATAGTAAAAATAACTTATAAATATCGTTAGCAAGAAAGCTATGACCAACTTCATATTAATACTTTTTATTAATCTAAATTAATATATGTTGGGTTTAGAGTTGTTCATATCTTCGTCCTAAGTATTTTACAAGAAGATGGCTACCTCGAAAATTAAATTTAATGAAGATTTGATGGATTAAACTTGAAGTTCCTAGAAGAACTAGGAAGTAGTTCATACTAAGGCGGTCCTGCAATGTAGGGACGTGGCAGCCTCAATAAGTTTGGACTTTACCACAAGACTGACTTACGATGCAAGTCACTTGTAGGCCTAGGTATATGGGCTACAAGTACCTTATTGATGTTTCGTAATAAATATTATTTCGTAATAAATATTATTTCGTAATAAAACTCAATATTGATATTTTTATCGGTTTATTATTCAACCAGAATCTACAAGAATACTTATTAAGAGAGCAAAGAGAGAAAAAAAAAAACGTCTCTAGTAACTTGGAATTCAACTAATTGGAAATCAGCCTTAATTCTTTTAGGTGGGGTTTGTTTTTTTGGCTTTTTATTAAAAACAATTTGCTTTCAATATTTAGCTTGTTTGTTTTTTAACTTTTTTATTACTTATTGTTGAATATTTAAAATTTTTAATTTAATTGAAAAAGCCAAAATATTTGGCTTTTTGGTTTTTTCTTAATGTTTTTTGAATGTTTTTCTCTTAAGAAAAAACTAGATATTCAAATATGAGAAAAACATATACTTTATGATTCAATTGAAACTATCATAATTCGTTTCATGCTATTGAAATAAAAGTATACGTATTTTGAAATTTTTATTTAGAGATTTATTGTCTTAAAATTTAGATAAAAATTAAAAGATTGATTTTTTTTTTTTTTTTGAGAAAACAAACAACTAAATACTTGATTTCAATAAACATTATTGAGAACAAAATTTAAATTCAGCATTAAGTAAAAAAAACAATGGTACTAGTCTAAATTTTTTTAGTTTTTAACAAAATAAAACAATGAGTAGAAAATAGCTTTAAAAAAAAATCTAAACCTTAATTTTTTTTTTTTTAAATTAGTTGTGGAAAAATATCATCCTATGTCATGCTTGATAATTATTTTTGAAAACAATTCTAAAATTTTCCGTCTTTAAAGATTTTTAATCTAATTTAAATATTCTTAAACATGTTTTAAACTTTTTTAGATATAGTATTTTATTTTTAATCATTTCACATATTTATTTAATTATTTTTTAACACAACGTTAAAAACAAGTTGAACTAATTAGAACCTTTTTTGAAAATATTATATTTTTATTTTTAAATAGAAAATAACAAACAATGTTTTTATTGTGACACGTATTTTCCTATTTTTTTAAATTTGTCATGGAGAAAGCAAAACTACTTTTGAAAACAATAGCCAAACAAGCTTAATTTGTCATATCCCACATCGAATAAGGTAGAAAGTTCTGACAATATATAAGTATGAGCTCCTCTTAATCTACTATATACGTTTTAAAGCCATAAAGGACCTTTGGACCCAAAGCTTCTTCGTGAGACTACTCTCTTTTTATAGCAGTCATCTTTGAACAATTGCCTGTCTTCTTCAATACGGAGACTTATCTCCTTAATCTTCTCCATCTATCCCACGTCTCTACTTTCTCTAAATGTCCATATACAAGGTCCAAATTGCCGTTTTACTTCATCTCTAGATAAATTCTACTTTCTTTATTTCATGGGCTTGAGTTTTAAAAATTAATTTCATAAAAATGGATTTGACCCACTTAATTTGACCTTACAAAAAAATGGGGTTGACTAAAATTAATTTGGGCGCTAACACATATAAACAATGTTTTAAAAATTGGACTAGACCGATTGATCGGACCAATCCAACCGTCGATCAACCACTTTTTTCAGTATGATCACTACTACAAAAAGTTAAATAGACTATGGTTGGTTTTAGGAAAAAGACTATGTTTTTAGTAATAAATGTAGTATAATATTTTAGACGACGTTTTCACAATTTTTCATAAATTAAACAACTACATCTATAATTAAAAACGTTGTCTTATATTATCTTTTAATATGAAAAGACTACATTTTAATTAAGCCAAAGTGATCTTATATTATCTTATAATATAAAAGACTACGTTTGTTAATTAAGTCGTAGTCTTATATTATATTATAATATAAAAAGACTACGTTATTAATGAAGTCGTAGTATTATATTGTCTTATATTATCTTATAATATAAAAGACTACAGTCTTATTTAAGACATAGTCTAATATAAAACTAAAAATTAATTTATTTTTTTTCTCCCAATTAAGAATGTAGTCTTTTATCTTTTCCTAAAAAAAATTTATCCTTTTCTTAATAAAACCCTCTCTTTTAAGAAACCCTCTCTTATCACCTTATCTAGCCACGTTTGAATAGAAAAAAATTATTTATTTTTTCTCTCTTTTATCCTTTTCCTAAAAAAATTTATCATTTTTCTTAAAAAAATCCTCTCTTTTAAGAAACCCTCTCTTATTACCTTATCTAGCCATGTTTGAATAGAAAAAAATTATTTATTTATTCTCTCCTAATTAAGAATGTAGCCTATAATCACTACAAGAAAAGGTTTTAATGACGAATGTTCTTTACTTATGTAAATATAAGTCATTGTAAGTTATTTATATTGAAAACAAGCTACATATATGAGCCTTTTGGATATTACCTTGTGAGTTCGATTTTAGAAGCGATAGTATTGGCGTAATATAACACCTTGACAAATATTTTAAGTCGGGGTTAAAATTGACAAGCTATGATACATTTATTAACATAACTTAACATTTAATTTATAAGTCAAGGTAAAACTCTAATGTATATAAAGGGTCACTTAGCTTCCCTTATTTCATTGTCTCAAAAGCCTAACTTTTATCTAATTTCTATCTTTAAAGCACAGTTCAGAGTCGAGGTATCAATCATTAAATTGAAGAATCTTGTGGCATATCATCTCAATATCTCTGTCTTAGTAACTTGGATCTGTATCAAATGACACGCAAAATATATTAAATTAAGAATTTCAAAAAATTTAAATAGTTTTTAAAATTATCATCAAAATCAATATAATAACATAAATTAATAAATAGATGAAAAACATTGACTTATATTAATTTAAAGAAGCATAGTTGGATAAATTTAAAATTTTTGAATTATCATCTCAAGCTAAATATTAAATAAAGAAAAGAATTAAATTTATTTTATGATATATTTATTCAAATTTAATATTTATTAAGTAGCACAAATCATACTTAAAAATATAAATATAATTTTTTATAAAAATATATTTTAAATAAAACCATTGCAAAAATTTTATTAATTTTATTTTTCGTTTGAATCAGTAACTTTAAAGAATAAATATATATTTTTAATACTTTTTTAAAACACTTTAAGCCCTCTTTTTCCCTTCATTTCACAAAACCCTTCATATATTAAATTCAAGAATTTCAAAAAATTTAAATAGCTTTTAAAATTATCATCAAAATCCAGCAATATAATAACATAAATTAATAAATAGATGAAAAACATTATTTTTATATTAATTAAAGCATAGTGGATAAATTTAAAAATTTTGAATTATCATCTCAGCTAATATTAAATAAAAAAGCAAATTAAATTTATTTTTTTTATGATATATTTATTCAGAAATTTAATATTTATTTAAAGTAGCACAAATCATACTTAAAGATATAAATATAATTTTTATAAAAATATATTTTAAATAAAACCATTGAAAACTTTTTTATTAATTTTATTTTTCGTTTGAATCAATCAACTTTAAAAATAAATATATATTTTTAATACTTTTTTAAAAACACTTTGCACCCTTTTTCCTTCATTCACGAAACCTTTCATATATTAAATTAAGAATTTCAAAAAATTTAAATAGCTTTTAAAATTATCATCAAAATCAATATAATAACATAAATTAATAAATAGATGAAAAACATTATTTTTATATTAATTAATTAGACGCCCCAAAACACAGGGGTGGTGTGTGTCGGCCTGCGGAAATCTCGTGTCTCGAGTCATTGAGCGCGTGCATGTGTGTAAACGGCTCAATAATGCCCCGCATCACCTGACACAATTATATATTTTATAAAAATTTGTTTACAAATTTGTGTTTTGCAATTACAAAGTTTATACAAAGCGGGTCTCTTGCCCATAATTTTTACGAAATACAGAAGGCGGTTTGGCCATTTGTAGCTTCACAGGCCCCGAATGCGTCCGGAGACACTGAGTGCGTCTTGGAATTTTGAAAAATATATGTCCTCGACAGGGTGAAGCGATGGTAGTGGATTCCCTCTTGGATTACTCGTTTAGGTGCGATCTGCATTCATGCATTGACGATTCAATAGCATCTTTAATATATCGGCTCATTCGTATATTAGCAAAAATTAATTAATAAATAAGTGCTATTAGGTTACATGCGTAAGATTAATTTCGCGTGAAATTTAGGCGCAATCAACCCAGTCCATCATCTTGGAAGCGCCTGAAGTCTGTCGGCGTATTGACCTGTGCTTAATATGTGACATCACGCGAATCAATGACGATTAAGATTGAATTTGTCGACCATTTCAGGGATTTGTTACTTTAGGTCCCGATCTTTTGGAACCAAAATCACGGTCATTCGGCGCCGACAAATCCCCGTCCATTACATGGCGTAAGCAAAGTAAAGAAAATGAAGAAAAATGCATTTACACGGGTTTGTCGAGCTCCTCGGCGGTACCGTGTGGTCCTTCTGGTGAGCGAAACCTGGCTTCTTCTTATCGTCGAGACTCGTAGGTCCGTCGTAGGAGTGGGGGGAAGGTGAACCTCTCTCTAAAACATGGCTTTATCTCTCACATGGTTCTTTCTTCGCCTCTCTTCCTCTCCAGTAATTTGGTCAAGATTCAGGACGAGGAGAAAAGTCCTACCGATGCCGTGTCAATTTCTGGTTGGGAGGATTACGCGCTATCATACTATCAGGCCAAAACTTTAGATTTCGCTTGTGGCATGAAGTGCGCCTGTGTCTGTGAGCCGCCAGGCTCAATGTTTGACTCCATAAACTTGACACGTGGCGCCTCTTGGGCCACTCATAAAGTGCAGTGTCATGATCCGCCTAGTCTTTCAGAAAAATGTGAGGTCGGCATGCCGAGGTGCAGTGGCAGTGGTAGCTGGATTTCGTGAGGCGATTCAGCGGTGAAGTCATTTCGTATCAGGGATCTAGAAAAATTCCGGACTTTGACGAAATTATAATTTTATCGCTTTCTTAGGAAATATGGATTTTCAAAGTCTCACAATTAAAGCATAATTTGGATAAATTTAAAATTTGTTATCATATAAGTAATATTAAATAAAAGCAAAATTAAATTTATTTTATGATATATTTATTCAAATTTAATATTTATTTAGTAAGCACAAATCATAATTAAAAATATAAATATATTTTTATAAAAAATATATTTTATATAAAACCATTGAAAAATTTTATTAATTTTATTTTCGTTTTGAATCAATCAACTTTAAAAATAAATATATATTTTAATGCAACTGCCTCTTTGCTTCAACTCCACGAAACCCTTCATATATTAAATTAAGAATTTCAAAAATTTAAATAGCTTTAAAATTATCATCAAAATCAATATAATAACATAGAATTAATAAATAGATGAAAAACATTATTTTTATATTAATTAAGCATAATTGGATAAATTTAAAAATTTTGAATTATCATCTCAAGCTAAATATTAAATAAGTAAATTAAATTTATTTTATGATATATTTATTCAAATTTAATATTTATTTAAGTAAGCACAAATCATAATTAAAAATATAAATATAATTTTTTATAAAATATATTTTCAATAAAACCATTGAAAAATTTTATTAATTTTATTTTCATTTGAATCAATCAACTTTGAAAATAAATATATTTTTTTAATACTTTTTAAAACACTTTCGCCCTCTTTCCTTCATTCCACGAAACCCTTCATATATTAAATTAAAATTTCAAAAAATTTAGCTAAGCTTTTAAGTTATCATCAAAATCAATATAATAACATAAATTAATAAATAGATGAAAACATTATTTTATATTAATTAAAGCATAATTGGATAAATTTAAAAAATTTGAATTATCATCTCAAGCTAAATATTAAATAAAAGCAAAATTAAATTTATTTTTATGATATATTTATTCAAATTTAATATTTATTTAAGTAAGCATAAATCTGCAAAAAATATAAATATAATTATTTATAAAATATATTTAAATAAAAACCATTGAAAAATTTTATTAATTTTATTTTTCGTTTGAATCAATCAACTTTAAAAATAAATATATATTTTTATTACTTTTTAAAACACTTTCGCCCTCTTTCCCTTCATTTCACGAAACCCTTCATATATTAAATTAAGAATTTCAAAAAATTTAAATAGCTTTTAAAATTATCATCAAAATCAATATAATAACATAAATTAATAAATAGATGAAAAACATTATTTTATATTAATTAAAGTGTAGAATAGAAATTGAAATTATGGAATAAGGGCAAAATCGTAATTTCGATTACAAAATTGAAATTTCAGCTAAAAAAATCCGTAATTTATTCTCTAGATCTCAAATGATAAAACGGATTTCACCGTTGGAATCGTCTCGCGAAATCTAGCTAGCACATAAAATTTCGTCGAATTTCGAGACAGACAGAGTCGACACGCTTTTCGAGGCATCGCGTTTTAGTCTTGAAGTAAAGCAATTCGAATCTGACGAAAGTCACGTATAAATAAGTACTCATGTGCCATAAGGGTATGAGTAGATAAATAATGAAAATGAGCAGCCGATATAGTGTAGAATGTCAAGTTTAGGAAGGGACAAAATTGGGTATTAGTGAATTGATTTAAATCTTAATAAGACAAAACACTAAATAGTGTTGTCTTCTTGAGGAAAACGAGAAAAACGTGGGGAGAGGGAGGGCACTCGGGGAAGCTTGGATCGTTTTTAGAGAGAGTGCCTGCAGGTTTACGTGAACGTCAGAGCATCGGCGTCTTCGGGACGAAGGAGAGCGCTCTCTTTGCGGAGAGGGGCTTGCGTGGGTGGATTTAGGGAGTATCATATTTCCAGAGATGTGGGGTTTATCCTGCTTTTGTGTTTATTAAGTTTAAGTCTTTCTGAATGTTTGAGTTAAATGAGCGTGAGGGCCGTGATCGGGTCCCAAAACTTAGAATTGAATTAATATAATTTGTTCAAAATGGGCAGCCGTGTACTCCACGGTGGCCCAGGTGTTAAATGGTGCTTTTGCATAATAAATCATGTATTAGTTTGATTGAGGCCGGAAATGGCGAAATTCGGGTTCACAAAGTGAATCGATAATTTGTGTTTGATAGAAGCGATGGCGAGGTTTCTTGTTCGAGAAAGCGGTGATTTACAAAATAAAATTTGTGAAAATATGTGTTTAGTCAAGTAATTCAAATCGAATTGCTTTTGTTTGATCATTAGCCTACGTGAGCTAATTTTTGATGTGATGAATGAGAAATTACATAACATGATTGTGTAGTTTTAATTTTTTATGTGATATATTCATGTTTATATATTTACATGTGAGTAGGCTTGTATTGGAGCGCGTAGCTGCATTCCATATGCCTTTGGAACACCACAGGACTATAGGAGTGAGTGCATGAGATGAGTCTAGAGAAAATGGTTCGGAGGGTTGTCTAAAATATGAATTATCGAGGGTTATCGCCCAAAAATATCGGTCGTCGAGAGACTGGCCAGTTGATATATGGTAGTCCATAAATAATATCTGTAAGACCCGAGAAATTCCAATTTAGGGAAAAAGGGCAAAATCGTAATTTCAATTACAAAAATTGTAATTTCGGTTAAAAATCCGTAATTAATTCTCTAGATCTCCGATGACGAAACGGATTTCACCGTTGGAATCGTCTCGTGAAATCTAGTTAGCACGTAAAATTTCGTAATGATGCGGGAGCGCGGTCGGGTCGACACGTTTTACGAGGCATCGCATTTCGGGTGCTGTAAAACGATTTTCGATGCGACGAAAGTCACATATAACATGTACTCATGTGCCATAAGTGGTATGAGTAGATAAATGATGAAAATGGACGACCGAGGTAGTGCCGAATATCAATTCTAGTAAAATAGGGATATAACGGTCATTTTTTGAAAAGTTTTTAAGTCACTAGTTGACAAAATTGTAAATAGTTCTCTTCCCCAAATGTTAAAGGAGAGAAAAAACGTGAAAAAAAAAGGGGAACCAGTAGCTAAACAAAAATTGATTTTAGAGAGAGAAGATCGAACGTCTCTCTAAAATATTGGGCGATCCGATCATTGGCGGTCTTCGGGACAAGAAGGAGAATTGATCTACGCGGAGAGGGCTTCGCGTGGGTACCGGATTTAGGGAGTTTCTTCAAACTCCTTGAGGTAGGATTTTCTCCCTACTTGAGTTTTACTCCCATTTTAAATGTTTTACTAATGTTTCGGTTGAATGAGGCCGTGAGGGCGTTAGTCAGTCGAAACTTGCAGGACCCGAATTGATAAGATTTTGAAAGAAAAGTGGAGCAGCCGTGACTGCTCCACGGCTGAACAGGTTCAAAATTAGCTGCATTTGTGTGTTAAATCATGCTTTGATTGAAATTAGTAGGAAATGGTAGGGAAATCTTGAGTTCAGTGAGCAAATGATTTGTAATTTCGGGAATAGTAACCGAGGGTTTTACTATTCCCAAAATAGTGTTCTACAAATATATTTTTGTGAATTAATGTGTTTTGGTCGAGTAATTCAAGTAAATTGCTCGTGTTTGATCGATGCGCGATGACTGTTTTGATGTGATGAAATGTATAATTACATAACATGATTGTGTGATTTTAATTATCTCAAGTATATTCGTATTTATATATTTGCATGTGATTAGACTGTGTCATTGGCATCTGTCGTGTATGCGCTGGAACGCACAGGATTATAGGAGTGAGTGCATGAGATGAAGTCTAGAAAATGGTTCGGAGGGTAGTCTAAAATATAAATTATCGGAGGGTAGTCCAAACTAAAAATATCGTCGTCGGAGGCGGCGTGTATTCATCGGAGGGTAGTCCATACTAAGCAGTTAATATCGATCGTCGGAGCGGCCCGATTGATATATATACGCTTCGGAGGGTTGTCCGCTAATGAATAATAATTTATCTGAGGCTTAGGCGAGTGTGAGAGAGTCAGTGAGGACTTGGGATCTGAGTTGGTCGTGTAGACGTTCAGTAGGATCGTGCATTTCTTGAATGTGTGTTTCTTTGGAACATTGCCTTTGCGCTTAGGTGGTGAGTAGCCCACTTGAGGCGATTCTCCTACTGAGCTTTAGCTCACCTGATCGTGGGATTGCACTTTACGGTACGGGAGCGTGCGAGGGGACGGCTCGTCCTAGAGGCTGAGTTTAGAAGAAAGCCGGGTTGTGGCTTTGATGTATACATGTATTAGAATTATTTAATTTTAATGTATGTATTGTATAAGAGTAAAAACATATTAACTCTTGTAACTATTGGGTATATAGTTGGATTCATAGTTGGCATGTATATTAGTCTCTTTGTTTATGGGCCCCAGTGGCATATTGGATATATGTGCATATATTAATTTGTTTGGGACTGAGTAAATGCGTGTTTTATACAAGAAATTGTATTTGGGTGACCTCCGTACAAAGGAATTTCTGGGTGCACCGTAATGTCGGGTCACCCGAGCATTCACGAGTGTCCGCGGGTGTGGGTAGTCACGGACCCCGGTTTTTGGAAAAATCACTGACTTGGTATCGAGCTTAGGTATCTGAGAATGCCTGGGAGCTCGGGTTGGGTATCCATCACCACTTCTAAGGTGGTTGGATGTAGATATGGGTATATGAAACCTATAGATTGAGAGTGGGCTTAGGCCATAGTTAGTGAGGAAGCATCACTGCTCGTGTAGTTCGATGTTCGGTTTAGGTATGAGATTACCTAGGAAAATCACGGGACAAAACTAGGACACTACGTGCGACTGTGATGTGTTTGCTGTGATTTAGTAGTGTGTGATTGATGAAGTGTTGTGTGAATATTTGATGATTGGTGTGTATACCATGTCATGTTGTGTGTTTGGTGTGCTTGACATGTTTTAGGTGTTGAGATTGTATGTATTGTAGTGATTAGCATGAAGTGTAGAAAATATTTTAGAAAATATTTTGAGGTAGTACGATTAATACAAATGGAAATGAAATAAATTGAAATCAATTTATTTGGTTTATTGGATGACAAAATAGAATTTTTTAATAAAATTTTAAGGTGTGAGAACATTACGGGTGTTTACGGTATGTAAACTTGAACGAGAAATAAACAAAATAAATTTCATAAGTTTATTTGGTTTTAGAGGTGAAGAAATTTAATTTTTAGGTTTTTCACGAGTGTAAAAGCAGACGAAAGAAATAAATAAAAATAAATTTTACTAAATTTATTTGGGTTGTTCTTGGAAAGTGAGAAGCAATTTTAAAGTAAGAAAACAATTTTTTGTTAGAATTTATTTTGGTTAAAGAAAGAGACTAATAAAGATTTTTTACAAAAAAGTAATAAGAATTGAAAGAAGAAAATGGGAAAGAAAATAATTTTTATAAATTTATTTAAGTGGAGAAAATTTTTGTTAGAAGCGGAAAAAGAAAATAAATTTATTAATTTATTTGGTTATAAGGTGAGAAAATCATTTTCTAAGGTTTTATATGGTGTAAAACTGAAGACAAATGAAGAAAATAAATTTTTGTAAATTTATTTGAGTGTTAAAGAGAATGGAGAAAAAAAAATGATTTTGGTGATTTTTAGTGATTTTCCAGCTGCTGGAAATAATTGAAAATAATAATTATTATTATTGTTAAAAAAATTTTATTAAATTAAATAAAAATCAATTAAAATAAAATAAAATTTGATAAAATTTTCGAAAAATAAAAGTTTCAAAAATAAAATTTTTGAAAATAAAATGTTGTTGAAAACAATATTTTAAATGCAAAATTGATTGCGTATACACTGAGTTAAGTGTATGATTAGTGTCTCGGGGCTGAGTTTATGCCTTAGAGATGCTGTATTGGATTTAACTACCATTTGAAATCGTGATTGCGCGATTGTTGCGTAGGAAATTATATGCATGGTGTAATGCGTATAGGAAAAGGGTGAATGCTAAGGTTAGAAACTATGACCTTAGGGATTTGGATAATGAAATGAACAAGAAAACTTGGAATTTTATTAAAATAAATTAACTGAGTGGTTGGAATTTAGCGCCACTTAGAAATGAGCAGTCGAGTTCATGGTTGTTAAAAGTCTATTGGCATGTACATTTTACTAGTTAAGGCGAAATGAAAGGATCAAGCGATTGTTGCCATGTTAATTGTGTATAAATGGCTAGTAGAGGGCGAGGACATAAGAGGGGCGTCCAGGATCTTTGGTCGACTGCAAACCGATTGACCGGCTAAACGTGTCGACGGGCCTTTGTGGGAAGTCGTAGGGTGTTGCGAGAGAGTGTGTCGCACATGCTAGCATAAGCCGGTGGTCGCGGGAGATCTAGTAACTTGAGAGGTTCAGGACGCATCATCCTCAGGGCGCATTCACGGGGAGGAGATCCAGATGTTCAGCGAGACCATTGGTTCATGCGAGATCGAGAAGGTGTTAGAGGCTACATGGAATTTGCCTGGCCATGACCGGGATTAGATAGCCCCTACGTTCCTGGCTAGAGGAATGAGGAGCCCAAATATAAGGTGGAAATGGGCAAGGACACTCTAGAGGACCTTAGAGGGCCGTTGTAAAGTGAAGTTATCCCTTAGGGGTTAGGGCGAGGAATAAGAATGATGAGTGGGGTTCAGAGTTAGAGATCTGGGGCTACTCTCACGGGTGGACTTGAGGATGTCTGTGGACATGTCAAAGTCCGATGTCATCCTAGAGATGGACTGGTTGATAGCTTACAAGGTCATTATCGATTGTGAGCGTGGGAGTTCACCTTTATATGCGTTGGGCCCGGTACTCGTGTGATATTTCGAGGGAACCAGAATGACATTTTGGACATTATCTGAGTCAGTGTTAGGGACAGTTAGCGGGTTGGCTAGCGAGCCTTACCCTAGAGGATGAGGAGAGATCAGACTTGGATCTACCTCGAGTAGTGTGCAAATATGTGGATGTTTTTCCAGATGAGCTGCTGGGGCCCACCTCCACACGGGTAGTAGACAGTAGCCAGGAATTCACCACAGTGCTTTGCCCATCTCTGTGACTCCGCGCCCGGGGATGAGGTTGAGTTGCGGGAACTCGAGTCGATTCTGAGCTATTGGACAAGGGGTTCGATGGTAGACACTTCTGCATGGGCGCTACGGTTCTGTTTGCCCGAAAAGAAAGAGGAAGGACGAGGCCCTTTATTTGTGCGATGACTATGGGTAGTTGGAACAGAGGGTTACGATCAAGAATCGAGGGGTACCCGTGCAGAGGATAGTAATTTGTTTGATCGGTTGAGGAGCGAGTCTACCCCAAGATAGACCTTCGCTTTGGTTGCCATAGTGAGAGATTGGGAATACGGGATATCCACAAGGCGGCGTTTAGAGACGGCGTTATGGGCACTTTGAGTTCACGATGATGCCCTGGATTGGCAAATGCGCCCGGCGCGTTCATGGATCTCATCGAAAGGATATTCCAACCCTATCTGGGTAAGGGTTTATGTGAAGTATCACCATTGGATGACTTTTTTGATGTACTCCGGTCAGTGGAGCATGAGGTATCCTTGAGGATTGTGTTCGATTCTTGAGACCATCGGTATGCGCTAAGATTAGTAAGTGCGAGAGTTTTTAGAAAACTACTTGAGGGAAGTTACTGGGACACGTGGCTGTCATCTGAGGAGGTGTCGATCGACTGAGAAGGTTGAGGAGCAATGATGAGTTGGAAGAGGCTGAGATGTCGATCTTCGAGATAAATAGTTTCTTGGGATTGGTGGGTATCACGGGAGATTCGAGAGAATGGTGAAGTTGTCCATTCGGGGCGGAGAGTTACTGAAGTTTCACCTCTGGGACATGGACTCGTGGTTGGGCGGCCACGACCAGCCAGAGAGAGATTGAGAGATACTTGGGCAGCTCGGGATGCTGGGTGTTGGTAGCGAAGGAGGATCGAAGCTTTCTCCTAGTTTGGGAAGAGGCGGGAGGCCACCTTCACACTGGTTTCGGGATTTGGGCCGAGTTGAGCATGAGTGACGAGTTGCCGAGACAGGGATCTGGGAGACTTTGGGGTGATCACGGGTCCGAGTTAAGCGTGGGACGGGGAGAGTATACGAGTTCATTCCTCCACGCCTAGTAAGGTCGGAGGAACTAGTTTCGGTTTTGGGGGTGCTATCGACACCTCCTGGCGACACGAGATTGGCCGAAAGGGACGAGTGTGGGTCGAAGTCGGGGGCGGTCAGTCGGCGCAAAGAGGCGTGGTGGACCTTAGGGTGTGCGTGCGCGGTGCGTTGTTCACCGCTCTTGGTGAGTGTGGGTTGAGTTTGTCTTTAGGACTCGGTGTCGATGAAGACTCATAGTTCGTGAGGAAGCGAAGAGTAATTAGGTAGTGGTGGGCAGCGAAAGGTCGTTGATCCCTGGGTGAGAATGCAGGGAGTTAGGGTGTAAGGGCCGGGAAGATATCCGTTTACGTAGTGAATGTAATAGGCTCGAAGTGTGGCCCAGAATTATGTTGATATGAAAACACGAGTTGGAAATTATCACCTAGACTTGGGGAGTTGAGTGATAGGAGGAATTCGGGGTGACTCGGGATGAAAACACACCGGACCGGTTATCCACGTAGACTTTAAGGGTTTGAATGATAGGAGTCGAGGGAATGACTCGAGATTTGGATACCCCATTGGAAGTGAATTGGGTATTTGGTGTGTCGAAGCGAGGGCTCGGTATAAGGATGTCATTCCTTGACATGGACTGGTTGGCGGTCCATTGGATTGTGGCGATAATGTGACCTTGGGAAGATCGAGGCGTTTACACGCCAAGTAAGGGGTTATTAATGAGGGTTATACGTTGTGCGGATTATATACATGTGTTAGAGGACATCTTTACGAGCATGCTTCTGAAATCATAAATTGGCCCAGGAGGAGCAGTAGCCCACCCCAGTGGAATTAGCCTGCTTGATAGTTATGAGCAGTATCTGAATGACACCATATGAGGGCATTATATGGGAGGCCATGTAGATCCCACCGTTGTATTTGGACCAAGGTGGGAGAGGAAGCCATCAGCGGTTAGATGCGATTAGAGACACCTGAGAAGGTGAGCTTGATACGATAAGCGTCTTCTAGCTACGGCTGAGGCTTGGCAAGAGCTTCATCTTTGTGTCTTGTGACTCATATGAGTTCGAGGTTAGTGATCGCGTTTTCAGCGAAAGTGATACTAAGAGAGGGAGTGATGATTTAAGGCAGTAGCGAGGAAGCTAACCGAGGTTTATTGGGCCTTTCGGGATACTCGAGAGGATAGTATTTATTGCGTCTGGTTGGCGGTATCGCCTGGCATGTCGGTGTCCGCGAGGTATTTCACGTCTCCATGCTCAGAATATACTCGGGATCCAGGCTCATGTGGTGGATTAAGGGGATAGATTGAGGTTGACAACGATGGGACCTTTGAGGAGGGACCGGGTGTGCATTTTGGATGCTTGAGTGATCGGTTTTTGCGACCTTGGTACGTGAAATTTCAGTGAGATCAGCATAGCGTGACTGTGGAGTGGAGAGGAAGTCAGCGTGGGAGCGCAAGGACACGATCACGGGACACCTATCCTTCTTGTTTAGATGAAGATCGTGGTTTGAGATCGTTTAAGATTTAAATGATTGTTTACATGTGATAGAATGCGCGTTGCATATGCATGTGAGTGATTATGGTAATCACTGAATTTGGGACATTGCTAGAGGGAGAATGTGAGGCCCAGGGAGGTGGGTTGGGGAAAAGAGCCGAATCGTAATTTCGGTTTCAAGAATTGTATTTAGGTTAAATTTAAATCAAATGTAATTACAGATCTCGGATGAAGAAGCGGATTTCAGTTTGGAATCGTCACCGTGAAATCTAGTTAGCACGTAAGAATTTCGTAATATACGGGGCGGTCGGTCGACCTACGTTTCTGAGGCATCGCATTTAAATTGTCGTAAAGATTTTCGATGCGACCAGTCGCATATAACGTGGCGCTGTATTGCCATAAGTGGTATGAGTAGATGAAATGATGAAATGGACGACCAGGTAGTCTGAATATCAGTGGTAAAGGGATATAGCGGTCATTTTTGAAGATTTTTAAGTCACTAGTTGACAAGGTGTAAATGGTTCTCTTCCCCAAATGTTAAAGGAGAGAAAAACAGCTAACTGAAAAAAAGAGAGACAGTGGCCAGTATGAAGTGATTTTTAGAAGGTCGAGACGTCTCTAAAATATTGGGCGAAATCCGTCATTGGCGGTCTTGGACAAGAAGGAGAATTGATCTGCGCGGAGAGGGGCACGCGTGGAGTCACCGGATTTAGGGTTTTGCTGAGCTCATGAGGTAGGATTTTAATATACTTGAGTTTTTACTCCCCATTTTAAATGTTTTACTAATGTTTTAGTTGAATGAATTCGTGAGGCGCGTTTGATCGGTCCCAAAACTTAGGAACCGTTGATAGATTTTTGAAAGAAAGTGGAGCAGCAGTGACTGCTCCACGGCTGAGACCCCCAGGTTCAAAATTGATGCATTTGTGTGTTAAATCATGCTTTGATTGGAAATTAAGTAGGAAATGGCGGGAAATGCGGGTTCCTGAGGTGAGCCTTAGATGATTTGTAATTTTTCGGGAATAGTGGCAGGGGTTTACTATTCCCAAAATAGTGTTCTACAAATATATTTTTGTGAATTAATGTGTTTTGGTCGAGTAATTCAAGTAAATTGCTCGTGTTTGATCATTAGCCCAAGTGAGCTAATTTTGATGTGATGAAATGTATAATTACATAACATGATTGTGTGATTTTAATTATGCAAGTATATTCATGTTTATATATTTGCATGTGATTAGACTGTATTAGAACTAGCATACATGCATTCCATATGCCTTTGGAACATACTGCAGGATTATAGGAGTGAGTGCATGAGATGAGTCACAGAAAATGGTTCGGAGGGTAGTCTAAAATATAAATTATCGGGTAGTCATGAGCTAAAAATATCGATCGTCGGAGCGGCCCGATTGATATTCATCGATTAGTCCACAAACAATTAATATCCAATCGTCGGAGGCGACCCAGTTGATATATATACTGCACATCGGAAGGGGTTGTCCACGCTAATAAAATAATAATTCTCGCATACAAAGGCTTAAAGAGGCGAGTGCAGGAAATTGAGTGAGGACTTGGGATGCGAGTTGGTCATGTAGACATTCAAGTAGGATCATGCATTTGCTTGAATGTGTGTTTGCTGGAACATTGCGGCTTTCTTGACAGGTGGTGATGGCGACAGGCTGATTCTCTGTGAGCTTTAGGCTCACGGGTCGTGGGACCACTGCAGTACGGGAGCGTGCGAGAGACGACTCGTCTGAGGCCAGGGATTAGAAAGCCCGGGTTGTGGCTTTGATGTACTTACATATTAGAACTTTTTAAGTTTAATGTATGTATTGTATAAAAATAAAAACATATTAACTCTTGTAACTGTGGGTATATAGTTGGATTCATAGTTAGCATGTGTATATTGAGTCTTGTTTATGGTGATGGCCATATTGGATATATTGCATATATTGGGCCCATTTGGAGACCGAGGTAAATGTTCGGGGTTTATACAAAATTGTATTTGGGTGAAGCTCTAGTACAAAGGGACTACGCCGTTTTCCGTGAAAAATGTCGGGTCACGGAGCATTTCACGAGAGCAATGCGGGTTGGCGGGTGGTGGCCGACCCCGGTTTTGGGGCGTCACAATATCGTCGTCGGAGGCGACTGATTGATATCTACACATCGGAGGGTTGTCAACAAACAAGGAATATAAAATTCTCATACGGGGCTTGGCGGTGTGAGAGGATTAGTGAGGACTCGGGATGCGAGTTGGTCGTAGCAGGCGTTGAGTAGGATCGTGCTGCATTTGCTTGAATGTGTGTTTAATTTGGAGCGTTGCCTTTGGCAGGCGGAGTAGCCACTTGGGGCGATTCACTGCGAGCACATTGGCTGCCTTTGTCGAGAGATATTATTTCACGGTACGGGAGCGTGAGGGATGGCTCGTCTGAGGGGCGGGGATTACAAGAAGCCCGGATTGGCTTTGATGAGTGTATACATGTATTAGAACTCGTTAAGTTTAATATATGTGTTGTACAAAAGTAAAATATTTGAACTCTTAGAGGGAGCTGATATGGATATAAATTTGGTATGTTTTTTATGAATATTTAGTATGGGCCGAGAGTCGTTTTATCCATATTATTTGTATCATTGTAATTATATTGGGCCTTGGGGTGGGTTTCATGCGGAGTGTTTTATTTGGGGTAGAGCTCCCAGGTAAAGGAGACTCTGCAGTTTTCTGAAGTGAGCGTCGAGTAACGAGCATCCATGTCGTCATGGAGTTGACCGGGTAGTCAGCAGTGCGAGTTTGGGCGTCGCGTAAAGCATAGTGGATAAATTTAAAAATTTTGAATTATCATCTCAAGCTAAATATTAAATAAAAAACAAATTAATTTATTTTTTTATGATATATTTATTCCAAATTTAATATTTATTTAAGAAATGCAGCATAAATCATACTTAAAAATATAAATATAATTTTTATAAAATATATTTTAAAATAAATAAATTGAAAAATTTTATTAATTTTATTTTCGTTTGAATCAATCAACTTTAAAAACCATAAATATATTTTTTAATACTTTTAAACACTTTAGCCCTGCTTTCCCTTCATTCACGAAACCCCTTCATATATTAAATTAAAATTTCAAAAAATGTAAATAGCTTTTAAAGATATCCATCAAAATCAATATAATAACATAAATAAATAAATAGATGAAAAACATTATTTTTATATTAATTAAAGAATAATTGGATAAATTTAAAAAATCTGAATTATCATCTCATGCTAAATAGTAAATAAAAAAGAAAATTAAATTTATTTTAATGATATATTTATTCAAATTTAATATTTTTTAGTAACACAAATCATACTTAAAAATATAAAATATAATTTTTATAAAATATATTTTTAAATAAACCATTGAAAATTTTATTAATTTTATTTTTAGTTTGAATCGATCAACTTTAAAAATAAATATATATTTTTAATACTTTTAAAACACTTTATATCTTTGCATCATTACTCGAAACCCCGCACCGCCCTTTCTCTATCTCTCTAGTCCTCTCCCACAAAATTCGCTCTTTCCTTCCCGCCCCATCCCAGATTCACTCTCTTTATCCACTCTTTCTTTCGGCTCTAGAGCACCTCCCACTTTCTCTATAGTGATCTGTCATTCGATCCGATTAGGCCATGGGTTAGTACCGGCCATGGTAGAGCTTCAAAACCTAAGCATTTATTAAGTTCAACAATGCATGCCTAAATGGTTTTGTTTTGTTTCATTTTATTAAAATTTTCAATAGAGATATTTTTAAAAGCAAGATCAAACTTGCTAATGAAATTTTTGATTTAAGGTTAGGATTTCTAATTTTGTTTAAACTCCTTAACACGGTGATTGTATTTGTCTTGGTGTTGAAAAGAAATAGACTACGTTTGAATCTATGGGTATAGAAAAATGAGAACAAATAAGAATGAATTTAGGTGCATTTTAGATCCCTTATTTATTTTTGTCTTTGAGAATTAAAATTTTTATAAGTGAGTAGGCAAGCGATGGAGCTTAATTTTTGAAAAGAAAATCACAGAAGATTAACCAATAAGATATGAAGTATTTTTAGCTAGGAAGGCTTCTAAATGCTCCGCGAAGTTAGTTTATGAAAACACCACATCGGCTCACTCCAGGCCTCATGTTCATGAAACTTTAATTAAGTGTTTCCTACATCAATCTCTTTTTCTTTTCTTTATTTTTCTTTCTCACATAAAAACATTTATATGATTTGATACCTTGAATCCACGTATATAGAGCAAATTCCTATAATTATATACTCTTAAACAAAAAACGGGAGTTCTAGTGGCACCTTGGGTACTTGTTAATATGCTCAAGATGATGAATCCTTGACCATTTGATTTTTTATTGAATACATGCTTTGAGTCTCTGTAGGGATTGCATAATTTGAATGTGCTTATTTGATATCATTAGTATGCTCTTATGTATTTCTATGTTTTTGTAGAAAACTTATAATGTGCCAGTTGAAGGAAAGAAACATATTTTGTCATCTGCTTGTACAAAATGGAGACAATTTAAGTTCAAGTTGAGGACAAAATTCTTGAATCCATTGGAGGATAGGCGACCCTTATTTGACAACCTCCTAAGAACTATCCATTCATAAAGATGCTTGAATGCCTTTGTTAGTAGGTATAGTTCTCAGAATTTGAGAATGGAGTAGGTTGCAAGTGAAAGAAGCTAAGCAATGAGTATCGACATCATTCATCTTGGCATGGATTTGTTAATGTGGAAGAAAAGAAAGTAAGTGTTGAATATTTAGTTCTACATCATTGAGTAATTATTAGTTAATTTTTTTATTAAAATATTTGTTATCTAATAATTATAGAAAAAAGAGATGGACATCAATGAAGACATTGGACGAGAAGTGTTGTATGGAAAGTTGTTTACTCAAGGTGATGAGTGATAGTGAAGTCATCGAGAAGTCATACAAGAAAATTGTAAGTAAATATGTTATTGTTAATTTAATAATAGCTAATTATAGATTCTTTATAACTTCCTAATGTATGGTTCGTTTTATCTATATCGGGATGAATATACAATGAAGGTGAAAGATGGATCAATAAGAATCAGGACAAAAGACATACTAGGAATGGCATTGGGAAATCCGAACATAGTGAGTAGTAAGAAGTGTTGGAGGCATAGTTACGCCTACAACCTATTTCAATCTTTCGAAAAGAACAAAAACAAGCGAACTCTTACAACATTTGTTAGAAGAACAAAAAATCTGAACCAACAACAAGGAGAAGATGCTGAGGAAAGAAAATCATTACTTGATACGACTACGTAAAGCTTCATGAAGAAAATACAAATTTGAGAGAAATTCCTAAAATTACTGCAAGTGCTCAATATGTTTCGAGACAAGGTAGTTCTTTCAGTTAAAATGCGCATCCCAAATAAAACTATTCTTCCTTTTTGATACACAAAATGATGCAATATAGAATTAGTTTCCATTGGACAAGAAACATGTGCTTCACAAAAGGTATGTTAATATTTACTTATATTTACTTCAGCATTTTATTTAATTCATAGTATATATTTTCTAATGTTATTGCTTTGAAGGAAAACCATGTAAATTAAGCGATAGAATGATTACTAATATAATTGGATATGGTACAGTGATTGAGAATGTAGCACCAAACTCTATTGTACATGGAGTTCCTTTGGGTATTCATAATTATCGTGTATCTATTGATGTTTGTTTTGATGATGATGCTCTCCTTCCAATAACAATTGGTGATGATCCTATGAAAGTTAAAGATTTTGTTGGTTCTCACGTTGCATGGCCTCGATCATTAGTTATTGATGATCGAGTCAAGGTATCTTAAACCTTTTTAACTTATCTATAAATTTATGATTAATTTATAATGATAAACTATTTGTTATGTAACGTATGTGAATTGAATTTCATTATTATGAGAACAGGCTAAGATTGTTCATAAAAGTTACGATTAAAGCTTTCAAGAAAATGGTCCATAAGGTTGTCATATTTAAATAATCACATTGCAAAAGTTTGGGAATACAAATACAATAATTGTGGTATTGGATGTTGGTGTCTTTGATTATGAGCAGTGCATTATATTATTCGAATGCTCGATAACTTTTGCTCAATGGAGAAGATTACTTCTAGTTGTATTGTACTATATATGAGGTAATAAGATATTTTTATATTTTTTGCATTTCATATGCTGTAACACCCCGAAATATACCCTAGTAGTTTTCGGACTTGTGTAGAGTATATTAAAAGTTAAAAATGAATTACCCCAAAATTTCATGAGACCCTGAAGAATTAATATATGTAATAATAAAGCCAGGGTAAATGGGTAATTTACCGCCGGGGACCTGAATGGTCATAAAGGGAAAGACTAGGGGTTAATATATGAGGAATGTTTAAAAGGAAATGTAGTAAGTTATGGGATTCAAGGCAATTAGGGAAAGTTGGAATAGAAATAAAAGAGAAATGGGGGACTAAGATTAAAAAGGGAGAAAGTTAAAGAGAAAAAAAAGGGTTTTTTGACTTGGCCAAGCATGGCCTTAACAAACATGGATAAGAGAAGACCAAATTTGGTCTCCAAATAGAGAGAAACGTAGAGAGGGAGAGAAGAGAAGAGGAAAAGAGAGAAGAAGAGGAAGAGGAAGAGGAAAAGGAAGAGAAGAAGAAGAAAGGCCAAGATCAAAAGGTATGGAACTATGACCTTTAGTATGGATCTATGGAATTTTAAGGCTTTGTATGGTTAATAACTTGTCTCCAAAGCTAGGGTTTTGATAGAAAATTGCATCAGCTTGGATTTATTGAAAATAGAGTTGAAAGTAAAACCCATATGGTACATGATAGTTATGGAATCATCTCTTTTAAGTTTAGATTCATTGGGTAAATTGAGGTAATTGAGTTAGGGTTTAGAACAAACCTAACTAATCATCATATTTGGGTTGGTATGGGTCACTTAACCCATATTAGAGATAGTATTAGGAGAAATTCATGAAAGGTTTTGAAGAAGATAAGTAATTGAAAGAGGATTTGAATAAGAAAAGAGATGTCAAGATGAAAATGAAATGGTTTTGAGAAGTGTATAGGGACTATGAGTTGAATTGGATGGAAAAATATGGAAAAATGGAAAGAAAAACACACGTGCAGGCAAAAATTCAGGGGCTGTCTGGTACGGAAATGCTACTGTTTTCTATTTGGACCAGCGTTCGTATTTTGGCCATAACTTACTCATTTCTGATCCGATTTGAGTGATTCAAGTTTCTGGTTAAAATAGACTTCAAGGAAAACCAAACATCCAAAAATAAGCATTGTCAAATTCTGATTATAGGTGGCATAAAAATTTACTCAAAGTGGGGCCATGTACAAGCCAAATTCTGGTTTCAGTTTTGAACATAGAGTAGTCCCGGGTAATTAGGACGTAACTGAGTTTCGTGCTCGATTTGGGTGATTCAATTGGAGGAAGAACCCTTAGCACCTTAGCTTTAAGGAAATAATATAAGAATAATAATATCAAATGAGTTAAGACCCTGGAAAAATGAGTAATAGAAACTGTCACTATGTAATCGGTAAGTACTGGTGGCATGAAAATGCCATAACTTTGGTTAGGATGATCGATTGGATTGATTCAATTCTAAGTAAAATAGATTCATGAGAATAAGGAAAATATGGGAATGAGAGTGTGTATGGTGGAATAAATGGAAATTATGGTTAATGTGTAGTTGTGGTTTTCTTGAAAAAGGTGAAAAGGACTATCGGACGGGAAACGGGAATTCAACGGGAAGCAAGCAGGATTGAGCGGTGAACTGTGAGTGTAAAAATAATGTTTTGCAAATTGAGTTTTAAAAGTGAACGATTTTGATGTTAAAATGAAAAGTTTAATGTAAAATGAAAAGTTTAATGTACATGTTTACCTTGCATCAATATATATATTTATATTAAAATTCTATATAGTATAATATGCATATGTTATTTAAAACATTATGGAAGTTTAAAAATGTGTAAAGAATGCATAAATGTAAATGATAAAGTAAAGGATTTAAATGGATTTAGAAATGTATTTTGAAAAAAGGTTTCTTAGTGGATTTACCTAACCCCATATGACTCTTATAGTACGATATGGTAAAAATTTTAAGGCGTGTAAGGATTTAGAGGGTAAAGTTATAGGTTACCTAGCGAGGGAGGAAGCCAGGTGTTTAGTAATATCGCTTCTGGCGTGATAAAAAGTCTTTATGGCTGGAACCACATCTGGCATGAGTTTAACGTAGTGGTTATGATTGGAATGAGGCGTCCCTCCCAGTCGGTGCCGAGCTGTTCGGTGTGTTTATCCACAAGGGTTTCCATCGAGAAAGAAAGAAAGAAAGAAAAAGAAAAAAAGTTTAAGGCATAAATTGATTTTAATGTTGTATAAGTATGTATTACTTTGATATATCTTGAAAATGTTATCTTAATGAAAATGTACACTCTTTGGGCTCAGCCTTTAGCTCATTCTTTTCATTATGTTTCAAAAACATTTTCAAGACCGAGGCAGTCTTGTAGTTAGAGTACCCTCTGTCTGGAGTGAGTCGAGGCCATTGAGGAAGACATTATTTGTGATTTCATATTTTATACATTTGCATATTGTATATATTGAATATTTTGTCATGCTTGCAGAGCCTTATAACATATTTTGAAAATGAACTACGTGGGCTTTGATCCTCAGTGGGCCGAAGTACGTAGGCGATCGGCAATTACGGCTCAAGCCCAGAATCTTATGATAAGGTGTGCATGGAATTGAAGAAAGTTTGAATGTTTTAATGATTTGAAGTGAATAAATGTATATATGTATATATTGTGTTTGATTGGGTTGTGGACAAGGAGTCCTAAAACGGAAGTTGAGAAGTTGAAGATTGAAATATTATAAGTGTTTTTAAATGTTTTCGCAGGTTTTGTAAATTTGGAGAGTACAGCAATGAGGAAACTAGCGTTTTAAGAAAAATCGAGTGTTTGAAAAAGAAGAAAAAAATTTATCACTTAAGCTTCCGCATTATTTTCTAAAGATATGTTAAGGATTGTAAAAGGGTTCGCTCCATGGATTTTATTTAGTATTTTGAGGGAAAAGTTTCTATATCCATTGAAGTCTTAGGGAGGGTCCCCTAGGGTTCATGAGGAGTTAATAAGAATTAAAGGGATCCTTCATATGCAATTACTATATGTTACAAGTTTCTAATAAAAACTGTGGAATTGAATAATTTGATTTGTGTAGCTATTTGTACAACCAACTCAATAAATCAAAACTGCTCAACATGTATGGCTTCATAGACCCTGGACAGATCTCTGTACACTCTGGATCGGTTGGAGCACGAATAGATTTGATTGCTAAAAGATTAGAGCGTTGTTATGTGGATCAATTATTTCTAGCTCCTTATAACTCTGGGTAAGTAGTTTTTTAATGAAAATAGATATTTTTGATATTAAGTTGATTGTGTTATTATATTTGCATGAAGGATCAGCGGGTGCTTGGTGGTTATTGACCCTCATGGGGACCAAAGTATATTTTGTTATTCTATTGAGCGTTTAGCGGAAAGAATTGAAATGTGTTATTAATAAGTAAGTATTTATTTCTTTTATTTTATAGTAATTTTTGAATTATATCATTTGGTCCTCACACTGGCCATTATACTTTGTTAAATTAGTGCACTCAAAATATATACAATGCCAAAGTGGCCAGGAGTTACGAAAAAAACTTATTTGGGAGTCTATTAAGGTATATTGAGTTGCACATTCTTTTTAATAATTCATAAAATTAGATCTTATTTGTTTGAATCTTATAAAAACTTATAAATTCATTTTTCAAGTGTCCTAAGCAACCGCAGATTGTTGAATCGCGGCTGTGCATGTCATCATGGCATGAAGGGAGATCATTGAAATCATATCATTTCAACTAGATGAAAGGTAGGTATTATTGCGTGCGTGATTCATATAAGTAGTACTTTTTATAGTTTTTAGATTTTTATGTCGTGTTATTTAGTGCTCTTTTAAGGTAACTTATGTATATATGCAGTTTGAGCGAAAGCTTTATAAACAAGAAGATATCAACATTATGCGCGGAGAATGGAGTCGAAGTACTTGCAAGGCTTCATTTGAAGAAATATTATGGATGTTTGTTTATAAACGGTATTAATGGATATTTGTATGACAATATTGGATATTTCAATTCAATATTTTGGCATTTTTGGAATTAAAAGTATATGTTTGTATGACGAGTTGGATATTATAATCGTTTGAAAATGTAAATTACAAATGTTCATAGTAGACTACGTTTCAATAAAAAGTAATCTTTTGTACGAGTTGTAGATGTAGTTAAGAAGTAAAGCGTAGTTTTGTACATAATAGACGTAGTTAAAAGTAAATAAAATGTAGTTAAAGTAGTTTAACTACGTTTAAAACGTGATCTTTTGTTCCTGTGAAACGTGATTAAAGTCGAACGTGATCTTTGTACAATTATGACCCCATTTTACGATAAAACATTGATCTGTGTATTTGAGATTGCGTTTTTTGACTTCTGGCTCACGTATAAAAACGTGAATCAGCATTAAGGACTTTTAACTACCTCCCTGCACAACTGCACTCACCTAGACTACGGTTTAGAAAACGTATTCTATATATAAAAGACTACGTTTTTTAGACGTAGTCTAATTAAAAAATTGTTGTAGTGGATTTGGACTTTTGAACTGATTATTGATCAAATAGGATGCAAACCACTCAAACCGACGATCTGACAGTCGAACATAGTGGTTCTTCTTAAACAAAAGAATCATTCGGGTCAAACCTCCTTTTTCTCTGTCTCATTTTTTAATGGTATTGCCACCAAATGCATCCCAGAGAAGCCAAGAGAATCAATTTCCAAGTGGACTTGCACTCCACCCGCAAACTAAAGTGGCCATTGCCTCATTACATCACATCATAGATCATCTCAAAATAAAGTTCTACACCTTCCTACCTAATTGTGACCTATGCTATATGTTATGAATCGTGGAAGTTTTGATAGACGAGAATATCAATTTAAGAACACAAAAGATGAAGTAATCAACATAAAGGTACATGAGGGTTTTAACGTGGTTTAACCAATTATACCTACATCCATGGATGAGAGAGAATCTTTCCACGATTCTTGAAAACACATATTACAAGATTGGACTATCAAAGTATTACGATGACTAAGAAAAATCACAAAATAACAAAGCCCTAGGATGCCCACAATACCAAGAAATTACTTCACAAAACTTTCAATTTCTCAAACCCTCATATCTCTGCACACACTGAATAGCCTTTACAAACTCATCTCACTCTCATTACCTTTTCCCCTCATGACCCATCATAAATTTTGATCATGGCCTCTTGCACCTCCTCTACAACCTCCTCCACCTCTTCTACCTTGAAATGAAAGACCTCCACGATTGCTACTATGATTTGAAGGAGCATCATTTTGCTTGGACAGATTCAACTTGGTCTGAAATGCCTTCTCCACATGTGCCTCGTCATAACTTGTGTACCGATCTTCATGAGATTGTAGAAAGCCAAATAATTCATCAATTGTTAGGACATTTAAGTCCTTATAGACTTCTATGGCAAAAAAAAAAACTTCATATTTCCTAGGTAAACTTCACAATATTTTTTCAATGACCTTCTATTGTGGCGATTTTTTAATCTCACACGAAATATACAAAATATAAACATGCAAGCGTGCTAGGAAATTAAAGTGTTTTCAAACTCGAATGACTCGTAAGATCAAACTTCTAATCAAGCTATGTAGATTCCCTGGTTCCCCTAACAGTTCTCCATAATCAAAGTGAAAAACGTATGAATGAAAATCTAGCAGGAAATAATTGATGAAGAAAAGTGTTAGATTTTCTTAGGAATAAATGAAATTATACGATGTTGAATGTTGATAGATTTGAAGAATACTTGCAACCATAATATTGAAATTGTTGAAGTAAACATTCGATTTGGATTTTACCCACTTAATTTGACCTTACAAAAAAATGGGACTGACTAAAATTAATTTGGGCACTAACACATATAAACAATGTTTTAAAAATTGGATTAGCCCGATTGATCGTTATCGTCGTTTGACTGATTGTCTCTTATATCTCACTATGACGCATCCCAACATTGCATTTGTAATACAGCAGCTTAGCCAACATGTTGCTGCCCCGTGGCTCAGTCATTGGGATGTCGCTCTCTATTTGCTCCGCTATTTAAGGCATTCCTCTGCCACTGATTTATTTCTTCCTAGCCACAATACTCGTCGCCTTGTTGCCAATTGGGCTTCATGCCCAACTACTCAACAGTCACTGGTTATTGCATTCACCTCGGATCTGCTCTTATTTCTTAGAAAACAAAGAAGCAGGTCACAGTTTCTCGCTCCTACGCTGAGGCAGAATATCACAGTTTGGCATCGATTGTCTGTGAACTTCTATGGATTTCTTATATCCTGCATGATTTTGGTATCTAAGTTCCTCGGCCAATTCCTCTTTGGTGTGATAATCAGGCAGCTCTCCACATCATTGCTAATCCGGTCTTTCATGAGCGTACCAAACACTTAGACATTGACTCTCATCTTGTTCGAGACCATTTCAAACAAGGTTTTGTTAAGCCCCAGAATGTTTCCTCCCATCTCCAGCTAGCAGATTTATTTACTAAATCGTTGGCTGCTCCTCAGTTCCAATTTTTGGTTGCTAAGTTGGGGTTCATTTCTTAACCTCCATCTTGAGGGGGGTTGTACAGATGTCACTATTATGGAAGCTTTCAGTTAGGCCTATGGTTTGCTACGTGTAACTAAATTGAGAATAAGCTAGAGTCCAAAATGTTCTTTCCTCTAATATATATGTGTATGTATTTCTTGTCAAACTGTACTCTGACACATAATAATAAAAGGTGCGGTTACTTTCTTCATCTACAAGCCACCTCTATACCTAGTTCTATCAAGTTTCTGAACAAATATTAGGGAACCACAAAGGCATAACCTAACTACTCCTAATAAAATTGCATGACCAGAAAAATACGATTAACAAATTTAAAAACTACCCAATCAAACTGATTTTTGCATTACATGCATGTGGATTTCTCGAGTGACTTCTCTTTGAAATCTTGGACAAATATGTTTGAAGATAACTGTTGGAATTTTAAGAAGAGTACCAAGTTGAAAATTTCAAGAAGAGAGAGAAAAATAATTTTACACTACCCACGTAACACACTTCACCCTCTTTTTATTAAATGCAAATGCCTTTTAAATAAGCTACAAAAGTAACTCTACTACTTCGTTAAAGGCTAAAATCATGGAAATAATAACAAAAAAGCTAACAACCCACTAGATAATAATAAAATAAATATTTAAAACTCCTACCATGTAGGAACTTATGTGATTCAACTTTGAATCATTCTCCAACAATAACTATTTCATCCATTTTGTGATAATTGGTACCTTCAGCCACTAAATTATTTCATTTTCACAACGAGAATCAGGGTGGACAGACCATGAAGTGCATGCATAAGAGGACACTTCAGATTATGATATCCATTCAACACAAGTTACACAACCATTTTATTATTGTGTACTTGGATAAGATTTGAAGTTTACCAGATTTTGCTATTGCATTCAATGAATCAATACATGGTTTTGGAAGTAAAGAAAAAGTCACTGATTTTCTTAGCAGGATAAAGATAATTATAATGAAGAATGTGATTGCAAATGAAAATAAATAGTATTGCAAATCTGAAATAGATTTAATGGGTGAAGGTCCCATAAATCAACATGAACACCAATAAATAAATAAGAAGTACACTAGTCTATGGTTTGTCCAAAGTGGCATTCGAGACTTAAGTAGTTTGGATCCAGCTTAAATGTTTGAAGTGGAATATTACTTTTGAGAGTATGTAAAACACGATTTGAAGGATGACCAAGCCGTTGATGCCATAAAGTAGAAGATGCTTTGATTGAAGACAACATTCGAGATACGAAAGCAGTAATGGGTTGATTTAAAATGTCAAAGCCTTTTCATTTATTTTTATTTTTTACAAAGCTGCATGAAGAATTGGATAGGGTATATAAATGCTCATGATGTTTGGTCATATGTCTAACTTGGCCCTTAAACTTTTTTAGGTCCAATGTTGTCTCTAATGTTTGTTCCGTAATTCAAATATGCCACTACTTTAAACGGAGTGAACAAATAAACAAACAGACATCTAACATCGCTAACATGTCACCCATCAGCGGCGTGGGGTGCCAACAAATTATATCATGTATGGATGACACGTCAATGACTTGTTTGCTCATTTGTTTACTCCGTTGACGGTAAGGACACATTTGAACTACATAACAAACGTTCAAGACAACAATGGACCCAAAAAAGTTTAAAGGTCAAGTTAGACATATTGCTAGGGGCATTTATGTTCCTTACCCGGTGAAGAATCTTAAAAGATGTTATTGTTCTCAAGTGAAAATTGACTCTTGGAGATTGGACTAGTAGTGGTAGAAAGGAAAAAAATACACAAGCAGTATGGGCAATAAATTTTAGTGTTCTCTCGCTCCAAGAATTCCATGACCATTTCTTTCAGGATATACATTTACCAGGTATTTGTTCATGTGGCCAGTTTCTATCAGTATATTATCGATTTTCTTGGAAACAATTCAAAACCAATGAAAGAAAATGCAATTCCTTATATAAAATCATATTTTATAAGAACAATAACGTTAATTTGAGAGTTGCGAAATACTAAGAGTATGTTTGGTTTCTGTTTTTGAAAACTGTTCTTGAAAACGGTTTTTGAAAACACATTGAACATTATTTTGATGTTCACTAAAAACTGTTATTGTTTTTTGAATTCAGTATTTTCTTTACCCTTCATGTTTTTCAAAACAAAAAAAACAAAAAAATGGAAATCAAGTGTGTTCTCCATGTTCTTCTAATTTTTCAAAATAAAGAACATTTTTAAAAAACATTAACCAAACAGGTCCTAATATGCCCTATTTTATTAAAACAGACCATTTATGTCATGATTTAAGACATAACTCTTAAAAATTAAGTTTGAAAAGTCCTGATATAGTAGGAAAATCATTGCTTTCACAACTCTAAATTAATGTTATCCTTACCATGTTACCCTGTATATGGATTGAAATACGATTTAATATAAGAATCGTATTCTTTCTTTAATCTTGATCGTTTCAAGAAAATCAATAATATACTATGCTCTATCTTATGAAAACCGACCATTTATGTCATGATTTAAGACATAACTCTCAAAAATGTAGTTTGAAAAGTCACGACAGAGAAGTAAAAAAGTAAGCATTCCACAGCTCTCAAATTACCGTTCTTACCCTAATCATGTTACCTCCTATATGGATTAAAATATGATTTTATATAAGGAATTGCATTTTCTTCCATTGATCTTGAATTGTTTCCAAGAAAATCAATTATCTACTATATATGCTCTACCTACCTTATGGAAACCAATGTTTTATATCATGATTTAAGACAACTCTTAAAAATTAGGTTTGAAAAGTCATGATAGAGTAGGAAAAATTTTAGAATCCATTTTATATTTTTAGGTTTCTCCTAACTTAAATAAATAATTTTTTTTTCTTATTTCATATTCTATAAGGACATAAAAATATATAAAAAAAAATGCATATACATGATTAATAACCTAATATTACATTGATAGAGTGCAAAATAACTTTTTCTTTCCTTTTCCCTTTCCCTTCCCTTTTATTTTTCTTATTAATTTTTATGGAAAATAGTACAAAAATTACTGCCCTTTTTTCCTTAACATTTTCTTTAAAAAAATTTCCTTCCCATTTTTTCATGTCATCCAAACATAGAATTTTTTTTTTTTTTCACAATTTTTTTCTCTTTTCTTAACATTTTCCGAGAATCAAACATTAACATAGGCTCCCTCATGGGGTTTTTCATCATCACGGCCATATATGTGTCTCCCTTGATCAGTACCCCAGAAGCTCCAAATGCACCAAGGTGGGTTGGTTGTGTAGGGATGAAGAAGTGAGAGTCGTAGCTTAAACTGTTTTGACATTTTTGCTTGATTCTCATGTGATCTCCACTTTTGTTTTGTTTTTGTTTTTTTGTTTAAATTAATTCAAGAAAAGACCACGATAGTATAATAATATATACACGATTTTTCATCAATTGGTCCTGATTATGGTAATTTTTTATTTATATCCTAAAAAAAATTCAATAATATTGAGTTAAAGTCCTCGCTATATAAAATCCTTTCACTCTCGGAATGATATGAGACTAAGGATCAAAATATCGGTAAACACGGATATATCGGTAATTGGATTTTATGGAAATATCGGAAATATCGGTGAAATATCGGTGAATATTTTTACAAAATATCGGTTATTAAAATTTTCATTTTAATTATATATTTATCGTAAAATTATTCTTATCTTAATTATGTAGATAAAAATCAAATGGATTAGGTAATTACAAATTAAATATGTTACATTTAATATATTATTAAGATATTATTATGTTAAGAAATATTATTATTTTGAGTTTTGTTATTATTATAATATTATAGATAATGAGAAGATTCAAAATATTATATATTATAATTTTAAATTTTAAAATGATATTATTTTATTTCTTTTATTTTCAAATTAATATTTGATTTAAAATATTATGTTGAGAATGTAAAATAAAATAAAATAAAATATTATAAAGGGATTAGGAACAAATAAATAATAAGATAATATAAAAAAAGTTTGCATTATATATACAGGCGTAAATCAATGTCACTACGGAGGCGCCAATTCCAATCATTTTGTGTGGGTTCAAAAACCCTTCGAAACAATTTTTCATATTTTGAGTTTCCAAGGATATCGAAGTATCTAAAACGGCGATTTTTCCTTCCAAAATCGCCTAACTCAACCAAAACCGATTTTAAATTAAAATCAGCCGAAAAACAATTTTTGTCCTTGTACGACACTATTACATCAACTTTATTGCAATACATAAGATGCCAAACAAAGTCTTATGGGAGGGCTATGGCTTCCATCAATTTCCTAGTTGCACCCAAATCTATCTTTAGGTGTTTAGACATTGTGGGATGGGGGAGTACATGGACAATCAGCCTCGCGATTTAAACATGCTAGAAGGCAACTGAATCATAAAAAATTAATGGCTGAGAACAAATCAAATGCTAGTGTTTTTATTTTTTTAACATATACTTATTTTGAGCTACAAAATTATAGTCCTCTATTCTCAAAAGGACTCCGATCTTGGAACCTCCCATACATCCCTCCCCCTTTTTTACCATGTTGAGTATTAGGGATAATTTGCACGCATCACTTATCACGTGATCTGGGCTAGTCTAGAATGTTCCATCCATGTACATGCTGTGTAAATGAACTCATATAAATAGTGTTGTGCTCCTTTCCTTTTGTAACAGAATAATCAAAATCAGATAATGAAGATTGCTCTGTTTTTCTCTATTTCCACATGGTATCAGAGCGGGTTAGAATAATGAAGAAATTTTCTCTCACTTTCCAGTGAACCAAACAAGAAGATTACAGTCAAGCTTGATGAAGATAGGAATGGCGGCTGGACAACTTGAGTCTAGATCAAGCCGTACATCACCAAGAAATTCCAGAGAAGTAAACAAAGAAGATCAGATCCGAAAACAGGAAGAAAACAACTCTAGTTCCCTTGAAGACGAAGCTATTATGCTTCACAATTCCGATCACCCCGGAATGATGCTCGTATCGACACCGTTGAATGAAAACAACTTCCTATCCTGGAGTAGATCTGTCAAAATTGCGCTGGGAGCCAAAACCAAACTGTGCTTCATGGATGGAACCTTCATGCCTCCTGCGATCGATTCACCACAATACATGATTTGGAAGAAAGCAGACTGTATGGTGCTTTCTTGGTTATTGAATTCGATATCGAAAGATATCTCTGAGTCATTCATATATGAAGACTCATCACGAGACCTTTGGCAAAAGATAGAAGCACGATTTGGCAAAAGTAACGGACCTATGATTTACCATATCCAACGAGAAATTACAAATACAACTCAAGGTAATATGACTGTAACTCAGTACTATTCAAAGCTTAAAAAGCTGTGGGATGAAATTGTGTGTTTGGAACCCATTCCTACTTATTCATGTGGAGCTCCAAAGGCCATGGGAGACATTTTTTAGTCTCACAAGAATATACAATTCCTGATGGGGCTCAACGAAGACTGATCATTCAAGGAACCAAATCCTTCTAATGGATCCATTGCCGACAGTTAACAAGGTGTATTCTATGATCCTGAAAGTCGAAAAACAACGAGTAACAACCATGATGAATACAAAAAATTGATTGTTTCCTATGATCATAGCCAAGTCTTCTGAAGGTGGAAGCTAGGAAATGGGAGAGGCACAGACTCCAAGACAAACTGGATACACAAAGCCTCAAGTACATCTCGGAAAGGAAATTATGGGAGGAATCAAGAGTTCTCTCAAGACAAAGATCAAATGTATTGTGAGCATTGTGGAATGTTAGGTCACACCATGGCGACCTGTTTCAAAATCCATGGGTTTCTAGATTGGTATAAAAATCTCAAAAATCAAAGGATGAAAGGACCAACAAAAGTTAATATGGCTAGTACACAGCTAGAGACACCTCTTGATTGTGAAAATGTTGAAGCACAAAGTCATGAAGATGGCAGCCAACATTTACCAGCATATGAAATGGATCTATCGGCCATTATACAAAAGGAAATCATGGAGTATATGAAAGATAAGGGAAGCTTTGCTCATGCACATTTCGCACAAACCAGCTTTGCATGTATCCCCTTTACGCCCATTATGAGCTGCAACTCTAACATCTCTGATCTACCATCAGAGAAGGGAACCTGGATAATTGATACAAGAGCCTCCAACCACATATGCAATGACTTCACCCTCCTTGTTGGTGTTAACCATGTTGATCCACCTCTACCAGTGTTCCTACCTGATGGGAGTGCTCACCTAGTTCACAAGACTGGTTCAGTGATTCTCTCACAACACATATTTCTCACCAATGTTCTCTACCTTCCCAACTTCAAATTAAATTTATTGTCGGTTCATAACCTCTGCCTGTCAACTAATGTTTGCGTCAATTTTACTTCATCTTCTTGCTCTCTACAGGACCCGAAGATTGAAGAAGTCCTGGGTGTGGGAAAGGTCCGTGGTACTTTATATGTTCTTGATACTCTAGCAGCATTGCATGTGGACATGTCCCCAACCAGCCATTCTACTTCTTTCAATGTGTCGTCAAATCCAAAATTTGCAACATTGTGGCATCAATGTCTCGAACATGCCTCAGCTGGAACTTTAAAACATGTTCCCTTATTGTCAAAATTTTCATTTCCGAATCTCCATCACTGTGAAGTTTGGCCTTTGGCCAAACTGTCCTGTTTGCCCTTTTTCCCTTGTTCAATTCATACACACACACCATTTGAACTAATACATGTTGATCTTTGGGGGGGGGGCCTTATAATCATGACTGTCACAGTGGTGCCCGCTTTATGGTTACTATTGTCGATGATTTTAGTCATGCAACTTGGACTTTCCTCATTTCACGAAAATCCCAAACCTTAGGCATCCTCACAAAGTTTATCAAAATGGTTTCCATTCATTTCCATACAAATATTCAAACAATACGATCTGACAATGGGACTGAATTTTGTAATACTGCCTTCAAAACCCTCCTTGACCATCATGGCATTATACATTAAAGGAGTTGTGTCTATACTCGTCAACAAAATGAGGTTGTAGAACGGAAACACAAACACCTCTTACAACTTGCTCGAGCCTTACTTTTTTAGTCTCATTTGCCCAAATTCTTTTGGGATCATGCCATCCTTATAGCTACATACATTTTTAATCGTCTTCCTTCCTCTATTTTGAATTGGAAAACTCCATATTCCTTCCTTTATCACAAACATCCCGATTACTCCACTCTCAGATGTTTCGGATGTTTGTGCTTCGCCACCAATACTCAACCTCACAAAGACAAATTTACACCCCAGGCCTCCAAGTGTATCTTCCTTAGCTTCCAATCGGGGTTCAAAGCTTATAATCTGTATGATTTAAATTCTCATACTGTTTTTTTTCTCGAGACGTGGTCTTCCATGAAGACACCTTTCCTCTCTCCTCCTCTATTTCTACTCACTCTTCCTTTCTGTACCCACTCTTCCTATACACCCACGTTCTTGTACTCCTTCCCATATCATTTCAACCCCCCCCTATACACCCAATGTTCCTGTTCATATTCTTATCCTCACTCTTCTGCCACAAGTGTTGGGTCCCCTAGTCCACCCCCCTCTCATCCCCCTTCCCTTTGCCTCCCTTCTTCTCGTTCCATGCCTTGACCTCGCCACCCTCCCCCATGGCTTAAAGATTATGGGACCCACTGCTCTCTTAACTTGCCCTACTCATCTTCCTATTCTTTATCAACGGGTCCTGAAGCTTCTGTTTTTTTTCCATCCCGGATCATGCAAGCATCCTCCACACATGCTTCTTCACTACTTGATGCCATCACTTATAATCAGGCTTGCCAATTTCCTGAATGGAGACTTGCCATGCAAGAGAAGCTTCATGCCTTAGAGGCTAACAGAACCTGGGAGTTAGTCTCTCTGCCTCCAGGCAAGAAACCGGTTGGTTGCCACTGGATTTTTAAGACCAAGCTTTATCATGACGACATCGTGTAAAACCTAAGAAAAATACAATTTTTCTGAAAAATGTCAAAACGGTATTTTCAAATAACCGACTCTTTCTAGATCTCGACGATAAACTGATTTCATCATTGAATCGCCTCACGAAATCTAGCTACCACGCGATCACATGATTCGCATTTCGATAAGACCGAAAGTAGAATAATGATACCACTTCGATAATGTGATTTAGTGGTTCAAAGTGACACGTGTCAAGCGCAAAAATGCTCAAACAAAGAGCCTGGCGGACCCATAGGAGACATGTGCAAGAACACACGATTCAGAGAAATCCACAGAATAAGAAGATGATACGGTAATCCAATGGTTAGAAACTGATATGTTGACATGCATAAGTAGTCTCCAAACTTCACCATCTTGGACCAACCGGTGGGATGGAAGAGGTGGGTGGGGGGAGAAAGAGAAGGAGGAGAAAGTTTTAAGATGTTTCCACTTTCTCTAAGTGCTTCTACGATTGAATTTCCATGCTCCCATGAGCAAGAAGAAAAGTACTCACAAGAAAGAGTTTCCAAGTAGAGACCTAATCGTGAGTTTATCAAACTCCAAAATATAGTCTTCTCCTACTTTAAGCATTTCTACTTTAAGTATTGTGTATGGCTGGCTCATTTTGCGATGTTTGGTTGCATTTTGAACTATGGGAAGCTGCCCTATTTTGACCATACGCATTAGTTGGACTTTAGGACTAGTTTTTTGGTGGGAAACAAAGGGAATTTGGCTATGTGTCCTTCAGGTAAATTGTAGCCACATCAATGAACTTGATGTTAGGCTTTTGAATTACCAAAATCAGATCTCTATAACCCAAGTTGAAAATCATTACTTAATAGTCTATAAGTCACTAAGAAGAGTACCGGGCCGACTAGTAAAGCAATGACTGCGGCCTACCAGATCTCGAATATACCCTATCGCTTTCTGACTACAGGATATATTAAAAGTTAAATAGGAATTTTCGGAAATAAAACGAGATACCCGGAATTAATATTAGAGATAAGGGTAAAGTGGTCTTTTACCACTTGAGGACATAAATGGCATAAATCAATAAGTTATATGCCAAATGACATAAATCAATAAGTTATATGCCATTGGCCACCTGGTAAAGATGAAATAGAATCGTGAATGAATTTCAAGGGCTTAAGTGCAAAATGAGAAAAAGATATTAAAAAAGGCCAAACATGGCCTTAACAAATATGGGATAAGACCAAAATTGGTCTCATTTTGAAGAGAGAGAACCGTAGAGAGGGAGAGAAGAGAAGGAGAGAAGAAGAAGAAGAAGAAGAGGAAGAGAAGAAGAAGAGGAGAAGAAGAGAAGCCATGATCAAAAAGAGGTATGGAACTAATCTTGGTATAGATCATATGGAGTTTGTATGGCATTCTAGAAAAGTTTAGGAGTTCCAAACCTAGGGTTTGTTAGGATTTCATCCTAACCAAAGATATAATGAAATTAAGGTTGGTAAAAACTCTAAATCCATAAGAAAATTAGAGAATCCTTCCTTTGAGGTTGGATTCATGGTTAAATGACAAGCAATTGAGTTAGGGTTTAGAATAAACCCTAACAAATCCTTGGGTTTAGCTTGTGTATGGGTTAAGACCCATATTAGAATGGTTTTGGAATAAATTCATGAAAAGTTTGAAGAAAGATATGTAATTGAAAGATGAAGTGAGGAGAAAAGAGATCATAAGATGAGTTTGAAGTGGTCTTGAAGTGTTTATAAAGTATAGAGTTGATTTGGGTACCAAAGATATGGAAAAGGAGAAAACATTCACATGACTGTCATGTGTACCCTAAGATACCTGAATGTGTACTGCAGACACCCTTCCGTAACCCAATGCACTGCAATAGGTGTACCACACCCCGGCTTCGCTTTCCTAGTTTCGACCGGTTTTTGTATTTTGGCCATAACTTGCTCATTTCTTATCCGATTTGAGTGATTCAAGTGTCCAATTAAAATAGACTTCAAGGAGAACCAAACATAAGAAATAGTCATCGTCAAATTCTGGCTCTAAGTGGCCTAAAAATTCACTCAAAGTGGGGACATATGCAAGCCAAATTCTGGTTTCAGTTTTGATCATAGAGTAGTCCCAAGAGCTGGATGACCCCTGAAGCCTCTGTTCGACCTGGGTGATTCCAGCGGAATAGAAACCTTAGCACCTTAGATTTAAAAGAGTACAAAGAGATAAGGTCAAATAGAAGTTAAGACCCTGAAAATGAGACAAATCTGAGTGTAAAAATAGGTAAATGACTAGTTGGCACAAAAATGCCATAATTTGAATTTGGATGATCCGATTGATTGATTCCAAGTCCTAAGTAAAAGTAGATTCATAGAGGAATAATATATGAATGAGGTGTGATCGGCAGACATCATACCTTATAAGTATATGAAGTGCTATATGTAATAGCAATGAAACAAGGAAAATATAGAAAATGCAATATGTATAGACGTGTCCAAGAAAACATGAATATGATATGAATATAGGATTATATGATAGAACATGTCATAAGATATGATAGTCTAAAGTACATGAATGATAGGCACATATGAATATAAGATTATATGATGGAACATGATAGAAATATAGAAAGTATATGAATAGATGAAGACATGACAAGAATCGTAAATGATATGAATATATGATAGATATACCGAAAGGAATAAGATGGAACATGCTAGGAACATATTATAGAAAGGCATAAATGATAAGAACGATAGAGATAAGCAAAAGATGACAAAGCATAGGAATGAGTACATGTACATGAATGATAGAATTACATATATGATACGAAGGCAAAACTAAAGGATAGCAAAAGATATGAATATATGTATTATAGAGAAATATGAGAACCATAATATGAAGCTACAGATATGAGAACGAATACAGAGTAAAATAATGATAGTATATATATTGCATAAGCGATCATGATAACAATAGTTATTCATGCTTAAGAAATATGTACAAAAAATATGATATGAAAATATCCGGGATTGTCTCGCTAGAACCCGGGTAGGGATAGATAGGCATGCCTGCGGGAAGATACAAGACGCAAAGATATACATAGACAAATATCGAGGTCCCGCTTCAAGTTGATGACATAGATCCCGGTTGGATCAGTGGCCCCGCAAGGGTCACCACACAGACGTAAATCACTCCGCCTCGTACGCTGATAAGACTGGGGTACATATAGCATACGGTATAGGTCACTGCCTCTGCACAAAGGATCTATACCTTCGGGTATTAACAGACAGAGATCACTGTCTCGTACAGTGATAGTACCTTCGGGTACACATAGTTATTTCCCGTATCCGCTCCTAAGGTATTCGCAGACATGAAACCTAAAAGAAAATGACATGTATAGAATATACGATACTTATTACGAGAAGTATAACATCGCTTATGCGACGAAAGTATTGCATGCCATAAGAATGTGCTAAGTAAAGTACAAGACGATAGTATATGAAAAGATAGCATACTAAAAGTTATATATGCTATAGTATATGAATATCATATAAAATATATGACAATATATGTAGTACATAAAAGAGAAAGCCATATGAAAAGTATAGCATGAAAATGATAGGAATGAATAAGACATGAATACAAGATATGAAGTACAAAGTATAGCAATACCGAAAAGGAAATGAACAAGTAAAGTACAGAAGTAGATAAAATAGAAAGGTATATGAAAAGTATAGTATATAAAACAAAGCTATTAAATAAACATACGATAAGAGATGATATAATAAGAAAGATAAGCTCGAACCCTAAGGGAGATAAGGAAAGATGCATAGAAATCAAGTAATCCGAAAAGCAATAAGTTATAGAATAGCAAATGAACACATGAAAAGGATAGAAAGTATATAAAGGTACAAAAGTAGATGAAAGAATATGTATAGAACAAGAATAGTAACAAGTTACGTATCAAGCATAACACAAGAAAGTATAGATAAAGGATATGCCAAAGACATGTGAATATGTAACAGAAAAGACGACATTTAACAGAATATAAGACATAAGGAATTCAAAGTTATAGAAATATGTATAGATATATGAAATGGCTATGTATAAGCTGCGGATAGCTTATTATCGGGTGGCTGGGCCCATGTTTATGTTCCCACTAAGCGTAAAGCTTAGCACGGGTGTTTAATCCGTGTAGGTACAGAAGCAGAAGACAAGGATAGAGGACAAGACATTCCACATCGTTGAAAGCAGCCGACTCGCAGATAGGTGCTCACCGCCACGCCTTCCGCAATCTCGAAATTTTGTAATAGAAATTGTACATGGCGCAACACTCGATTATGTGTATAGATCTTATGGACACCAATTCCTGGTAGTTCTTTCGTATATGTAAATGATTTTGTTATTACGTAAATTGTTTGTATAATACGCGTACAGTACCGCCTGAAAGAACAGTCAATGAGAGTCCCGTGAAAGTATAGTATATAGTATATGTATAGTCTCGCGCTCTCGACTTCGGCTCGATCCGCCAATCGGGTCGACCGATCGGGGCGTGATACGGCCACGCTAGAGTTGGCTATTCATGTGAGACCTCCAACTTTAGACGACCATAACTTCTTCGTCCGAACTCCGTTTCGGGTGTTCTTGGACTCTATGGAAAGCTCTTTGAGTTTAGAATTTGACCATATGCCTATGAATGGCATTTTGTGCTCACATATTTTCTGAAAAAATGATTATTGTACTAATCATTTGAGTATGGAATGACATGTTGAATGAAATACACTGTTTGTGTGTCATTGCTTAATAATTGAGTGACACGTTATTGAATGTGAATGAGCACATGGTTGTCAGAGGCTACTGCGGGACATGATATGTCACAATTAGGCCTAGAGGTTAAAGTAAGTCGTTAATTGATTGGTAATGGCTTGTGATGTCAATATGGGCGTATTTAGATTTGTTGGCATGAATTGTGTGATTAATTGCAATTAGGGTGTTCATTGGTATAAATGTTGAATTGATGCATGGGTTAAAATGCATGAGTAGTCATGTACATATAACACTCATCATATATGTGACATGATACAATTTGCATTGGCATAATTGCATTGCATATGCACTAGAACATCGCATGACATGGGTGTGATGCATGGTAGAGATCAACACTATGTTTGGTGTTCGATGGTGTGTCGTGGGTACACGGTTATTAATCAACATTGTGTTTGATGTTGGGTTGGGTGAGCTCGGTTAACGGGACAACGTCCAAATGAGTTGCACATAATACGAAAATGGTAAAAGACAATATGCACTGGGTATCAGCAAGTTGAGATAGATTCCCCCCATGGTGAAAGACCCATCAATTATGGTCAGACATAGTCCCTAGGGGTGAAAGGCCGTAAAAGTGTTTGGGTTTGTGGAGCCTGTGGTACGACACCAAAAATCCACTACCCATAAAAGGCGCATAATTGTGAATGAAAATATGAATATAAAAGTAAATGAGTTAAAGAAATGATCATTGGATGTCATGGGAAAATGACGGTTGTTCACACATAGACTTAGGCATCAGGTGAGGGGAGCTCTGAGGACTCGCACATGGTACATGGTGAGTCGCTGGGCCTCATTCATGGCATCGATAACATTCCATATAGAATCGACATGTTCTTATCGAATGAAATCGTGATCGTATGTGCGTATTGCATCCGTATTTCAGCGGAGTGAATCAGAAGAGTGCATTCTACACGCATTGCTCACCCCGGCCGTGAACTTCTTTCTCGTGCATGTGGAGTATATAAGGAGATGACACTCCAACAAAACCGTGATTGTGAAGAAGGCCGACTTGTGGCCTTGGAATTACTTTTGTAAAAAGTATGTTATGTAAAAGAATTGTAATTAAATTCTTTTGCCACTACTGTTTCAATAGTCAGGTATGTAATATTAGTAAGAGAGTCGTGAACGGATGCTTATGGACTGTAATGAATTGTCTTACTTTCATATTTTAGATTTAAATGTGAATGAATGGATTCTCGGTAAAAGGGACGTGTTGAGGTGGTGCCGAGTAACTCGGTGTCCACAAGTAAATGGTATCGGTCCGGTACCAAGACTTAGGTGGATGATAACCTAAGATAGAAATTCCACAGGTTGACAGCTAGTCAACAGGACCCCCAGAAATTTGGGGTGTCACACATCGTGAACAAGCACAAGGCCCGCCTTGTCGCTAAGGGATACAATCAAGTTGAAGGGTTTGATTTTTTCAATAGTTTCTCTCGTGTGGAAAAGTCCGTAACTATGTGCTTATTTTTTGCCATTGATGTTGCTCGTTCTTGGCCGGTTCATCAACTAGACATCAACAACGCCTTCCTCCATAGCTTCTTGGATGAGGAGGTATACATGCTTCCACCCCCTAGTTATTCCGAGGCAAAATCGAATACCGTCTGTCTTCTTCGTCGTTCTCTATATAGCCTTAAGCAAGCATCCGCCACAAACATCAGCCTCCTCCGCTTCACTCATCTGATTTCAACAATCTTGTTTTGATCCCCGCCTTCACGAACTCGCTTCTTCTCCTCGTTTGCCGGGTTTATGCCGATGACGTGCTTCTTGGCCGGTCTCGAGGCCGAGCATATCTGTGCCAAACATTTTCTTCATTCTACCTTCACTATCAAAGATATGGGCTTGGCTCAATATTTTATGGGGATCAAACTTGTCCACAGTTCCTCTGGCTTACATCTCTGTTAACGCAAGTATATTATCGACTACACCGATGCTGGCCCCATGGCGCCACTACCCTCACAAGACTCCATTTCCTGTGCCTCAAGCTCACGGGAAGATTTTGTAACCCGAATAACCAAAATATGCTCCTTTCCCTCAGGAATAAAAATAACTAAATCGTAGATAATGAAGATTGCTCGTTTTTTCTATTTACATACCACTGGGCTTCTAAGAGCATCTCAAAGAATAGCCAAAAAAGCATCCGGCCATTTTTTTGGCTCCAAAAGTTACTTTTGATATTTGGCTGTACTACAAGCAAACGGGCAGCAGCGAGCATCTAAAGTTCATCTATTCTAAATCTATTCCAATTTTACCCTTTCTCTTCTTTTTTAATAATTACATCATGTAAATTCTTCATTCATTTATATCACTCCATACACTATAAAATTGATTTAAAAAAGAGCAAATAAATATTTAATTAAAATTTAAAATAAATATAAAGATTCAATTAAAATAAAATGGCCATAAATATTTAATTAATTCAATAAAATAAATATAAATATTTTGAATTAATAATTTCAATAGTTGAACTTTTTTTGGGTTACAAATATTAATTACTTTTAAAAAATTTTGTACTTCTTATAAAAAATAATGAAAAATATTTGTAGGCTAATAAAATAAATTAATTCATATCAAGTAAAACATTTTATTTTAAATTTGTATTTTAAATTATTCACAAAAAATATGATTTATGGTTTTTTTTATTTATTAATAATATTTTATTTATAATATTATTTTTTGAAAATAATTAGAAGTTAATAAAATATTTGTAGGCTAATAAAATAAATTAATTCATATCAAGTAAAAATTTTTATTTTTAATTCGTATTTTAAAATATTTACAAAAAATATGATTTAAAGTATTTTTATTTTTTCATTTAAAATACCCAAAACGAGCGTGGGGTTTTTATTTTTTCATTTCAAACCCAAAATGAGCTGGGTGGGAAGAGAGAGTTTAAGGCCTGGCGCCGTAAGGCCTGAGATCTCACCAAGTACGAGGTTGCAGGCGGCGACGCCGCGCCATGTAATGGGTTGGCTTTCTTCCCGTCGTTTTTCCCTTCTTCGAACAGTTTTTTTCGATTTCCTCGGGACTGAAATCGCTTCCCCTTTGCTTTGCTATTTTTCATGTAATTTTTGCTTAAATTCTTGAGTTCAAAAAATGGTTCATGCGGTCGTTTTTGGGAAAAAGGATTATTCTCTCAGATTTTTCATGTCGGGCTTGAATATTTGATTTGTCTAAAACTGCTGGTTCGTGGTGGATTTTCTACTCCCAAATCTACTTATAACATCGAGGGTAGAATGGGTTTTTGCTTTGTTTGGCTGATGAGCAGTGATCAGCTATATTTGGCCAATTTTTGCTGATCATCGCGAATGTACCTGAAATTTAGCTCCTATGGACTGACCTGAGCACCATATTTTCAGTTTAGCATCCAAATATGGCTTTGGCTCCCCGTTTTGGCTGACTGCTGTGGATGCTCTAAGGCATCAAACCCTAGTGTTGAAAGCTAGAAATTACTAAATAGTAAATACATCATATCATATGTTTATTAAATGCTCATGGTTAGCCTTTAACCTCTCAAAAGGTTAAAAATTGAGAGGAACGAGAAGAAATACAATTGAAGAAGATTTTAAAAACTGTTATCAGATATTTTGTATAACAAGAGTTTATTATGGAATCCGAAAAGTTTTTAACCCATTTTTAATATTTTCAAATACATTTTAGAAATAATATTTTAACCATTTCCCGTATTTATATAATTAGTTTTCAAAATACCCCTAAAAACAAGTTGAAATAATTAGAAAATGTTCCTTGAAAACATTCTATTTTTTTATTTTTAAAAATAGAAAATAACAAACAGTTTCTTGATTGTCAAACATAGATTTCTCCTTACTTTCCTTAATTTGGATAAATATAAAAAATGGAAAAAAAAAATGTAAATAGCTCATCAGTGGGGACATTTTTCTACATTGTAACAAAAATGTTTAGCAATAAAAAAAATATAAAAATAAATAAGGCATCATGTCCTCTCAACTTTTTCTTATAACCACTCATTTGCCTTAAGCGGTTGATTTTTAGTCATTTTCAGCTTGAAATCACCACTTACACCTTTTTTCATTAATCTATTTCTCAATAAAGTGGTTATTCCACATTGAACTTAGTTTTATTTTATTTTTCATGATATCATCGTCGGGTTACGGCATTTGGTTTTGTGTCGTTGTCTTATTGCGACGTTTTATTTTTCATTGTCTTAGTGCGGTGTTTTGTTTGTGTGCAAGCGATTCATATGGGCAAACCATATTCGATAGAAAAAACAAATCAGATTATGATCGTCATATTACAGAGGGGGAGTCATAGGTATTCTAGTCACTATTGTAATGACCTGCACCAAATAATACAAGTTTGTAACACGTTTGACCAAGTTTGACTAAGTTTGACCAGATTTGACTAGGTTTGACCAACACTTAGCATGTGGACCAAAGTTGACTTTTTCAAGGATGAATAATTTTGGGTTTACTTAAGACAATCACCGGCCCCGTGATACGAGAGTTCAGGACGGGTCGAACGTCAAATTCCGACTTATGGATAAAAAGTTATGACCCCGGTAAGTTCAAACAACAAAGATTTTTATCGTTGTCAAAAGCCGTCTCGCTTTAATTCGAAAGCCAATTCTAGGCCCTATATAAACATAGTTTTGCGTGACAAATGAAACCCTAGCCCCAAAACATCCATCTTGAGCTCCAAACCTCTAGAGAAATTCTCCAAACATGTGGACCCAAACCTGGTCATTTTTGAACCACTCGTGTCACCCGCTTTTTCGAGACGCCAAAACCAAATAATCGACTCTTATCTGATTTTTTTCTTTTTTAAAGCCAACCTGCACCCGTGGGCTATGGCCTACATCTTATAATCGGGACCAAAAGAACTACCACCGCAGTGGTGTGTCCATCAAAATCTATACACATATACTAAGTCCCATTTACAAATACATAAAACTTTACTTTACATTACAAATCAGAGCACTGCGAACCTACATGTAAAGGAACCCTTATGTGTGTCAGTACGCCTGTGGCGTGATGTTTGCCGACGCCTTCCGTACCTACACGGATTAGGGAACCCGCGGCTGCTTTACGCCTTAGTGGGAAACATTTCTTATACGTAAACACATGCATATACACAATTATAATAAGTGTATAACCATAAATGCATAATTTAAATTTCATGAATTCATATTATGGACTTATATAAGCACTGCTTGTCACAGCTTATGTTCATACTGACTCCCGTAGGAGTTACGTAACTTATGCTTATGCTACTAAGTTTAACTTATTCTGAGGCAGTTCAGAGGTACTACGTGAGATTACTTTAACTTATAATCGGTATTTCGGAGCACATACTCTGTCTTACTTTAACTTATAACGGGTCCACGGAACTTGTTCGGCCCTACCTGAATCCTATATATGTATTCTCGATACAAAGTACCCGTGAGGTACTGGCGTAACATTTTATCGGTACAAAAGTACCCGTGAGGTACTACGTAACGTATTCCTTATACGAAGGTACTGTAGGTACCATCGGACTTATACTTATCTTACTTGATACGAGAGTACTCGTAGTACTACAAACTCATCAGAGGCAAACATACTTAATCCAATACAGAGTACCATTAGGTATCACGTAACTTGTGCTCTATTTATCGATAAAGAGTACCCGTAGGTACTACAGAACTTAATCAAATATACAAGAGTACCCGTGAGGCTAATGGAGCTTAATCAGATAATAGTGATTAACTCATCAGATACAGGAGGTCCGTGAGGTACTACCGAACTAGATTGTGAGATGTGACATATTCGGGATACGTATTTACCAGATACGTGACTTATCGATATAGGAGTTATCGATACAAGGATTATCATATATAGGAGTTATCGATACAGAGTACCGTAGGTATCACTTTAATCCAATCAAATACAGAGTACCCGCAGTACTCACGAACTTATCGTATCATCGTATACGTGGAGTACTCCCTAGGTACTACAGTAACCTGATGAAATACGAGAGTACCCATGTACGCGTAACTTAATCGATCACAGAGTACCCGTGAGGTACTGCACTTGATGAAATACGAGAGTACCCATAGGTACCATGTAACTTAATCGAATACAGGAGTACCCGCAGGTACTGGCGTAACTTAAGCAGAGACAGACTTAATCGGGAGACTCGAACTTATTCAGATATTACGAGTACCGTAGGTACTACAGAACTTATTCAGATACAAGACAGAACTTACTCATATACATGAGTACCTGTAGGTACTACTTTGAACTTATCGTGATCAGACTTATTCAGATACATAAGTACCTGTGAGGTACTATAGACTTATTCAAATACAGGAGCACCCTTAGGTACTACGCGAACTTACCGCATCGTGGACTTAATCAGAGACATGAGTTAATCAGAGACAGGAGTACCCATAGGTACTACATAACTAAATCGTGAGATGTAATGGTAACTTAATTAAATACGTGAGTACCCGTAGGCAATGGCGTAACATTTTCAGATACGTGGAGTACCCGTGAGGTACTGGCTGTGTCTTAATCGAGGCGTGAGTACCCGAAGGTACTACATAACTTATTCGTATGCGTGGAGTGTTCAAGGTACTACATAACTTATTCAGACGCAGGAGTACCCGGGCTGCTCACATAACTTATTCAGAGACGTGAGTACCACCAGGAGTAAGCACTGGCGTAACTTATCTCGCAGACAGGACTTGTCAGATACAGGAGTACCCGTAGGTACTACAGAATCCATCGATACGTGAGTACCCGTGAGGGTACTGGCAGACGATCTAGCACGCTCCGCATCTTTACTCTTATTCTTTATTTAAAGGTCTTACTCATGTCCGGGTCTCGACTAACTAGATCAATTATAAGAAATGAGTGTGATCAAAGACAATAAAACTGGCTGCACGACATAAAGATCGGGTGCCATAGCACCACCGTGAGTGTTCATATCATCAGAGTGCCGTAGCACTAATAGGACAGGAGTGCCGTAGCACTAATCAGGAGTACCGAAGTACTAATCAGGAGTGCTGGAGCACTAATCAGGACGTCCACTCATTCATTCTTTGGTCCTAGGTAGTCATATGATCATATATCTTTCATATATTCTTGTTCATCTATGAATCATCTTTACTCAGAAATTGGAATCATTCCAATCGGATCGTCCAAACTCAAGTTATGGCATTTTCATGCCAACTAGTCGGTTTACCTATTTTACACTCGGGACTGTTTGTATTACTCATTTTTCTCCGGGGGTCTTAACTTCATATTTTGACACTATGTCCTTTATACTTTAAATCTAAGGTGCTAAGGGTTCTATTCCAACTTGAATTACTCCAATTGAGCACTGAACTGAGTTACGGGTCCAAACATCCCGGACTTCTATAAATTCAAAGCTGTCCAGAATTCTGCCTTGCACATGGTCCCACTCTTTCGAGTGAATTTTGGGCTATCTAGGAGTCAGAATTTGGAGATACTTTATTAAATATGGTTTGTTCTCCTTAAAGTCTATTTTAAGTGGCCACTTGAATCACTCAAATCGGATAAGAAATGAGGAAGCAGGGCCAAACTACAAAACCTACGTAATCGCGAAATCAGAACAGCTGTACCTAGCATTAAATCTTGGCCAAAAATTAATGTAACCGAAGTCGTATTCTGCAGACAAGTTCAACTTGTACCGGTACAAGTCTCCTAAAAGTGCCTTAATGTGTGTTTTCTCACATTTTTTCCATACTTTTGATCCTCAATCACTTACACTTCAAACACACATCAAAACACCTAAATTCACCTTGAATCTCTTTCTATTCAATTCCTCTTTTCATTTCAAGTCAGACTCACAACTTGGCCAAAATGACCGTAATCAAGTCAGACCGTACTATTGTACCGGGTACAAAGTTCAACTTGTACCGGCACAGTTCAACTTGTACCCCAGACAAGTCTCCGAAAGTGCCTGCATCGTGTGTTTTCTCACATTTTTCCATACTTTTGATCCCCAATCACTTCTACACTTCAAACACACATCAAAACAATTTAAATTCACTGGGAATCTCTTCTATTCAATTCCTCTTTCACTCTCTATATATTTCTTCAAAAATCCATCATGAATTTCTTCCAAAAACTCCTTCAATATGGGTTATAACCCATACACAAACAAAACATTTAGGATTAGTTAGGGCTTATTCTAACCCTAACTCAATTACTTCCATTAACCATGGATTCATCCTCAAAGAGAGGATTTCATGAGCTCAGGCCATATGGGCTTTACCCACCTTACTTGCTATCATTTTTGGGTTAAGATGAAACCCTAGCAAAACCCCATGTTTGGGGACAACTACTAACCAACCAAGCATGGAAATTCATACATAATCACATAGAATTCATAATCAAGGTGAGTTTCCATACCTTTTTGGCTTGGCTCTCCTTCTTCCTTCTCTTCCTCTTCCTCTTCTTCTCTCCTTCTCTTCGGTTCCTCTCTCATTTTGAGACCAAATTGGTCTTTAAATCCCATGGATTTGATAAGGCCATGTTTCAGCTCTCAACAAACCCATTTTTAAGTTAATTCTCCTTTTATTTGCAAAAAGTGTCCCTCCATGGTTTGACCATTTGTATTTCAAGTTTCATTTATTTCATCTGCCCAAATCTTTTCACATTAGGACTTTTAAGCCCTTGCACTAATTACAAACTGGTCCTTAAGTTTTTGTAACTTTCCGGTCTCTGCTTCCATGTTTCGCATTTAGCTCACGAAACATTCAAATTAGGGCTACAAAATAATTCTATACATGTCGAAAAACGACCAGGTATATTTCCTCGGGTGTTACAACTTATGAAATAGTCGGCTTTGGTCGGAGGCGTCACCCGCCACCCACCTCAGACACGTGTCGTACCTGTGTGGAGGCGCTTACCTTCGACGGCCACGCCGCCAATTTCACCGGCCAACTACCTGACGCGCTTCCTGACGGCCTACGAAGAGGACATGCATGGCGCCACCGTGGGTCATCTGACGCTTGATTTTTCTGGGCCATTTCGACTACTTTCCTACTAACTTATACCTCCCTCCCACCATTTTGGACCTTCAACTCATTCCCGGGTCCTTTTGCGCATTCCCCACCGTTTGAGGAGTTACGACGAAAACAAAGTCACCGACTGGGCCATGGAGTTTCCTTCCACCACGCTGTAGTGTCGGACCAAGGTAATGGTACCGATGAGTTCCCGGTCTCGCTTCCATCGATATATGGTTTGTGAATTTTGACACGCTTGGTCGTTTTCCATTTTTCGTCATTTCGTAATTACCGAGAAGTTTGGACTAAAATCGAGGCAAATTGGTCAAGTTAGACAAAATCGGAGTCAGATTAAGTGGAATCGATGTTTTTATGAATTTATCGACTCTGCCTAATTTCGAAATTAGCTCAGGCTAAAAGCCCCAATTTCAGTATTCGCCCATAGAGCACACTCAGAGGACCGCCCGCTGTGGTCAAATTTAACTGGGTTCATAGTTCTAAAATTCCCACCGGGAGGCCTTAGGCATCCCAATGTCGTTGGTTCAAAATATCGAGCCTATGTTATTTTATTTATACGTACACTCACGTCGAACCGACGATTCGCGGGGAGTGACAAGACTAAGCGCCCGTAGTCCGTATGGTTTATACGCTTTTTAAATGATTTGGGGTATTGTTGATATATCTATCGGGTGATTAAATATTTTATATATATACTGCTTTCGATCAAATGGTCAGTCGTGATACAAATGTGATTATCTGTTCATATAAAACAAGTTATCATTTTACGTGAATTTTATTTTTAACATTTTAACCGCTTGGAAGTCAGATCGAGTTCGTGGAATGAGTCCGTGGTATTTGAATATTGGTACGTGGATCGAGGTCAGAACTACCCTTAGAAAAAACTACTGCTTTAAAAAAAAATGGATCTCTAGATTTTCAGGAATGACTCGATACCTGGCATTGTCGGGAAAGCACATGTGAGCAAGGGAACGATTTTATTAGTCGCCACGTGATTTACCTGTGTTCACCCTGGTGGTTTATTGGGATGCGACGCGGATTGGTCGTTTACCCTGAGGTTTATTAGGTGCTACATGATGGCCAGTTTACCCGAGGTTTATTACAAGACGTGGATCGGCCGTGTTTAACTTCTGAAGTTTATTAATGCCACATGACGACCGAAGTCTACCTGAGATACGTGATGGCCGGCCCACCGAGTGTTTCATTAGTTACCACGTGACGGGTCGCCTCTACCCTGAGGTTTATTAGCTGCCACGTGATGGCCGTAACCACAGTATTAGTTGTCACTTGTCGTGAGGCTCCGGCCATCGACGCTTACGATGGGTACATGGTATGGCGTACTGCTGATTTCGAATCGTATAACTATTTTAATACTTATGGTTATGGTGCATTTCTACGGTTACTTTATTACATTTCGCCAAGGAAGACCGGTAAATTCCACTTCATTATGGAGTAAAATCGTAATTTTGATTACAAAATTGAAATTTTTGCTAAAAATCCATAATTAATTCTAGATCTCTGATGACTAAACGGATTGTGCACCGGCTGAATCGTCTCGCAAATTCAACCTAACACGCAGGATTTCAGAATTTTTCGAGATAGCTCGAGCTTCCAGACGCTTTCTTCAAGGCATCGCGCTTTCAAAGCCAGAAAACGATATAATGATGCGATTTAAAGTCAATATAGCATGTACTCATGTACCATAAGTGGTATGAGTAGAGAAATGATGAAATGGATGGTCGTAGATAGTGCCGAATATCAAATCGGGTAAAAGAGTGGACATAATGGTCATTATGGATTTGATTTCCAAAACACTATACGACAAAATCGTTAATAGCTTCTCTCTCCCAAATGTTAAATGAGCCAAAGAAAACGTGAAACGGGACGGATGCGCGAGCTCCATTTTTGAGAGCTTTTAGAGAGAGAGGCTACTTCTTCTCTGTAAAATTCCGAGAGATCCGACCGTTTACTGCCTTCTGAAGCGAGAAGGAAAAAGTTCTACTCGGGCCAGTTACGCGCGTGATCCGGATCTGGGAGTTTCTTCAACCTCGAGGTGATTTTTTCCCTACTGGAAGTGCATTCCCATTTAAATGTTTTACTAATGCTTTCATTGAATGGTGCCAGGTTGTTGACGGCCCCAAAACACGTGGACCGAATTATTTGGAAATTTTTTTGGAAACTTAAAATCATTTCGGCATGTCCGGTACGGACTGCTTCTGCGTAGGTCAGGTTGATTCGTATCAATGGTCGTTGGTATGCATCGGGCCGGAATGGCCAGATTTCGCGTTCACAAGGTGAACCGCTGATTGCGGATTTTTCAGAATAGTAACCGGTGGGCTCTTACTATTCCCCAAACAAAGGTTCTAAAATTATATTTCAGGAAAATATGTGTTTCGTTGGCAATTCAATAGAATTGCTTCAGGTTTGAACATTGTTCAAGTGAGCTAATTTTGGTGTTCGAAATGATAATTACATAACATGATTGCGGTGATTTTAATTATGCGAGTATATTCGTGTTTATATTTCGCATGTGATTAAATTCAGATTGAATCGCATACACGCATTCCATATGCACCGAACATCCTAGGATTATAGAGATAGTGCATGAGATGAGTCTAGAGAAAAAACGTCGAGGGTAGTCTAAAATGTTAATTATCTGAGGGTAGTCCATTAAACCAAAAATATCAATCGTCTGAGCTTTACCAATTGATATTCATCTAGGGTAACACAAACAAGTAATATATCAACTACCTGAGCTACTTCAATTGATATATATATACATCTGAGGGTTGTCCACTATTAAAACCAATATTCCCCTAAGGCCAAGGCTTAGGCGAGTGTGAGAGAGCCTGAGGACTCCTGGATCTTAGTCGGGGTCATGTAGACATTCAAGCAGGACTGCATTGCTTGAATGTGTTTACTTTGGAACATCAGACCGCACTTAGTGGTGAGTAGCCCACTTAGGCGACATTCTCCTATCGAAGCTTTAGCTCAATTCACTCGCCGTGGTTCCCTATATTTGGCATGCATGTGAGCGTAAGTGAGGGGATGGCTCGCCCTAGAGACTGAGATTTGAAGAAAAGCCGGATTGTGGCTTTGGTTGATGATGTATACATGTATTAGAACTCTTTAAGTTTAATATATGTATTGTATAAGAGTAAAACATATTAACTCTTGTAACTATTGAATATATAGTTGGATACATGATTGGTATGTATGTTGAGGATTGTTATGGGCCCAAGTGGCCGTATTGAATATATTTTGGATTATATTGCACTGTTGGGACAGGATATGCAGGTATTGTATTTGGGTAGAGCTCCCCGTACAAAGGAGACTATGCTCGATTAAGTGGCGCTGCAACCCACATCCACTTATTCGCTGCCGACGCAGTCAACGGACTTCAAGCTAGCGTCACAAATTTGGTATCGTAGCTAGGTATAAGAATACCTAGGGAGCTCGGGTTAGGTGTCCATCACCACTAGGTGGTTTGATGTGAAGTATAGGTATATGGAAACCTATAGATTGAGGATTTTGGCTTAGGCCATGGTTGAGTAAGAACGTCACCACTTGTGTGGTTCACAATCCATTTAGGTAATGTAGATTACCTAGAAAATCACTGACAAAACTAGGACACTACATGCATGTGTTTTAGGTGATTGTTTGATAATTGATGTGTGAATATGTGGAATGTTGATGAATGGTGTGTATACCTATGTTGTATGTGTTAGAAATGTTTGTGTGCTTAAGGTTAGCACATAGGTGTTGAATATATTTGGGAGTTTTTACAAGCAGGTAAAACCGGAACAAAGTGAATAAATTAAAATAAACTAGAAAAAAAAATATTTATTGGGTTTAGAGGTGAAGAAATTTAATTTTTAAGGCTCTTACAAGAAACTCAATAGGATTGGAATAAATGAATTTTACAAAATTTATTTGGGTTGTTGGAAATGAGAAGAAATTTTAAAGCAAAGAAAAGAATTTTTTTGAATTTATTTTGGTTATAAGGGAGGAGAAAATACCTTCTCGCATTTTTTACAAGTAGTAAATTGAAGAAAATAAATTTATAAATTTATTAGAGGAGAAATTTTTTCAGTGAAAAACTGGAAAAATAAAATAAATTTTATAAATTTATTTGGTTATGAGGTGAGAAAATAATTTTCTAAGGTTTTATATGGTGTAAAATTGAAGAAAATGGAGAAAAATAAATTTTTATGAATTTATTTGAGTGTCCAAGAAATTTTTTTTTTTTTTTTTTAGTGATTTTTAGAGATTTTTCCAATTTCTGAAAATAAATGAAAAAAAAAATTAAATAATGAAAAACGAAAAAAAAATTTGATGCAGAAATTTGGAAATTGCTACTGCCCATTTTGTATCAGAAGGAAGGGAAATCGTATTGCAATACGGTTGTTGGTCTTGGATTGTATTGCAGGATGTGGCATAAATTGTATTGCAAGACAAGGTCAGACAGTAAGAGGAAGCAGGAGGCAGGTCGCAATACACTGCACTGTATTAACTTAGGGTTAGGAGGCCGGATCAGATAAGTATATAAAGGCCTAGCCAAGCTACGATACGTGCCAACGTAGCAGCGACATCAAGGCAAGCGTCGAGTCAAGGCCATGCAATACGTGCACGGCGCGGCGCGAAAGGCCGCGCAGTGCTAAGGGCGCAGCGCGCCGGGCGAGGCGCGGCGCAGGGGAGAGCGTAGCGCAAATAGACGCCAGGCTGGCGGGCAATGCAAAGAGACGGCAGGAGCGCAGGCGCGCAGAAGGCACGGCAGGGGAGCGCGGGCATCTACACGGCAGCGCAGTGGCGTACGGGTCGGGTCGGGCCAGCTGCTGGTGCACCGCACCCGCCCGGCCCGACTTAGTTTTTGACCCTGTCGACTCCGATATTTTTCCCCGAGTCACTAAATGAACATCGTTTCATTGTAAAATAAATTTCTTCTTGAAAAAAAAATTTATTAAATCAAATCAAATCAAATAAAGTTTGATAAAATTTAAAAATAAAAATTTTCAAAATAAAATTTTGTTGAAACACATTTTAAATGCAAATCATCATAGATACATCGAGTTATGTGTATGGTTAGTGTCTCGGGGTTGTGCTTATGCCTTAGAGATACTATATTGGAATTAACTACCATTTGAAATCGTGATTGCACGGTAGTTGCGTAGGAAATTATATGCATGGTGAAATGCGTATAGGAAAAGGGAATGCTAAGGTTAGGAACTATGACCTTAGGATTTGATAATGAAATGAACAAGGAGAACTTAGAACCTTATTGAAATAAATAAATTGAGTGGTTGAAATGAAGGCCACTTAAAACGAATCTGGCCGCTTCACTGGTCAAGCTGCCTACAAGAATCAAGATCTGCATTACTAGTTAGACTGAGATGAAAGTTAATGATTCTTGTTGCCATGTTAATTGTGTAAATGGCTAATAGAGGACGAGGACACAGAGATTCACTCCGGCACCGGGTCGCACCATCGACAATCACTCAGCGCCACATTTGGTCAACTGGCCTTTGAGAGGTCGGGTGTTGCGTGAGGTCGCTATCGCACGTGCTAGCATAGCAGTAGTCGTGGAGATCCTAGTAACCCCTGTGTGAGGTTTAGGGACGAATCATCCTTCTCGACTATCTGTGAGAGGAGATCCTGCAGACGTAATCATTGTCTAAGGCGCATCGGTATGTTGAGGTTACAAATTACTTTTGACACTACCAGGATTAGGCTAGCTACGTTCTAGCTAGAGAATGAGGCCTAAATATGGTGGAAATGGGCAAGGACTTCTGTGAGACCTGAGGAGCCGCTAGAATGCGGAGTCTTCCCTGGATTAGGCGAGAATGGGATGATATGTCGAGGGTCGCGAGTTAGAGATCTCGTGACTCTACTCACGCGGAACCCGAGGATTACGGACATGCCGAAGTTCGATGCCATCCTTGGATGGATCGTCGGATGCCTTACAAGATCGCATCGATTGTAAGCGTAGGAGGGTTACCCGCCATACGCAGATCTGCACTGCATGGCATTTCCCCCAGGACAAGCATGATATTTCCCTGTGACAAGTATACGAGTCCAAGTAGCCAGGATACACAGGTTGGCTAGCTTAGGCCTACCCTAAAGGATCTATAGAGACCGCACTTAGATCTACCTCGAGTAAGGTGCGAGTTTCCAGATGTTTTTCCGCATGAGCCACCCGGACTACCTCCACGTGTAGGTAGTAGACTTCGTATCGAGTTACACCCCGGTATTCACCCATCCCTATGACTGATGATGGCGCCATTGAGTCAAGAACTCCTCGTAAGAACTCGAGTCCCGATTAAGAGATATTGAATGAGGGTTTATTAGGCCAGAGCACTTCACCATGGGGCGTTTCGGTTCTAATTGCGAAGAGGCAAGACCCTTGAATGTGCATTAGCTATGAACGGTTGACGGGGTTCGATCGAAAGTCGGTACCCATTCTGGGGATTGATGATTTATTTTATCGGCCCGGAAGGCGAGTCTACCCCCCAGATAGACCATGCTGGTTACCATCGGTGAAGGGGTTAGGGATACGGATAATACTAGGCAGTTTAAGACGTTATGAACTTGATTGGTGGGCGCAGCTTACAGGATTGTAGAATGCACTTGCAGCGGTCATGGATCTCATGCATAGGATATTCGACCACTATTTAGATCGATTTGTGTGAGTCTTTGTGGATGGCGTCTTGATATACTCCCCATCGAGTGGGAGCATGGGTATCAGAGACTCTTACAGTGATAGAGACCATCGGTTATTACTCTAAGTTGATCAAAGTGCGAGTTTTGGCTTGAGGTGAGATTTTAAGACCGTGGTGTCAGCACCATAAGTCGGTCGACCTAGAAGGTCAGGCGGTGATGAGTTGGGAGAGGCAGAGATGTCAATCCTTGAGATCACGTAGTTTCTTGAGTTAATTTTGGATGTGCAGAGTGAGAATGGTACGAAGTTGTCCATTCGGGGTAGGATTATAAGTTTCACCTCAGGTTTATGGACTCCATGGTTGGGACGTACGACCATAGAGAGAAATGAGGATACTTGGAACACTCGGGATACGGGTGTTGGTAGAAAGAGGGAGGATAAACTTTCTCCTAGTTCAAGGAAGAGAGCGAGAGGAACCCACGTTTCACACTAGTTCCAGGTTCAGGCCCCGAGGATTGAGCATGAGTGGCCAGGATTGCGAGAAGCAGGGATCCAGACTTTGGGACAATCACGATCCAAGTTAAGCCGTAGAGACGGGGAGAGTATCTGATTCATTCCTCCGCACCCCAGTCAAGTTCGGAGGAACCGGAGTTAGGTTTTGGGGTGCTATACAAGCACTCCCGACCTTCTGGGATAGAGCGAGAGGGACGGAGTGTGGGTCGAAGTCGGGGACGGATCGAGTTGCGCCGTGAGCGTGGTGGACCTTAGGGTGGTAGACATTGGTTGTTGATTGTCGGAGGCTTGACATGGATGAGATGACAACCATCGGGTTGTCGATGGTGAGACCTTAATAGGGTTGTCATACTTTCGACACGGCATTAGTTTGGGCTTAGAGGTTAAGGCCTTTAGAGAAGCCAAGTATAGATGTTCTTCCCTAGGGTGTAGGGTGAGAGTTTGATAGGTCGGGATTATGAGTGAGAGATCTCTGAGATTCTGCTCATGGTGGACCCGGGAGTGGGTGTCATAGTATGGCATTATTGCGTTCGAGTGCACAATAACCTCACGTAGAGTCGGGTGTGCATGCACGGTACGGTCATTCACCACTCTTAGTGAGTGTGGGTTGAGTTTGTCTTTAGGACTACGTCCAATGAAGACTCATAGTTCGATCCAGGAAATGAAGAGTAATTAGAGTGTGTTGGGCAAAGCGAGAGTAGTCTATCCCTAAGGTGAGGAATCTAGGAGTTAGGGTGTAAGGGCAGGAAGATATCCCAATTTCGTGTGGGCTCAACGGGCTCGGGAGTGTAGTAGAAAGTATGTTGCCCCGAAATGAAAACAACGGACATGGTTATCACGCGAGACTTAGGTTTAGTGATAGGAGTCGGGGTATTTCGAGGTTTTGGATGCCCTTTGGAAATTGCATTGGGTGTTGTTGAGCGACAGTAGCAGTGGATCATTCTTGACATGGACCGAGTTAATGATCCATTGGATTGTGTCGGTGGTGTAAACCTTGGAGAGTTTAGCGTTTACACACCAAGCAAGGGTTGTGTAGGGTTACGTGTGTATGGATTTCATACGGGTGTTAGAGGGCATGTTGCGAACATGTGTCCTGGATCATAAGGGTAGAGGATTGATTGCCCTTAACAGGAAATTAAACTCTGACAATGAATTGTATCGGGCGAGTGTACGAATGGCACCATGAGGTGTGTGGGGAGGCCATGTAGGTCGTGGATTAGGATGGGCCAGGAGTGGAGATCCATCGTGGTCTGATCGATTAGAGACACCTTTGAGAAGGTGAGTTTGATACGATAGCGTCTTCTCACGGCTCAGAGCCAGCAGAAGAATTATGCAGATGTACGATGTCGACCCTTAGAGTTCGAGGTTGGTGATCACGTCTCCTTGAAGGTGAATCTAGGAAGGTGGTCGAGGTTCTATGACGAGTATCGCCCAGGGGTTTGTGGGCCTTCGAGATACTCGAGAGGGATAGGCAACGTGCGTGCCGGGATTGGCGTTGCAGCCCGGCATGTCGGTGTCACGGGTATTTCACGTCTGCGCTCGTTAATATGCCAGATCGACTCATGTGGTGGATTGAGATGATTGAGATTGACACGGATTGGACCTTCAAGGGGGACCGGTGTGCATTGTTGATCGCCGTGGTCGGATCTTGCGGCCTTGAATTTGTGAGGCTAGTGAGAGGGTGCTATGGAGCGTAGGTGGAGGTCAGCGTGGGGCGAGGACCGCGATGCGGGCTATCTATCCCTTCTTGTTTAGGGACTGAGGGTGCAGCGGTTTAGTCGTTTAGATAAATAATGGGTTGTGTACATGATAGAGTGCGCGTTGCATATGTGTGCGTGATTATGATAATCCTAAATTTCGGGATGAAATTCCTTTTAAAGAGGGAGAATGTAAGGCCAGAAATTCGATTTGGAATAAGAGATGAAATCAATAATTACCCAAATTGAAATTGAAATTCGGTTAAATCCGTAATTAATTCTCTAGACCTCTGATGATGAAACGGATTGTACCGTTAGAATGAGTCTGTGAGAAATCTAGCTAACACGTATTCCGTGGTACTGAGAGACCAGGTTAGTCGGCACGTTTTTCGAGCATCGCGTTTCGGGTCAGCATGGAAATGATATATACTATCTTCTGAAAGTCGCATATAGCATGTCTCATGTACCATAAGTGGTATGAGTAGAGGAAATGATGAAAATGGACTGACCGAGATAGTGCGAATATCAAATACGGTAAAAGAGGGACGTAATGGTCGGTATGGGATTTGATTTTTAAGTCACTAGATGACAAAATTGTTAATAGTTCTCTTCCCCAAATGTTAAATGAGCCAAAGAAAATGTGAAATGGGGATGGATGCAGTGAGCTCCATTTTTGAGAGCTTTTTAGAGAGAGAGGCTACTTCTCCCTAGAAAATCGGGAGATCCGACCGTCGGCGGTCTTCGGGGCGAGAAAGAAAAAAGTTCTCACGGCCAGGACGGGGCTGCGTGGACTCGGGATCGGGATTTCTTCAAACTCCTTGAGGTGGGATTTCTTCAAACTCCTTGGGTAGGATTTTCTCTAGCAGGTTTACTCCCATTTAAATGTTTACTAATGTTTCGGTTGAATGGCAGGGGCGTGAGGCGGTTTGATGGAGTCCCAGAAACATGGGACGAATTATTGGAAATTTTTTGAAACTTTAGAGACCGTTTACGTACGGTCGTGGGTATGAATTTGTTTGGGTGTAGGTTGTGTGTTGATTTGTGTATTGAATGGTTTAGCGGTATGCGTTAGGTAGGAATGGCGGGTGGTTAACGGGTTCACAAGGTGAGCCGTTGATTTGTGATTTTTCGGGAATGTGTAGGGTTTCACTATTCCCGAAGCGATGTTCTAAAATTATATTTTGTGAAAATATGTGTTTGGTTAAGTAATTCGAATAAGATTCTTGTGTTTGAAACGTGTAGTGGGCTAATTTTGGTGTTTGAAATGATAATTACATAGCATTGATTGTGTGATTTTAATTATGCGAGTATATTCAGGTTTATATATTTGCATGTGATTAGACTGTATTGGAATTGGCATACATGCATTCCATATGCACTGGAACATCCTAGGATTATAGGAGATAGTGCATGAGATGAGTCTAGAGAAAACGGTTCGGAGGGTAGTCTAAAAATGTTAATTATCGGAGGGTAGTCCACAAACCAAAAATATCAATCGTCGGAGCGGCCCAATTGATATTCATCGGAGGGTAGTCCACAAACAAGTAATATATCAATCGTCGGGCGTGATTGATATATATACATCGGAGGTTGTCCACTTATTAAACCTTAATATTCTCATCTGGCGAGGCTTAGGCGAGTGTGGGGGTCGATGAGGGTTTCGGGATCTGAGTTAGTCATGTAGACATTCAAGTAGGATCATGCATTTGCTTGAATGTGTGTTTACTTTGGAACATTGCCTTTGCATAGGTGGTGAGTAGCCAGCCAGGGCGATTATCCTCTTGAGCTTTAAGCTCACCCGTCGTGGGACCTTTATTTTCTGGTCCTGAGGGCGTGCGGGGGACGGCTCGTCCTAGAGGCCCGAGATTTGAAGAAAAGCTGGGATTGTGGCTTTGGTTGATGATGTACATGTATTAGAACTCTTTAAGTTTAATATATGTATTGTATAAGAAATGAAACATATCACTCTTGTAACTATTGAATATATAGTTGGATACATGATTGGTATGTATGTTGAGGATTGTTATGGGCCCAAGTGGCCGTATTGAATATATTTTGGATTATATTGCACTGTTGGGACAGGATATGCAGGTATTGTATTTGGGTAGAGCTCCCCGTACAAAGGAGACTATGCCCGATTTTCTGAAGTGGTGTCGGGTAACCCGACATCCACTTGTATTCCGCGGGTTGACGGGTAGTCAACGGACCCCCGGGTTTTGGGGCGTCACAGGCTATACATGCTTTATGATTGGTTTTATGTTGGGTACAGTTCAGATTATAGTTTTCTTAACATTGTGTCGGCTAAATTGTTGAGCATGATTTTCATATTGTTGGGCTTTGGTAAAGTTGGGTTTTGTGAAATGTTTGCTAAACGGGGAACATTACAAAGGAGTGGACGTGAGGTCTCGAGATAAGAAATTTTCCAAAATAAAAACGTTATTTTCCATATAAATTATGCCACTCACTGAGATTTATTTCTCACGTTTATTGTTTTAAATCTATTCCTTGGAGTCGTCAGGTTCGTAGGGCCTACCTACATGCCAATTCAACAAGCTCTTTCTGCGGCAGTCTGCGAGTACTCTACCCCATCTATACGTCTTTATTTTGGACCTATTTATTTCGATTTTGTGACATAAATTCGCAAATACTCTTTAGAATGCTACGATATTAGTTTTGAACTCATATAGTCCTTATTATGTATGTTGTGGTTACTTGACCTACATTTGGATAGGTCGATTAGTGGTTTTCTATATGGGGATTGAGGTATTGTGTTCACGCGCATGTGTTTACTTAACTGCTTGGGTGAGGTTCGGGTGTGGCCTTCGCATGGTTTGTATAGTGGGACTTCGCTAGGCGGGACCAGGGAATCTGGAGGGTATATAGATTGGATCGTATCAACTATAGTATTTATCAATTTGTAGGTTTTTAGCGTATATGTGTTTCTATTGATGTATTGTTAGTTTGAATCAATAAAATCATTTTCTTTTATAAAAAAACATAGATTTCCACTTTTTAATTTGTTGAAAAGAACACAAAAGGGCTTTTGAAAACAATAGCCAAACAAGCCTAATATTTCATGTCAAATGACTTATTCTTCTTCGAATATTTTACTTCATGCAAAGAAATTTTTTTAATTACTTATATGATCAACATTTTGTGATTGTTTTTTATTGGAATAGGATATCATCATCAGATAAAAATAAATCTAAAAAACGAAGAAAAAAAAGTCCAATTCGCATTGACTTTACGAACGAGTCGGCAATCTAGCATGAATAAACTTGGTCCTCTTCAACTCTGAAAAATTAATGATCTTAGGTCAAGTTGCCTGCTAAATTTAAACTCCATTTGTCCGACATGAAAGATTGCGTCTGCCTATGTTTTGACTGGGTCTTTTGAGAGAAGAAAATTTTATAGTAACTTATATGATATTGTATTAAATTTTAATATAATAATTAAAAAAAGAAATCATTTCATATAATATTATAATAATTATTTATCTAATATTCTTCTAAATTATTTTAAATTATTAAAATTTAAGTAAGATTAGTATGAAAAGCATATATAAATTAAATAAAGTAAAATAGTTGTAAATTATGAGAAAAAGATAAATACAGCTTTTAAGATAATTGAGCCCAAATCTAGCAAAATAAAAGTCAGTCATTCTTAAAGAGACGTAAAGATGTAAAATACGGATTTTCAAAATGGAATTAAGTCTATTAAGAGAGTTAAATAGATGAAAGAACTGAGAGAAGTATATGATTTCTATATACAAATTAAATCTAAACATTGAATTAAATAAAGCTAAAATAGGATTAATTTACATGTGCCATCGTGGAATGACGTTGAAACCAAATGATTCATTGCTAAGTCCAGGCATTAATGAGTTGGTTTTCACCTTGGCTAATTCAGTCTTTCCCAAAACTTATATGGAGAAATATTATTTTGTAAACATAAAATAGGAATTTGAAGGTGGCCGGCTGAAGTAGTAAAGGGGATAGGAAGGGGCCATGAGAGATCCAGTTGGAATCTTTGAAAGAACATGTTACTATAACGTCATATACAAAGTGAATACGTTATACGCATGATTGGACCATGGGTTTTCGACTCAAAAAGTTCACGATGCTATGTGGTATTGGCTAAGAGATCTTTTTTAATTTATTTTGAAATACCTATAGATAGTTTTTTGATAACCGTAGATGTCCGAACAAGCTTGCCCACACCTCCACTAATCTCACAAGGTTTGAAGTTAATAGTCGAGTAAAACGCCCAGCCCGATTAAGAAAAGGCCCAGAGCAAATGGCCAATTTGAAATCTGCATAAATATATAGATTATGTAATTTAAGTGCAATTGACTTTATGCTTTATACTTCTGATACTCTGTTTTTCAACTCATATATATATATATATAATTAAAAATAATTGCGTAAGTCATTTTCTTGATCATATGTAAAGAGTTATTTTCTATCAGAAGATGTTTGGTAAAGCAAGGTGGTATTTTGTTTCACTGTTGTCATTCAGGACTTAATAGTATCAGGTATTTAATTAGCTGTATTTTTAGTAGTTTATTTCTATTATTAAGTTGGTGACATTTCACTTTCAGCTCTAGCTTCCTCAGTTTGTTTCTGAGAAACATGAGGAAATTTTGTTTTGTCACAACATTACATTACATTGACCCGATCCTCCCTTCCAAGCCTCAATGAATCTCATCAATAAAAGGCAGGCAGAAAGTTCTCCACAACAAAAAGTTTAAAACAGCTAGCTCTCAAGTCTCATCCATGGCTGCTCAACATAATCTAGTGGGTTTGCTGTTGCTGCTGCTAATAGCATCTTCAGTAGTAATTGCAGCTGAAACAGTTAATGGTGAAGCCAAGGAAGTTTGCCAAGAGAGATGTGGGGATGTTAGCATCCCTTATCCGTTTGGGACAAATGAGCACTGTTTTCTTAGCTCTAAATTCCTTGTTACTTGTGACAATTCCTCCAACCCTCCAAAACTATTATTAGGTGAAGGTACTGTCCAAGTGCTGAATATTTCCCTGGAGGAGGGTGAGTTGCGGATTCTACACTATGTAAGCCATGACTGTCGCACCAGGTCCGGTGACATCGACCCCTCCTATTCTAACGAATCCCCTCTGACATCCGGCAGGTTCAACATCTCAAGTACCAGAAACAAATTCACTATGGTTGGTTGTGACACTATTGCCTTGATTAGAGGCCAAATTGGAGTAGAACAGTACAGGAGTGGATGCATATCATTATGCGGCAACATCTCAAATGTCCAAAATGGAACTTGCTCTGGAAATGGTTGTTGCCAGACCTCCATCCCTCAAGGGTTGTCTGCTATAAATTTTACAATGGGCAGCTTCTACAATTATTCTGGCATCTGGGAATTCAATCCCTGCGGCTATGCCTTTGTTGTGGAAGAATCTTACTTCAACTTCTCCATCAACCATCTAAAAGATTTGAAAACTACAAAGATGATGCCTATGGTGCTTGATTGGGGGTTTCCGAATGAGACATATTGTCACGTATGCAAGGGGAACAGCATCTGCAATGAGAGGAAACCGGGTTCGGGCTATCTTTGCAACTGCTCAGAGGGTTACCAAGGGAATCCATACCTGGACCCTGGTTGCCAAGGTACTTCAATTTGGTTGCCAAGGTACACTTCAATTTATATATATTATCACACTCGGCTTATTTCTTTTCCTTTTTGATTTTACAGATATAAATGAATGTGAGGATTCGAATCTCAACACGTGTGAACATCCAAAAACCTGCGTCAATATCCCAGGAAATTATACTTGTTCTTGTCCCATGTGGTACCATGGAGATGGCAGAACAGGTGGTGAAGGATGTACTCTCGATCACTTGCAAATGATGCATGCTGCCGTTGGTTAGTGCACTTACTATTTACTAATCATTCTATCTAAGATGGCATCGGACTGGTTTTTTCATGTTCTCATCCCACCCTGCTCAAACCCGAAAAAGTAATTTTTTATAAATTATTTTATTTTATATTTTAATATAAAATAATAATAATAATAATAATAATAATAATTTTTAATAGAATGATTTATAAAATTTTATTTTTATGAAATATATTAATTTTAATATAATAAAAAAACACAAATATTAAAATATATATAAAACAAAAATTAAAGCTAAACAGAGTAGGTATGAGAATTTTCCCACATCCGTCAACCCGACCCGTCTCGATTAATTTTTTAAATAGGACAAGTCTAAAAAATGATATAAATAAGTGTGGGGTTTGGATCAAGCCTCATTGTTGTCATCCCTAATTCTATCTGGCTAATATCTATTTATGCCACCTCTATATCATGGTCTAAAGTAAATCACCTAATTTCCGCTTAAAACTTGTGGTCATATTTC